>JAMRYI010000112.1:0-331779 GCA_029231635.1 Ditylenchus weischeri | reverse complement strand
AAAGTCAGATGCCAAGATTTACGAGCGCTCGTCAGGCTTGGGAATTCACATTGCACGCTTTTCTCGTGTCTAGCTGATGTATTTTTAGATGGATGTCACTGGAAGCAGTTGCCTCACTCCACTTCTTCATGCTTTGATGTGGTCATTTGGCATGTGCATGTGTACGAAATTTTCAAGAATGGTGCAGAGCCCTGGCCTGGAATGGATGCCTCCAAATCAAGAAGCTCATTCAAGCTAATCGAATGCCTGCTATTCCAAAAATGCCTGTAGGGTTTCGCCGTATTCTCAATCAGTGCTGGTAAATTATAGATGTCGGAGATTTCCCAAATATTCAATTTTCAGGGTGTCAGATAGATCTCTTCGCCCAGATTTCAACACGATTTACCGTAGACTCAAAGAGGAAAGGAAAACGGTTAAGAAGGACGAATTGAGGGTCAAGCGATCAAGGTTCACTATTTTTCTTAACAAGGGTGTTTACTGCAGAAGCAAGGAAGAAATGGTAAGCTCAGTGGGTTTATTTCTTTGTAATATAGTCGAGTTCCGATACAACGAACACTTATTTTCATCTTTTTTTGAAAATAAGTGTTCGTTATATCGAGACCCGCGGGTCTTTTCGGCAAAACTGTTGTTATGTACAAAAGCGATCCGTAAAATCTAAATCCTTGCGGTATTTCGGACTAGACTGACCGAAGACAACTGACAAAAAGCTTCAAAAATCGAGCTAAAAAAAGTGTCGGACCCAAGGTGGAACGACTTTTTGAGGGTTCGTTGTATCGAGACTCGACTGTACTGGCATTCTTTTCTAGTTCCGTGATGATGCCTACTTTCGATCGGTCCGGTTGTTTGATGCAAAAATGTCATCAAGGAAAGAAGCAGAGCCCCAAGTCAGCACGAAGAAGAAAAGTACAAACAGCAGTGATGATATGTGAAGAGTAGTATCTAAATACAGGGTGTGTCAAGATATTTGCTCACTTTTAAATGGTGATAACTTTTTTTCTTGGGCTTTTTTCGAAGTTCTGTAAACGCTGATCGACTTAGTTTTTGATGCCAATTTTTTTGATATATAATGTCGAAAACACGATTTTCGCTTGGTCTCTCCTGTGGTTTGAGCCGTGCCCTTCCAAACGCTATCCACATGCAAGAACCCAAACCACAGGGGACAAGCAAAAACCGTGTTTTTGACATTATATATCAAAAAGTTGTAATCAAAAACTTAGTCGATCTGCGTTTACAGAATTTCAAAAAAGTACAAGAAAAAAAGTTAAGACTATTTAAAAGTGGGCAAATTTCTTGACACACCCTGTATGATTATGTTGTTGTATACGCGTTATTTTTGAAATACAAATGCTTAGCGGTGGGGTTTTATTTAGCACGTGCAGCTTTTCATGGTGCAGCTTTTCACGTAGATCATTTTTGTATAAAGAAGTGTAGGTTGTGTCGTGTAGGTTAGTGTGAAGTGTAGGTTAGTGTGTCGTGAAGCGACCTAATTACCGGTTTGAGGTGGACGACCATTACAAGGAAAAAGGGAAATCTCCCGAGAGCCAGGATCTGCTATTTCAATGAGTGTATGCAAGCTGCGTTGCTCTGTTTGCAAAAAGGTTGACGACCAACGTCCGAAACCACTATTTAATCACCTGCTAATTTTGTCATAGCTGTGCATAACTGCTTCATGCTTGGTCAATACTTCAATGTTCAAGCTAAAGCATTTGACTCCGAAACTTTGGATGCATATCCAGGTGGCTGTGACTTCGTTTCGTCATTTTCTCGAAATTTTGGAGACCATTTTTTAAAAATAAAAAAATCACGTGATAGAGCACAAAAAACTGCATCAGATACAGTGGTTAAATCACAGGTGAGACTGTGTTTTATTTTTTTTTAAGAGGGTTGAAGAAATAGGCGGGCAGCCTATTCATGGTTGGATGTTTCTGGTTTTATTTACTGGGTTAGAAAGTAACACAATTATTATAAAATTTAAGTTCTTTAAAGATCAAAAAGCCTCGCTAAAGTCTTAGCTATCTTTTGGTATAAAACTTGCACAAACATTTTGTGCAAATATTGATTTAAAGCACAGTAGAATAAAACCAGAAACATCCATCAATGAAAAGGATGCCCGCCTAGCTCTTCAACACTCCCAAAAAATGAAAAAACACAGTCTCACCTGTGATCTAACCACTGTATCTGATGCAGTTTTTTGCGCTAGGGTTGGGATATTGCCCGGGCAAAATCTTTTCGAGAAAATTCTCCAAAACCGAGCAAAATCGAGCAAAATCTTTTTTCTCCAGTAAGTGAGCACCCCAAGGCCGGTCTCATGGGTTGTCACTACATCGAGGTTTGACTGTACACTTTCAATGTTCCCTTCCCTCCATCGTTTCAACAAAAAAACCTTTGACTAGTAGCAACGTAATTTTTATTGACACAAAACGATCACACTTTCAACACATATCATCAACAAAAAACTCAGATTCATAATCTAACACATTTTCTTCTTGCACTGATTCCACCTCTTCTTCTTCACCCAGTTGGTGTTCCACCCTCGCTAGCTTGAAGAGATCAGCATATTGGAGACGAGGATTATGCTTGATAAAAGTCACTTGAGAAACGGTGTCCACCTTCATTCTGCAACAATCCATGAGCATAAAAAAATCGTAACCATACAATTGAATATACCTGTTGCGCAACTTGCTGTGGTTACGCCTCTGGGGGACCAGTTCGTTTCGGTGGAAGCGGCTTCCGAACAACGTGGACACACCCAAACTACTAGCGAGTGCCCGAACTACTATCGGGTACCTGAATTACAAGGATACACCCGAACGACAAGCCAGTACCCAAACTACCAGCGGGTTCCCGAACCAGCAGCGAGTACCCGAACCACAACGATACACTCGAACCAGCAGCGGGTACTGGAACCACCAGAAGGTACCCGAACCACAAAGGTACACTCGAACAACAGGGATAAACCCGAACCACATGGATACACTCGAACCACTAGCGAGTACCCGAACCACAAGGATACACCCGAATGACCAGCGGGTAGCTGAACAACGAAGATACACCCGAACCACCAGAGGGTACTGTGTACCTAGAATTAATGATATACCCGAACCACAAGAATACACTCGAACCAGCAGCGGGTACCCGAACCACAAAGATACATTCAAACCACAAAGGTACACTCGAACCACAAGGATACAACCGAACCACCAGCGGGTACCGGAACCACCAGGAGGTACCCGAACCACAAGAATACACCCGAACCACCAGCGGATACTCGAACCACGTGGATACACCCGAACTACCGGTGAGTACCCGAACCACAAGAATACACCTGAACCACCAGCGAGTACCCGAACCACAAGAATACACCTGAACCACCAGCGAGTACCCGAATCACAAGGATACACCCGAACCACCAGCGGATACTCGAACCACGTGGATACACCCGAACTACCGGTGGGTACCCGAAACACAAGAATACACCCGAAGCACCTGCGGATACCCGAATCACAAGAATACACCCGAACCACCAGCGGGTACCCGAATCACAACGATACACCCGAACCACCAGCGGGTACCCGAATCACAAGGATACACCCTAGAACCACCAGCGAGTACCCGAACCATACATTTATTGTTTTATGTTTCCACTGAGTACATATCCGACTACAAGTGGTCAATCTGGACGTCCATCTGGGGCAAATTGTTTTCTCACATATTTCGGCTTCAAAAAGCTTTTTTGTCACACGATTATCTAGAGATAGTTTGTAGGTAACAAAGAGTTATTTGAGCTACTCCAGAAAAACTCAAAAAATAATTTACGAAATGGCCTTTTACTATTATCAAACCTTCTTCAGAATGCTCGAACTAGTGCAATCTAGAGGGGGATTAGAGGGGGATTACAGGGCTTAGAACCCGAAAAACAAAACGAAAATTCACACCAAATGGACGAACACTTGGTTTTGGTTGGTGCATGGATTATCTAGTAGAACTGAGGCTGGATTATGGTTGCTGAATGGGTAAATACCCGGGTAAAAACCCGGGTATTTACCAGGTATTTACCGGTAAATACCCGACAAAATACCCGGCTATATAAAATTCGGGTATTTACCGGGTGGGCCAATTTTTTGCACCTTTTCTTTTGGCCGAAACTTTTTGTTCTGACACGATTTCGAAATTCTGTAAACGCAGATCGACTCAGAATTTCATAAGAATTTTTTTGGTATATAATGTCAAAAACACTATTTTTGCTTGGTCCCCCTGTGGTTTGGGTTCTGGTCTCTGCACAGGCTAGGCCCAAACCACAGAGGGGACCAAGCAAAAATCGTGCTTTTGACATTATATACCAAAAAAAAATCTTATGAAATTCTGAGTCGATCTGCGTTTACAGAATTTTGAAATTGTGTCAGAACAAAAAGTTACGGCCAAAAGAAAAGGTGCAAGGAAAGGAAAGGAAAGGTTCAGCTGGTGAGCACTGAATTTGTTTAGCTCAACATTTCCTTTTATGCTCATAAGAAAGCCCTTTGTCTAGGCTTTCTAATGGTATGTGGTTTGCCTACATTCAAAAAAATTATTGTGGGTAAAAAATTAAAAGAATCAAAAAAGGTCTTATTGAACAATTTACAATTTTCCTGAAAGCATAGGAAATTTTTGTACTCTGGCGGTTTATCTTCTTTATGCCTGGTCAATACTTGTAGAGGAATTCAAGAGCTACAAGGTAGGCGAAAAATCAACACAAAAATTAAACAAAAGTCACTCAGAAATAACACGAGAAGAGGTAAAACCAGCTGTTTTCCTGATATTGAAATTTGAAGCATTCTCAGTTTGGATTAGAGAACACAGTTTCACCTGTGATCTAACACTTGTGTCTGACGCATCTTTTTGTGCTCTATCACGTGATATTTTTTATTTTTAAAAATCCTCTTTAAATTTTTGAGAAATTTACAAAACCAAGCCTCGGCCACTTGAATCTGTGTCCAAAACCCCCTGGCTCTTTGTTGGATTTTGGGGCCAAATTGTTTTGGCTTGAATTTTGTGATATTCGCTTGTTGTCTTGTGAGTCTTTGTATTGGTTCTGTTGTATTTTTCACGCTGAGCATTTTGGTATATTGTCAGCAAAAATTTTCATTGAATAGTCGAAAGAAATGAGCCAAACTGAGAATGCTTCAAATTTCAATATCAGGAAAACAGCTGGTTTTACCTCTTCTCGTGTAATTTCTGAGTGACATTTGCTGAATTTTTGTGAAAATTTTTAGCCTATCTTGTACGTCTGGAATTTCTCTACAAGTATTGACCAGGCATCAAGAAGATAAACCGCCAGAGTACAAAAATTTCCCATGCTTTTCAGGCTTCCTAATTGTTCAATATGACCTTTTTTGATTCTTTTAATTTTTTACCCACAATAATTTTTTTGAATGTAGGCAAACGACATACCATCAGAAAGCCCAGACAAAGGGCTTTCTTATGAGCATAAAAGGAAGGAGGGGAGGAGAAAAATGGGCCATTTCAAAATGGGCCAATTCAAATTAGGCCATTTTCAAATTGGGCCAATGCAAACTGGGCCATTTCAAATTGGGCCCATTTCAAATAAGACCTTTTCAAATTGGCTTTTAATTTTGCTGGATAGACAAGAGTGTGAGGATCATTTTGACACCAAACCTGTAAATAAAAGGAGAAAAAAAAGAGTTGGTAGTCGTACCTGTGACTTAGGTAATGCATATATAAAGTTTCTCCCTTTAAAAAATCAATAGGTGGGGTTGCGCGGAACTTTTTTTCAGGGGAGAGAAAAATGGGCCATTTGAAATTGGGCCAATTCAAATTGGGCCCATTTCAAATTAGGCCATTTTCAAATTGGGCCAATGCAAACTGGGCCACATTTTTGAGTCAAGCCACACGGATACCAAGGCAATGTTTTTTCACCAGACTTTCCCCTTTTTCCTAAACTTAAGTGCTTTTTCAAATTTTACATTTTGATGCTTTTTTACTTCATTCCTTGTACTACATTCTATATAAAACCACCTCTTGTGACCGACTTTTGGTGGAGTTATATCGCGAAGGCATTATACGAAATTGTAGACTGTACCCATTTTAGAAAATGCAATTCACTTTTAATACAGAGGGATGAATGTTTTGTTAGGGTTTTTTTTTCTGGTCAACATTAGTTACTATTTCCGTATCTCTTTAATGAACGCCCCTTTTCAGACATGGGTTGAAAAAAGTCAATACACGCCTTACCCAGAACTAATTTATGCACTCGTCCAACACACAATGGTAACAAGCAAACACATTTTTAATAATTTCTTTAGTACTTTTCGAAATAAGCAGCGATAGATACGAGAAATTCAATACGAGGTAATCCGACTCCATTAACATAGTTAAGAGTCAGCTGCTGGATCTGTTATCCTGAATAAATTGCTCAAAAATGTGACCCAATTTGAAAATGGCCCAATTTGAAATGGCCCATTTTTCTCCCCTCCAATTCGTTTGGCCGTAATTCGTTTTTCACAAATGGAAAAAAGGGACCAAAAGGCTACGACTCATTTTAATGAGTAAAATAAAAAGTGAATGTACAGACTTGTGGATAATTTCTCTGCCTTCAAGACCTATTATTTGGAATTTTTTCAATGCATATTTTTATTTTCCAAAATGAGCCTAAAATCTGCCAAGGACTTTTGACTCACCCGTCAAATTGTTTGTGGTCTCGCGAGGAATTCAGAATTTCACAGGGAGTTTTAGTTTTAAGTTTAGTTTCTATAGTAAATCGACCACGCTGAGCACGAATCCAGCGCTAGAATCACGGGTTTGCTTCAAAAAAAAATTTTTGATCAAAAATTGCCCGTTTTTCAGCAAAACCACAAGGGAGACCAAGGCATGTTTTTAGTGTCACATGTTCAAATCCTGATGGTAGCTGGTAGTAAATTTTTTAAGGAAATAAATCTTGCTGAGCACATATCTGGCCTCAAAAGTTCTTATATTATTTTAAAAAATTGAAAATTTAAAAATTTTCAAATTATTTTTTTGGCGCAAAAACATTTTAGCTCAAATATAGCCAAAAAACACAGATGGTCTACAAGCTGTCCTTGGGTAGTTCACAGGTCGTTTATCGAGTATTTTATCAATACGAAACATAAACGACCAGAATGTACTCGTAAAAGACTGAAAGTGTAGACAAAATGTAAAGTCTGCTGTTGTTCTTCTTCGTTATGACTTTCACTTGACTCTGTTTTAGTCCTCGACGTATGGAAACGATGTGTATCAGCTACCGAATCGTATCTTTTTATAGGAATCGACGTATCGGTAAACGGTAGGGTTGTCGATCGATTTATCGAAATCGATCGAAATCGACCGAAAATCGAAGCTTTTTCGATATTTTCGATTATTTCGATAATCGATTATCGAAATTTTTCGATTTTTTCGATAATTCGATAATCGATTACTCGAAAATTTTCGATTTTTCGATGTTTCGATAATCGATTAAAGTAGTTAACCAACAAGATTCCATTGATTGATTTACGACCCCCTGACAACTCTTGATCTGTGCGTTGCTGGAAATGATTCAACGACGTTGCGTTATAATCCGAGTTCGGAGCGGACTTTTAAGCAATTTTGAAATGAAAATTATGCAATAAAAAAATTCCAAATATACAGTTTTGTTGCCCTAGTCTCCTCTACAAAACCCTATATTTACTTTATTTTACTCAATAAAATGACCACCATTGGCCGCAATACATTTACGGAGACGTTTTGGAAAACTGTTAATAGCATTTGAATCATTTCTTGTGGAATTGCGTCCCATACACGACCAAGGATTGCTTCAATGATGGAATGGAGTTGTGAGGCTGGGAGCAGGCCTTTGATTGAAGATATGGCCACGCAAAGTAATCCATCACATTCCAGTCTGGTGAGTTGGGAGCCCAGTCTCCTTTGATGGCTGCATTTGGACCCCAATGAGAGTCAACCTTGATGAAATCGGAAAATTTTGCTCAATCCAGTTCTGAGTATCAAGTGCACGATGCGACGGTGCTCCGTCTTGCTGGAAGCACCACTCACCCTCCAGGTTATCCTCAGCCCCGATATGGATCAAAAGTTTAAAAACAAGGCTAGCAAACAAAAAAAAACAACACAAAGAAGCTGCTGCATGATTCATTTTTCTGTCCTTCTTTTCTTTGTCCCACTTTTACAGCCTAATTTCATCATAAAAGAAAAGTTGATAGCGCATTGGAAAGAGGAGACTCAGGGCAACAAAACTGTATATTTGGAATTTTTTTATTGCATAATTTTCATTTTAAAAATTAAGCTTAAAAGTCCGCTCCCGAACTTTTTGGACACCAGTTAGTTCTTCTTTGTTATTGTTTTATTTCACGCTAACTCAATGCATTTGTAAGACTTGACTCTGGCTGATGTGGTCAAGCTACTGGACGTATCAAAACGACTGCCTCTGTGAATTAAAACCTGAGTTCCGTCATATTTCTCTTTCTTATTTCTCTTAATGAACCTTATTTTAGGAATCAACTTTTGCCGATGTGGTCAAGCTGCTGAATCCTATCGAAAGGACTGCCTCTGTGAATCATATCCTAAGTTTTTCTGTGGTTTTTTGCGGTTATTAAGGAAATGAGTCCTGGAAATGAGCGCTACTTCCTCAAATTTATGTACCACCTAGGCGTGTAGTATCTCAAAATGCAGGGCGTGATCAAAGCTATCTATTGCACATAAATTTGGTAATCATTATTTCACAGAAAATTTTCGATTTTCCTTCTATAAGCCAGTTTTCGAAAATTCTTGATCGCGGCATATTTGAATTTTTGTTGTCTCGACTGGAAGGATTTTCGAAGACTGGTGGCTATATCATAGTAGCATCTACAATTTGTATGATTTATTATCGTAGTGGTCTTATGTCGAGGGTCAATTGTGCCGTGCTTTGATTGATCGCTATCATAAAATTTTTATTATAACAAATTCCGCTATAGAGAATAATTAGTCTAGTCCAAAGTTATTATTGTTTCTGTTCCTCCAGTTTGATACAATTGAACATATTCTGAACTTTGTATGTACTTCCAACCTTTTTCTAAAATCAATTTTTTAGCTTCACAAATTAACTCCCAACTAACCAATTGTTCAATAATGGCTGCATTGTAGACTATACCACCTGCTTCTTTGCACTTACTGATCTGTTTCCTCTCTAAATGGTGTAATGCAATAATGTTAAGTACCAAAAATAACTGTGACAAACCTGGATCTCCAGCCACCAGAACTGGCTTATTAGCATCGGCCTAAATAATTTTTTATTTTTTTCTCTCTCGGAAAACTTGAATTGTTACAGGAGTCAGTTCCCTAGTTTCATCCATAAATGTTTGGAGTCGGTCAGCAAAGCCTGGTGCAAAACACTCTGGATCCAGAGCCACAAAGCACTGTCCCAGGTTGGCGTTCACATTCACCTCTCGCCATTGACGCACATTTTTGCCAAAGCTGGAGCCGGCAAGAATGCCACAGAACAGCTCGACCATCATGCCCAGACCAGTGCCCTTATAGGCTGCACTTTGTTCCCCTCCACTGCCTAGGGGCAACAAGCCTCCGCCTTCGAGTATTTCCTTGGGTTTGGTGGTAGGCTTGCCGTTGGCGTCAGCGCCCCACTGGATGGGAATGTTGGAGATGCCTTTTCGATCCGCCACCTCTATCTGCAAATTCAATTTTTACATTTAAATTTTGTATTTTTCTATTTTTGACGCTAATGACACCATTTTTTATATCCCTAATATGGTGCACAGATGTCTTGCTCACTATCTACTATCACTATCTCTATCACTTATGTGCAAGGACGGGCTCTTCGACTATCCTGAAGAAGTAACTGATGTGCCGCTCGGAGGAAAAAGAAATCGAGGGAGAAAAAGAAGAGCAACACCAGCGCTTGTAAAGGATTAGAAAAAATAATTTTTACGATAAAAATTGTAGTTTTGTTATTGATTGTTTTGGGAATAAAAAGAGGTACGGATATCAAGCATTTGTGTAAATATCGAGAGATTTAACGCTGCTGGATTCGTTCGTGTCTTTTTGGGTTGGAAGCTTTTAGCACTACTAATCTTCCAATTTACGGAATTTCCAAAATTCTCACAACTTGCAATGCAATAACTTTGAATACAATAACTTTTTCTGATAGATTTAGATATTGGAATGTACATTTGAACTCAAACGGCCAACTTCTTACAAAAGGATGCGCTTTTACACAAAAAGGGGCCCTTCATACAAAAGGAGGCACTTTTTCAAAAACAAGAAGTACTTTTTCAAAAAAAGGAGACACTTTTTCACTAAAAGGAGGCATTTTCCGTTTTATCCATTAAATTGCTGCTCCCGACTCAAAATTTCAAAAATCAGACAAATTAAAAAAAAATTAGATTTTGGTGTCAAAAATTAGATTATTTGTCGCAACGACAAATAATTCGTAATGAGATTTCTGTGGAATATCTCGAAGCTCTTGTTATAACTGTGCAGATTGCCCCATTGAGAATCAGAGCTACCACCAAATTCAAAAAAATATCCAGCTGCGGATATTTTTCGGACGTATGCGGCTAAAAATGAAATTTATCGTACAGGTTAAAGCCAATAAAAATTCTGTTTGACTAGGTCTGTAGCCTAGATTATAAGGGACATTTTGGTAGTTCAAAAACATTTTTTGGCTTTACCGAACTTGAATTTGACCGAAAACGTCTTAAAATATTGAATTTCCAGACTTAGCTGAATTAGCCTAAATAAGGCTAATTTTTTTATCTCAATACAAACAAGAAAACGACACCCCCTTAAAGCGTCACCCTGAGGTCAATTCCTGGATTGGCTGTTTCAAGAGGTTTGATTGTATTGATTGCACCTTTCCAAAAGCGACTGTGGAAGTGGCCATATCCAAGCAAAAACTGTCTTTTTGATCGATATTGGGCATTTGAGTGCTGGCATTGGCGGTTACACAGATAGGGTTAGAGCCTAGACCCATTTGAGAAGAATTGGCTGGAAATAGACAGGGGGATGTGTTGGTAAAGGTCATCCCCTGAAAATTCAACAAAATATTTAGGTCTAACGATGGTCTGCACTTACAACAAATCCATGGTTGGCCATTCGATTGCCATAATGGGCACAAATGCCATAGTGGTTTGAGTGGTTGGCCACCACCCAGCCAATCCCATGCTCTTTGGCCAATTGCATGGCTAGATCGGTGCAGAAGTTGCCCACAACTACACCCTAAAAGTCTGAATATTAGGATAAGTATATGGGTCAAAGCACCAACAAGGGAATTGTCGCCATCCACCAGAGCTGTACCACCCTTTTGCTTGACCACTTTTGGGCTGCCTTTAATAAATTATTGTGATTTTTAATTAGAATTATTTGATATTGGCAGTACCATTCTTGCTAACACCTCCAAGCACATCTTCCAAATAGACGTGCAATCTGAAGCAGTAAAGTTAAATCTCAAATACCAGCAGACTCGGCAGAGTGTCTTAGTCACAAAGTGGATAATATTTTAATGTTGAGATTGTTGTGAGTACGGACGGAAAAGTTCGACTTCGTTGAACATGCAGTTAGATATATGCGATTTACTATTTTGTAAAGCTGAAAGTGTATTTTAGCCAAGCGGTTGACATCGAATAGCCGAAATAAAGCAGGACAATAAACATATTTAAGTTCCATGAAGTTCCAGAAAAGGCTGCAATGTCATATTTTTGACGTTGTTTTTCCGTGTTTTTATGGCAATATTTTTTTGTTAACTTATGCGCAAGGAAGGCCAGCTAGGATGGGTTCAAACATGATTCAAAAACACGCAAAACAGGACTCAAAAAAAATTACAAAAAACAGTAAAAAAAACCATGGAACGCAAAAACGGCCAAACGACAAGAAAACGGCAAATTTTCCTTGGCGTTTTGTTTTTTTGAGAACGGCGAAAAAACGGCAGAATTTATCGAGAGAAATTTTCGCCGTTTTTCAAAGGCAATACTTTTTTCCCGTAAATATACTTTTTTTGCCGCAAATATAAAGAGTGTTTCAAGAAAAGTGTACACTTTTAAACCGAAATTCTGTAAACGCTGATCAAGTCAGTTTTAGCTCCCGTTTTGTTTGGTATATAATGTCAAAAACACGATTTTTGCTTGGTCTGTGGATGGCCTCTGGATGGACAAGGGCCAAACTACAGACAAGACCAAGAAAAAAATCGTGTTTTTGACATTTTATACCAAACAAAACGGGAGCTAAAACTGACTCGATCAGCGTTTACAGAATTTCGGAATTTGACCTAGAAAAAAAGTTATGGCGGTTTAAAAATGTCCACATTTCTTAAAACAAAACAAACATAAAATTTTCGGCGAAAAAAGTATATTTGCGGGGAAAAAAAGTATTTGCCTTTTTTAATTCATTTTGCCGTTTTTTGAAGTTTTACAATTTTAGGCATCAATCGCCTATGTTTTACTGTTTATTGCTATGTCTGACACATATTTTATGGAGCATTAACACTTTCAGACCTCCAACATTCTAAATGACTAACACAACCTTTTTTCAGTTGTTGAAGTTTTCGTCTACGCATCAAGCTTTGTGCAAAGAGATTTCTTTTGCAAAGAGATTTCGAAGAGCCAGCGCTGGAGTAAGCGCAGTAAATTTTGGGAGTGCATTCTGGAGTTGCCGTTGGTTCTCGGCTTCTTGTACCATGGCCAATCAAGTCAACAAAAAAGATAGAAGCTACTGTTGAGCAAATCACAGACACAGCAATTACTGTTGTATTCTCGGATGGTTCTTTGTATCTGTATCGCCGCTATATGTGAAAAAAGATGAAGCTGGCTTATTAGCCGAATTCATTGTATCTTTCATGACTGTTCTATTGTTAAATAAAGGTTTAAATCTACTGGCAGGGTTGAACGACTGCTGGGGTAAGGGTTGAATTGGCTGCTGAGGCCAGGGTTGAATTGGCTGCTGGGGCAATAGTTGAAGTGCTCCTCCGGCATTAATAAAACGACTGATTTTGTCCGGTTTATATACAGTTGCGGACAATTAATAAGGAACGATACACATTTTTTTGAATTGTGCATTGTTTCAACGGGAAATTGGAAACTTATGAAAAATCTAAAACCACTGTTTTGTAGAGCGCTTCAAGCGCTACAAAACTGCTGTTTCACATTTTTCAATGACGCACTATTTCCAAAACTTTTTTCTATGTATTAAAGAGTAGTCACATTTTTGACCCGACAATTGATAGGGAACGATGTTATTTTTCATTGCCAAGTAGTTAATTTGTAATTTTTTTGTTCCAGATTCCTCCGCAACGCTGTGATGAACGAATCGAGAAGCTTATTGTGCGTCTACACGACACGGATGAGAAGTTGAGCTTCGAGAAAATTGCTGCACATGTGGGAATGTCAAAACAAGTCTACAAGCGAGTGAAGCACCCGAAGCAAGTCAAAACTGGTAGAAAAAGACGTTCGACTAACGTCAGGTACTTTTTAAAATGTTTGTTGTAATAACAGCAGCGTTTAATTTTAGAACTGATCGAAGAATTGCAAGGAAATCAAAGGAGAATCCAAGGCTAACAGCGCCAGAAATTCGAGAAGAGCTTGGTTTGGACAAGATCAGCACCAGAACTGTTCAGTGTCGGCTCGTTGAGGTTTGTTTTTAAGTATGTTGTGATGTTTTGTGATCGGTCTAGGTTGGTCTATTCGGTCGTCGCCCAGCAGAGAAGCCATGGATCTCGCGGTAGTTTTGTACAGCAGTTTTGTAGCGCTTGAAGCTCTCTACAAAACAGTGGTTTTAGATTTTTCATAAGTTTCCAATTTACCGTCGAAACAATGCACAATTAACAATGCACACGAAACAATGCACATCAAAAAAATGTGTATCGTTCCCTATCAATGGTCCGCAACCGTGAAAAGGAAAACTGTGTGTGGCTGGTATAAAAGCGACAGCTGGGTCTGAGGCCGATTGTGTCCGGCTCCTATGTAAGGGACACATTCTATCTCATGTAAAAAACCGATTGTTCCTGGCTGCTTAAACAGGAAAAAGGACAGAGAAGGTGGCCATTTATTTTCAAGAGCCTATTGGCAAAAATGAAGGTGTTGAACATAGTTTTGAATACTGGGGTAACACACCTAGTAACACACGTAAAATATAGTAACACACCTAAGCAGTACCAATTGAGTATCACTCCTCTGTTAATTGAAATTTGGGGCGCAACGTTACGACAGCCGCATTTACGTAAAGTTGGTGTACCCTCGTGTATCCTTTCTAATTCACCCTTGATCATAGTCTAATTTACTACCGAGGGCCACTATTTGGGTAGCACCACCTGCAACCCCCTAGGTTAAACCATCTGAGTACGCCAACCTGGATACCACTGCCTAGGCACCCTAGGGGTACCATTACCTGGGTACCCCTACCTGAGTAACTACCTATGTATTAAAACTTGGGTACTCTACCAGTACCTAGGTGCTACCGTCTGGGTACAACTATGTTGAAAGTTTATAGTATATGTAACCAAAAAGGCCAAAGGGCCTACAGGATTTTCCCTTACCCATTCTGAAAAAGTTGTGGAAACAGGAAGGCAATAAAAATCACATACCACAGTCTAATTCTAAAAGTCTTTGCTAAAAGTCTAATTCTAAAAGTCTTTTATTTCCAATCTAACAGATTGAATACTACTGACTTTGCAAGTGATTTAGTGTATGGAAGGTCTGAAATTGTTAAAAGGGCATGCTCACCTGTTCAAATTTTGTCACTGCCAATTCAAAAAATTTTCCTAATTATTTAACTTCTTAACGCATTTTTCAACTTGGTTTCGAACAAAACAAGGCCTAGAATTTTATTTTAGATATAGTTTTGTCAGAAAACAAGATAAAAAAATCCGTACAGAAGTTCAATAATTAGGATTTTTTTTGAATTGACGGAGACAAAATTTGAACAGGTGAGCATGACCCTTTAATGCTCCATGAAATATAGGTCAGCGATGGCAATTGCCAGCAAAACATAAGCAATTGAAATCGGCAACAAAACAGCAAAAAATTTACTCGAGAAATTTTGCCGTTTTTTTGCCGTTCTCAAAATTAATTTTTTTTTGAAAATTTTTGCCGTTTTCTTGTCGTTTTGCCGTTTCTGCGTTCCACGAAAAAACTAGCCAAAAACAGCTAGACCGCGCTTTCTAAAAAGTTTTTTTAGCAAGAGGTTTTTTAAGAATAAAATAATCGAAATTTTTTAAGCATAATTTTCGGATTTCCCTGTTTTTTTTATTACGATTTCCGATTCCAAAATGTGAAACATCCTGTTCCGATATCCTATCTGATTTATCCCTGCAGCGGGCGGTAATCATGATTATACCTGTTCAATCCATGACTATAGTGGCCCCTTAGGTCAGCTTCAATGAGCAGTTCAGCCAGTTGGGCAGCTTGATCCTGCTCCACTCCTACTTGAGCCATACAGTCTACCACAAATTGGTGCATTTCCTGCTGAGGAACCACATATTGTTCGTTGGTTTGCGGTGGTGACATGGTTGGTTAATGGTTGCTAACTTTTAACCAACTTTCTAAATTAAAGTTGAATAACTGTGAACCGGTGAATAATTAGTGTGTCAAATACGTGGAAGACGACGTTTTCTTCCTATAAAAACACTACCACAATTAATAGTACAGTTTTCATCTATTTGGAAAAATTATTGTGTGTAAGGAATGCAATTTGCTATATTGCTGTTATCATCAAAATATTATCAAAAGATCAGTTTTGCAATTACAGGGTGTTTTTGACAAAAACAATGAACATTTTAACGTTCTTGCTTTTTAAAAAATTATTTCAGGAAAGGTACGTGTCTTCAGATTTTTGCATTTGGGTCTTGAGAGGATTCAATCTTTTCAAAAAAAAATCGTTTTTTTAATGTATTAAAAATTCTACTGAGTTTTTGGATTTTTTATCAAAATTTGTCTTAGAGACCATTAATTTTTGGATAAGGCGCAGATTAGGCCAGCGCATGAGGAATCTAAAATAAAATTTTTAAATTGGCAGAAAGTGCAAAAATGTGATGAAAATTTCATGCACTATAATCCTGCACGTCCTAGTATGATTTACCGTTTACAGTCATATGGAGTCACCCGCGCATATAACGGGCACATTCTTCTGGTCCCAAAGAGTGCCGTTATATGAAGGGTTGGCTGTCTGGGCGGTTGAAAGCAACACTAACGATGTGTGTTCGATCCCGGGTAGCGGCGAGCCAATTAACCCATCAGTCGACCAGGAAGGGACCAGGGAGGGGGACCTGGCCAACCAATTAGCATAAGAGATGCCCATCAGTAGACCATTATTATACGAAATTATTATTTAAAAATCAAAACGAGAGAAACAGATATTCGGAACTAATGCTTCAAAATAAAAAATTGTTTTCTTTTGTAAAACTACTGTGTATAAATTTTTTTTATAAATGCAATAATTACAAACACAGTCAAACAATCAATTTTTTCACAAATAATTTTACATAAATATCTGGATCACTATTTAAATAATGTTTTTTAACAATTTTGTCAAAAGAATTTTCTGAGCAAAACATATGCACTACACTACTGTCCACAGACGGTGCTACTGATTGACTGAAATGGCTGTCGATTTTGGATTACGTGTTGAAACTTCTCTAAATGTTTTTGATCTGCTCAACAGGCTCTTGCGTCAAGGAATCAAAGTAGTATACTGTAATACTGGAATCAAAGTAGTATACTGTAGCGATGACCACCCAATGTGACTCCTTCGGGTATGATGGATCCAGGTTGCAGATCGATATAGAAGGAACTTTGTATGGAATTTTATCGAAGGTCGGAAAGCACACTTAGTCGCTTTTAAAAGCAGTGTTGAGTCTTATAAAATTGAAATTCCCATTTACTATCTCGAAAATCATTTTTATGGAATAAGAATGATGAGAAGCATTTTCAAAAAATCATACTACTGTTTTTCATGTGAAAAACCCTATTCCAGAAATACAAGTCATGCAAGAGTATGCAAAAAGAGGTACACCTATTGCTACGGTGTTGGGCCCAAATTTCCTTGCACACCAGAAAATGACTTTAAAAAAATGTACAAATTGCAAAAAAACTTTTCAGTAACAGCAGTTATGATGTCCATTTGCAAAGTACTGCCTGTGCCATTGAAAAACAGTTAAGCAAGAAAAACAAAAGGAGCAGAAATGCAGAACAGATTTGCGACAAGTATCACGGCTAGACTGACAACTGTTGTATTCAAAAATATGAACCTCCAAGTTCTACAACTACCGTATAGCTGTATATATTTTTTTTTCATACTACTGTTTTTCATGTGAAAAACCCTTCATACTACAGTTTTCTAGAAAGTTGTGGTCATACGGCACAAACTCTTCCTTCTCAGAAGATCGCTCGTCATCCCTACACAATCCTGTAATTGAAAAAATAAAAAACTATTTTCTGTAGTTCACTTATTTTTACAGATCCCGAGCTCATAGCGCTCAACTAATGTACGTGTTATTTGAGAAAGAAGGCTAGAAAAACCAGCAGTTGAAAAAGTAGAGGTCGACTGCAGAGGCTCTGAAAAGCGTTTCTAAAATTTAAAATTCAAGCTGATTTTTTTTAAAACCCATTTTTAAAAAGTTTTAAAATTTTCAGTACAAAGAAACCAAAATATTCCAAAGTTCTCGAATTAAAATTCTGGGTGTAACATTGAATTAAATGACCAGTTCGAAAATCCGCTTAATGGAAATCCCCTAACCCCTTTCTCTCTTTCCCCCCTGACCCCAAATAAGGGGTGTCCATTTTCAGTGTTAGGTCCAAAAGTGTGTCCTATTATTACTTAAAGTCCTTCCGCAAAAGTGAAAAAAATATATATTCTTTTTTGCCTAGTTTTAGCCATATTATGGCTAATATACAGTCAAACACTAAAATCACAAGTGTCATCTTTTTTTTCAAAAACAATATAAAGAAATCATAGGACGCGCTTCTCATGGAAAATGCTTGGTCCTTTGTTGATTTTTTCACTTTATTCAGATTTTTCGAAATACGCGCATCTTTAGGCTCTAGGTAGCGCCCGTGGGCAAAGCTTTTTTCTGAAGCCAAAAAAATTTTTTGCGACAATTTTTTGGGCCACAAAAGAAGGCTTTTCAGCGACAGAAAGAAATAAGTTGTTAGGACGGGCTCAAAATTGCGGTTTTTTTCAAGTGAGACCAAAAATTAACATTTATTTATGTCACTTATTGATAGGTATTGGACTAACTTTTAACTGTCCATTTAGCAACACCCTGTAGCCAAACTGTCTATTTCGTATTGCTATTCGTAAGAAGAGACGTGGTGTGCATTTGTTTGCATCTTGACTCCTTTCTGCTCCTTCTTCTCTCTTCGCCGTCCTTATCACGATCGATCTGATTGGCGTCCTATTACAACATGTGATCTTAGCAGCAAAAAAATCATAAGAAGAAAAGGAACAGATACTGTGTCAGATAATAACAAAAATTATTGGAAAGATTAGGAGTTTACTTTTGTCCCATCCATTTTCTATTACTTTTATTGCATCTCTCATCACTGATGTTTGTTTTTGCAAACAAATGGTTTTCATCTTTTGCGAGTCCTTTTGGGGTTTGAATAACGTCTTTTCAACTGGAATTTCAAAAAGTTTATTTTGCTCTGAGGTTCGAGCCCGAGTATGCACATGATTTTTTCCGATTTTTCAATAAATTTTAATTTAATTCTAATAGGAGCACCCGCTCTAATAAGCGCACCCCCTAGAAGGGGGTTTGAAAAATAAGCGCTCCGGTGCTCCTATTAGAGGAAATACGGCACAAAATAAATTTAAAAAATACGATATAACTGTCAAAAAATTATAATTTCACAGGCGTTATTCAAATCAAATTTATTGGACAAACAAGGCATTATATATATCGAACACAGGATTGTTCGTAGCGGTTTTTTGTATTTTTATAATAAAGATTCTTTTTCAGAAAATTATATTTCGAAATATTCTAGTGTCAAAATGTCTTCAGATGTCCAAATAGGTCATCCGATTTTTGTAAAAAATATTCTTGGTTGCTGAGATAGACACTGTTTTTTAATGTCAGTGCTGATTTAACGGTCAAAACTAACGTGTTATTAAGATGGATTGAAAGGTTTTTTGGCAACTAGGGTGTTTATTATTAGACACTGTATAATAAAAAAAATTTAAATTCAACAAATATGATAAATGAAAAGTTTAAATTTTTAAGTTTCTTTAAAAGTTTTTGAAAAAGCAAATTCAAATTGTCTTTTTACCGTGGTATCGAACCTGCCCATTTTTATTTTACAAAAACGTTAGCCTCATCAACCAATACACTGCTCCATCAATAACTCAATAATTTTGCACAGTTTTATATCTAGTAATAAAAAAACAAATTTCAGAAAGATGCCAAATGCAAACCCGTCTTTCTCTTCCACTACATCCAACCATTGCTCCTGCCCAACCACATCTGCTTGTTCTTCATTGGTCCAGAACATATCTACTTCCACATCTTCCTCTTTTTTGTTAAACAAGTGGTTGGAGGGAGTTACGGATGATAAACTATATCATTTTGGTCTTTACAAGAGTGATAAAGATTTGAAGTCAACCTTTGGGGATGTCAAGGTGGGCTTTCGCACTAATAGATACGGTGAATTCCATACACACACCTTGATTTAGTTTGTTTGCATTGGAGGCAGTCCTGGTAGGCTGTGCGCTTATGCCGAGCTGTTTGCCAAAAATTTGAACATAGACAAGAGTTGCAATCTCAGTCATACTGATCGATTTTCTATGTGAGTCTCACGCATCGGTTTACAGTCGGACCTCAATATAGTAACTGGTGGAAAGAAAGTTCGTAATGGGTTTCTGAGCCAATTTTTTTCAATGAAAATCTTTTTTTTTTAAAGTTCCAAATATACAGGGTTGAAGCATTTTAGCTCTTCTTTCAAATGGTATATAACATAATACATCTGCTTTAATGTTTAATCGGTATAATGGGAATAAGAAATACAGGGCAGAAAAATGAATCATCCGCCAGCTTTTTGGGTAGTTTTCTTTGTTGCTTCCCCTTTCTTATTAAAAATTTTGCTTTATTCCATTTATTCAAACTAAAATGGGTGATTTGCGTCCAGCTATTGTACGCCTTTATCAAGAGGGTAAAAGAGTGATGGAGATTTCTCGACTCCTCAACATACCCCAGCCAACAGTCAGCAAAGCCATCAAGCGATTTGAAGAGACTGGCTCAAATGAAGACAGATCAAGAAGTGGCAGGCCGGTTACAGCAACTATTTTGCTTGGCCCTATCTCCAGTCAAAAGCTTGCACTGCCCCTCACAACTCAATCCCACAATTGAAAGAATCATTGGTCAGAGAATGGGATGCAATTCCCCAGAGTTATATTCAAAATGCAATCGATAGTTTCCCTAAACGGTTGCGTAAATGTATTGCTGCTAATGGTGGTCATTTTGTGGAATAGATATATATTATGTTATATACCATTTGAAAGAGGAGCTAAAATGCTTCAACCCTGTATATTTTGAACTTTAAAAAAAAAAGATTTTCATTGAAAAAAATTGGCTCAGAAACCCATTACGAACTTTCTTTCCACCAGTTAGTGGCATCCTATCAAATTTGTTCGCCAGCTGGGTTTGACGATGTTTTTAGTCCGCTTTTTGGCGTCTTATTCGTCAGCCCTGTTAAAAAAATAGCAAGGATTTCGATTTTATCAGTCATTTCTGAAATGACCACAGTCTTCCCGAAAAGATCCGTCTCGATGTAGTGGCACAAAACTATGGCTATTTAGGTAAATTGCAAAAATTCTTGCGAATTTTCTAACTGGGCTGACGAATTAGATTTAACACAAATTTTAATTGAGGTAAAAAGTCGTCGCACACACCTGGACCAAAGAACTTAGGGGGTGTCACTATATCGCGGTCTGACTGTAGTTTCTAACACTAAAAAGACTGAGTGCACCAAACTATGCGTTTTGTGCAGGATTTCACGCTGAGCACGATGGCTGAAAAAAAAATTGGAAAAAGGGTGGCTTCGAACTGGTAAAACAGCATTTGAAAACAGGTGATTTCAACCTATTCCCAACCACCTGGAATTTGAGCAAAACATGAGTTGTACTTGCTCAAATTCCAGGTGGTTGGGAATAGGTTGAAATCACCTGTTTTCAAATGCTGTTTTACCAGTTCGAAGCCACCCTTTTTCCAATTTTTTTTTCAGCCATCGTGCTCAGCGTGAAATCCTGCACAAAACGCATAGTTTGGCACGCTCAGCCCAAAAAAAGTTTCTTTGTCCAATCTTCAGTAGTAAAAAGTATTGTAAATATGGTGGTTTAGGTGGAAGACCGGTCCTGTGCTGTGGATAAATGCAAGTTTTGGTTGCATTAGTTCTTGCTCAATTTATTTTTTGTTTAGCACGGAATGGGTGTGCCCTCCCTCAGCATAATGCTTGTCGAGTCAATCAAACTACTGCACTATGCCGGAGCCACTAACTTCCAATTTATTCGACTAGGAACTAGTGGAGGTGTTGGGTTGGTTATATTTATTACATTGAGTTTAATTTGGCCTTAAAAAATTATGCAATATTAGAAAGGACTGTCTACCACTACATAACACGCGCTCAACTAAATCTTTTAAAATATAATACATTCTGATGAATATGACAATTTTTCATTTTCGACAGGTGCCCGTTAGGCTATGACTACCAATGACTGTAAAGGGGGACACTTCATATACGCATCGTCTAGGTCGCAGGTTCAAATCCCCTGTGCGTAACCTTATTATTTTCACCCGATTTTCGTGTCCCCTTTTAAAGAGCACCTGATAGAAACAAGACTTTAAAAAAACTGTTACATTCAACCCTCAGTTTTAAAAGGATTGACTTTTCAAACGTTAAAAAACTGAGACATCGAGTATAAGATGTGATAGAAGGAGACACATTTCTAACAAAAAATAAAAATTTCTGAGGAGAAAGCATTCTCGCTAACCGGAGTTTAGCTCAAATATTTACACAACCAGTCTTGCCCAAACTTGGATTTTATCAACCATCAACTGATTGATTAATTTCCGGTTGACCAACAGGTTGGTTGGGATTTTCCGGTAAACAACAGCCACATCCACCATCAAGTTACTACCATAGTTACACGGGCGTTGGTGTGCGCCGACGAAAATTTCAAGTCAAATCGGCGCCAGTGCTGGCAGCGGCGGTGGCTAAAATTAATCAGTATATGACATATTTGGATTCCATCGACACTTCTATACCACGACCAAAGCCCTTTGCTGGAATCGCGAAAGCAGCGATGAAAGCTGGTTCAGTCGCCGCTGTACCGATCAAAACACTTCTCTTAGTAAGCATTTTCTGCTTTTTGAGTATTGAATTTTTTCAATAAAAAAGCCATACTATCATGCATTTCAGAGACTTTGGGCCAAATTTCTGTTATGTGGTGCTGTTACCAACATAAAAAAAGTATGTTGTGCTGACATTAATAGAGAGTTTTTATCGTAATACATAAAATTTAAATAAATCTTCATTAACTATTAGCAGTAAAAAAAATTTTGTCGGCTGGCGGCGGCGCCGGGCTTTTTCAAAAACAGCGCCAGCGCCGCCGGCGGTGCCGCCGGCGGCGCAGCAGGTATGGTAACGGGTGAGTCAAAAGTCCTTGGTATTCCTTTTTGGGCTCATTTTGGAAAATAAAAATAGTGTATTAAAAAACTAGTGTATTAAAAAAACTTCAAATAATAGGTTTTGTAGACAGAGAAATTCTCTACAAGTCTATATATTCTCATTTTGTATTTTATTCATTAAAATGATCACCATTGGCACAGTACATTTACGCAGTCTTTTGGGGCAACTGTCAGTGGCATTTCGGATCATTTCTTGAGAGATTGCGTTTGATTCCCTGACCAAGGATCTCTTCTCTCTCTCTTTCCAAGGATCTCTTGCCGGGATTGAGTTGTGAAAGTTGATTGAGTTGTGAAAGAGTTGTAAAGAGCTACTACAGCTCGCTTTTTGTGGAATAGAAACTCAGCTTCTCTGGACCCCATCTCGTGAGACCCCACTTTCGTCAGTACCAGGATGACGATATCCTGCTCTTCGCCTTGAAAACCATCGACTGTGTGAGCCGATATGCCGGATTCTGCTGAGAGATCTGGTCGACCTGCGCATTGTACTAGTAGAGGACCAAAATCTTGCTCTCATGGATACAAGTACACAGCTTTATGTGAATCTTCGTCGCCACCCAGCTGTGAAGCTCGTTATACGGCGATCCCTTGTAGTCAAAATCGACATTTCCTCTTGTGTCGACTAGCAGTAGTGCTTATTCTCCTATTTGGAGCAACGACGAGCCTTGTTCGATGAACAGTCAGCGGACTTGATCTTGAATTCCCGACCAAAGTTACCCTGTCGTAGAATGCTACGCTTAAAGGTCGCAACAATTCGGTGTGCATTGGATACAAGTCAAAGAGTGCCACCACACTTCCTGAGTCCACCTCGGCGACGGCTACGAGAATCGACTCGTATCCATACTTATTCTGGAATTGCACACCTTGTTGGAGCCCACCTAGTTGTCGATAGTCACCTGTTAAAAGAATTTTCTATACATTTTGACAGCCAGTTAGCATGCTAATCATAGCTGAAAAATAGACTTTGCCGGATTCATCGACGATGACATGCAACGCTAGTTCTCGAATCGCTGGTGCGAGTTCGGCTAGTAAAATCAAAAGGCATGCATGAGAATTAGAGTATTAATACTATATTTTGTCTAGTTATGCGGTCGTTTCTAATTTAGCGGCATTTCTCACTTGAGGACCTCAAGTGAGCTACATCAAGGACTATGTCTCAACTCAAATTTTTACCCGAACATATCGAGATCAAACTCGAAATTTTTCGATGTTCGGAGAGTTGAAAAATTTAGCGGCCGGCCGAGAAAATAGGTATGGCTTTAAATATGGCTGGGGATCGAAACCAGCTGGGGATCGAAGTTCTGTAGAGGTTCGACTGTAGAAAAATACGAGGGGGAATCAAGGTAATTTTGGCCTGTTTTCCATGTAGCTAGAGTCTCTAGATTTTTTCTTCTTTCTGTTCGCCAAAAAAAATTGAATAGTAGAATAATTGAATAATAGAAAATAAATCCAGTCTCATGGTGGTTTTTTACATGGATTCGGCTGTATGATCTACCGTATTTCATCTAATAACTCACCCGTGTGAGTTATTTTTTAAATCCCTGAAAAGCGGAAAATTTTGAGGACGATCTCGTGATTTTTTTGCGAAAATCTAATAAGTGTAATCATTAGAGCCTATGGGAGTTAAGAAAAAAACAATAAACAGCTTTGCAAAATATTGACTCTGAGCTGAGATATAGGTCCTAAAAGTTGAGGGGGTGAGTTATTAGAGCACTGTGAGTTACTAGAGGAAATACGTTATTCGTACTTTGGACACGTAAATTTGAACAGTGCTTAACTAAAATATTATTTGTTTCGAATGGTTTCGAAAATTCTCCACTGTAAACATACTCCATTGCAGAGTAACTCCAGGCACCATCGTAGTATCCAACGGAGCAGTCAATGGTCTTTTGGAAGAGAAACACATACAATATGTGAAAGGAGAAATTGTAATGCATATTCTAATTTTTTCGATGTTAGTAACCATATATATTGTTTAAGGTCAAAAGGGATGCTATTTTAGACCAAGGTTTTTTTCTTTTCATTGCAATAAAAATAAAAGTTTTTCGAGCTAGGTTAAAAACCCAATTAGTGTCGGCGAGAAAAACTAATTTCGAAAAACCTTTTTGGTTTAATAAAAATCATATAAAAATCATGGTCGTTTTAAATTCTCTGAATTTCTTGGGACACTCTGTAGATTAAAACTCGTTTTCTGTAATTTTAAACCACCCTATAAGAAACTTTGAAGATACTATGATTATAGTATCTTCAAAGTATATTATTTTGGCGCCTTAACAGGCGCCAAAATAAACTAAAAATGAAAAAAAAAATTGGGGTCACAGGTTCGAAGACCTCCTTGAGCATACCTGGTTTTTCCCACTTTTCTGGCAAAACTCAAAATTTTAAGCATCACATGTCAATTCTGATAGCATTAGCGTTCTCAGCGACCCCGATTTACCCTTAGATATGATGAGAACAAAATATAATACAATCGGGAAGTGGGTTAAAAAGCGTGGCACGAAAAAAAAGCGTGACATGCCGACAAAAATACTATATGTAGATGATATAACCTTCCCCCCCTCTACCCAAAATCAAGATTTTTAAGGAGTGTTCAAAAACTATTTTTAAGTAATAATTTTGCTAAAAAGGACAAAAAAAAAAGCAATTTTACAGGGATTATAAGCTGTATTGGGAGGGGAAGGGAATACTTTTTCAAAGCCTTTTTTGGCCATTTTTTGATCGCTTTATAAAAATCTGGTGAAATATTTGACACGGAATTTTTTGAAAATAATATTTTTATAAGAATTTTGTTTGATTTGATTTGTTTCAAAGCAGATTTGAAATAAAAAAGTGTTTTGATTTTAGTAAAATGGTTTTACTGTTTATTCTTGCATATGATTTTGTTATAAGCGGTCCCTTTTTTCTTTCCTAGCAACTACAGTCAACCCTAACGCCACCCTAAAGAACCAACCTTTGAGTTGCGTATTTTTGGCTAAGAAAAAGCCAACTTCAGCCAAATTAAGTGTATTTAGTGTAGTGATCGACCAAGGAGAGAGTATAAATGGGATGGTGTATGACCCAGACTTGACTATTCATGTCTTTACTTTAGAAAGAAGAGAGTTAGAGATGCTTGCACAGACTTACCTGCGTTATGAATCCAAGCAAGACTCATGATCAGAAATGCACGCTTGGCGAAATAAATGCAGCCTACTGACGATTAACTGGCAGCCCGATAAACCAGTACTCTCGATAAACTAACACCATAAAAAAGCATGATTTGGCTGGCCGACAAAGGAATTCGACGAAGCTTACCGCGATAAAACAGCGTCCTAGGCTGGTTCGCTGGGGTGCCGATTTATCAAGAGCAGACTGCACTTTAAAATTGTTTTATGCTATTTGTAGTTTGATATGCATTAAATTGTTACCTTTGTCTGAGTAAAAATTAGCTTTTAAAAATTTTGACTAAACTTAGGGTAAATACTAGGGTTGGGAAACTTGGCCCAATTTTGAAATTGAGCCAAATTTGGCGCCAATATTGGGACAATATTCGCAATCTTGGCCAAAATTGAGCCAATATTGATTTTTTCGTGAATTTCTCCAAGAGAACACCAATAAGCGATCTGAACATCAAATTAGTTTTACTAGTAACACCGAGACAACAAGTTAATCATTACCAAGAAAAAAATATCCTCATCAGATAACACGCTTTCAACAAGATCAGAATCTTCGTTCGAATTTTCCTGGATTCTTTCTTCTTCCGGTGCATCCTCACAGCTTGGTTTCATGAATAGATCCTTGTGCTGCAACATCAGATTGTGCTTGATGAATGTGAGCTTAGAGACCATTTCCACATCGAGGCTAAAACAAAAACTCATCATAGATAAACAACTATCTTAAAATATCCTACCGATTACGAACTTTGGTGTGGATTGCGACACGAAGGGACCAGTTCCTTTCAGTTGGAGCGGCAGTGATTTGGACAATTTGCAGCGCTTTGTAGACGGATGACAGCACAGAGTCAGAGTAAAATCCTGTCCAGATTGTAAGTCCATCGACTGGAGGCATTGCATTCAAAGCGTCCCATGCAAATTTGCGTTTTCCTTCGGCGAACTTGCCTGTCCGCCCTCTCCACTGAGCCAGTTCGATCATGATCTAAGTTACAACCAGCCTTCATTAACAAATTACCAAATGACTTTTAAAGTGAAAAACTACTTCATTTTCTCTAGTGATGAAGGCCGGATTCTTTAAGATCTTGTTCGCCAGAAGCTCCATTGCTGCTTGCGACTCATCCTCAGACAAATTTGCCCCGCGATCGCTTGGCTCTAGCAAATCCATCAGATACGTTACATCTGTGCGTCCAAATTCTCGTCTATCATGTAGAATCTGAAACACAAATGATACGAAGAAATAATGATTGAATTTCAGTAATGCAATTAATGTTCATTACCTGCAAAAGCTGAGGCTGCAAATACTCCTCGAAGTTCCCCAGCACCAATGTTTTGCTCTAACCATTTTGCTCCTGGAAAGGATCAGATAAACGTCCTGCTATTGCACCGATCCTTCAAAAAAGTGTTTCACGGTACGAGAAAGCGACTAGGAAACAATGAAGCATCGTTGACAAAATAGAAAAATTTAAACTTTTAAACAAGAATATTTTGCCCCTTTATATTCAATCTTGGCAATTTCTTGACTGAAATTGCCAAGATTGCCAATCTTGGCCAAGATTGGCCCAATTTTCAAGTCAATCTTGGCGCCAATATTGGCAATGCGCAACCCTAGTAAATACCGGCTAATTACCCGGGTTAGTGTCTCAGATTTTACTCAAAACGGTTTTTAGCCAAGTAATTTTACAATTCTTCTAAGTGCTGATTTCGTGCTAATTTTTAGAAACGATTTGTTGATTTTTCGACCCGAATGCTGATTTTTTGAAAATTTTTTACTGATTTTGGAGTCTCGCGACTTGGGAGCCCTGTCTTACACTCTAAAAAAAGTATGAAAAAATAATGTTAAGCATTTGAAAATATAAAATTTCTCATTTTTCGGGGGTCTCCTCCATCTCCTTTTTCAAAACGCGTAATCTTCCGTGTGAGACCGACTTTTCTATATGAAAGTTCTTCTTAAACTTGCTCACGAAGACTTCCTCTAAACGATAAGCAAAAAAAATTGGGGTCAAGATTCCGAGGTAACAGGGTGTGGTTCGAAATTACAGAAAACGAGTTTTAAACTCCTTTTTTATAGAATTGAGCACTAAACTATACCAAACAGCTCTGAAACTAGCTTTGCCGGTATGTCAGGGCCTTACTCTATGTACTGATGACTTCTACGAGGGGCAGATGCGTCTGGATGGCCTGTTCTGTGACTACACGGATAAGGACAAACATCAGTTCTTCAACAAACTATATGGGATGGGGGTCAAAAACATAGAAATGGAGAGCACTGGCTTCGCTGCATTTACCCACAGAGCTGGCATACCCGCAGCTATTCTCTGCGTGGCAGTGGTCAACAGGATGCAGGATGACCAGGTGGGCTGTTTTTAGATAGATTATAAATTAAAACCTGGTTCAGCGCAAGAGCTGATTATTCAGACTTAATTAAATTTTGACACTTTGAAATTTGCTGCGAAATTCATATACGCTCTATAATAAGACGGGTAATATACACCTTTAGCTGAAAGTAATTGAAAAGCACTGTATCCTACCCAAAATATTGTCCTGAGCACTGTTTGATAATGCTAAAACAGCGATTTAACTTGCAAGAACTCCAGTTCTCAATTATTTTTGTACCCCGTAAGGTATCCAGGTGGTAATCAGGTTGTTGTATCAAGGTAAAAGTGGGCGGCGGTTAATTCGTCCCCAGTCAATTCGTCCCCGGTGAATTCGTCCCCGGTGAATTCGTCCCCGGTGAATTCGTCCCCAGGTGAATTCGTCCCCAGGTGAATTCGTCCCCAGGTGAATTCGTCCCCGGTGAATTCGTCCCCGGTGAATTCGTCCCCGGTGAATTCGTCCCCGGTGAATTCGTCCCCAGGTGAATTCGTCCCCGGTGAATTCGTCCCCGGTGAATTCGTCCCCGGTGAATTCGTCCCCAGGTGAATTCGTCCCCAGGTGAATTCGTCCCCAAATTTTTTTAAAGTCTTGGCACGTTTATTGAGTTTTTATTCAAAGTTTTAAGTTTACTAAGATACGATTTCCAACTCTCCCACCCCAGTTTTCAGACTTCTTCCTGCCTTATTTTAATTTCGCAAGTACACCTGTTTGCAAGTGCATGTATCATAAATTTTGTTACAGCTGACGATGGAGCTACTTTTAAGCGAGAAAAACAAATTTGTTGGACTCTTGGATGATTTGGACTTGTACTGGAAAATTCTTTTAGATCTTCACGACAGATAAATGTTTAGACTTCATGCAAGGCAATTCAAAGTGAGGTGCAGATGCGACCTTTGATCCGACTCCATTGCTTTTTGGTCAATTATGGATTCTTTTTGTCCAGTTATGTCACACTTTCGTCCCCATGGCTTTCGTTCTCATGACGCAGCGCGAAGCCAGTTCGTACGCATTCGTTTTGCAAAGACTGAATGAAATCCGTCCAGATCTCAGGCCATCAAGCATCGCTGTCGACTTTGAAAAGGCAGAGTGGAATGCTTTCGAGGTGAGTATTAGCCAATTTTTACACGTTTCGAAGTTGTTTTAGTATTTTTATTCTGGAATTTCGCTTCGTCCTTGCTTCTTTCACCTGATGAAATCAATCGTGCGCCATGTTTGTGAAAATGGGGGCAAAGTAATCTACGACGCAAGCCATGAATTTCGGCAAGAGGTCATTTGCTCCACCATTTGCTCCGGTGAAAGATGTCGCAGAGGCTTTTGTTGAACTTAGGTGTGATTTATGTATTTTTTGTCTTGAATATGCTTATCTTTTTCAGAGAACTGTTTGAAGCTTCGGAGAACTGAGCTGAGTATTGTTGTGGTTACCTTATGGTAGTTAAAGTACTTACCCACTTAAGTAATGCGGTTTTGCTATGTGATATCACTGTTTTGTGTTTATCGCGTGTTAAACCGTGTTTATCTCGCCATTCTGGGTAGGTTACCATGGTTTATAACAAATTATGGCGAAATCCAAAAATCTCAGGGTTTAGAGGGTGGATAACCCTTCAGGGTAAAAAATTGTGTTTACTGCCAACTGGATTCGAACCTGTTCGAAAATTTCGAATTGGCGGTTTTGGGGACGAATTCACCTGGGGACGAATTCACCGGGGACGAATTCACCGGGGACGAATTCACCGGGGACGAATTCACCGGGGACGAATTCACCTGGGGACGAATTCACCGGGGACGAATTCACCGGGGACGAATTGACTGGGGACGAATTAACCTAGAGCCGGTAAAAGTACTCAGGTGCTGGTACAAAGGCATTGCCTCGTTATCGGTACTCAGGCAAAAGTGTCTGAGTAGTGGTACCTTTGTTCACGGATGTGTTGGGGCGTCGGTAAACGCGGCGCTAGTATTACAACTAGGGGAGACTCACCCACAAGTTCTAATCTACGTGGGGACATCACCATTTTGAGCTGATGATTTAGTTTTTTGGACTGTTTTAGGCCATTTGAAGGATGAGTAAAACACAAAAAAAGAATTTAAACCTTCAAAACCTAAAAGTTTTTGTTAAAATTAACTAGCCAGGGTACCCTTCCCAGAATCTCTAAAGTTCAATTCTGGGTCAGAATCGAATCACTTAGTTGGTTCAATGGTTGTTCTGAGTGGGTGAACCAATTTAAAAATTGATTTTTAAGGGGTGGAACTTTATATAGCCCTAAGTCGACTGTTTTAATACATTTTATGAATCTGGAACGATAGTTCGATGTGATCATAAAAAGCTGCAGAACGCCACGTTAAAGGTCCCGAAAACCATAACACGGGTACTATGGTCTTTGTTAAAAATTTCCATTCAAACCCGAGGACATTAGATATCTGCTATAAAGAGGCGATACTTGAGAACGAGGGCGATAAGGAAACTATTTTAGAAGCTGGTTATACAGATTTTTTATTGTATTATGGCTAATTGTGCGCCTAAACTTTTATTCTATCGTACTGAATAAAAAAAATCCTGCGAAAATTATTTATTAAAAGGTGGGCTTTTATTTGAAGATATACGGTATTTCAAAACCATAAAGAAAATAGCTATCAGCCATATTTAGACTACTACAATCATTCGGATTGTAGTGGTCACTGACCACTGGTCACCTGGTTGCTATAAGAAATGAACAGCCAGGGCATGACTAATACCTAAGCGTTATACACCACAATAATAGTAACTAGCGACTATTAGCACAAAAATAACTCGGAAGAAGTAAAAAAGGAAGAAAAATAGAGTTAACTATCTGACCCCTTTTTTACAGACCCCTTTTTACCCAGAACCGCCGCATCCTCTCAAAAATAATCTGAACTTAAAAAATGTTCGTCAAAATATTGTTTTCAAAAAAAATTATAAGCATTCGTTATTAGATTGAGTATACCACTTTTAGGTGGTTGTGGACAAGGACACCTACCACGAGTTCGAGATGCGACCCTTCCAAGTGGTGTATGCCTACATCAAAGAGTGTATGTTGGTAAATGGCAACTAGACAATCAATTGTGGTGTAAATTTGTGATTGTAAAGAAGTACAGGGTGTCCCGAAAAATTTGATACTTTGAAGTGCCATAACTTTTTTCCTAGGCCGTTTTTGAAAACCTGTTTTACAGATCGACCTATAATTTAAAAACACGATTTTTGCTTGGCTCCCCTGGGGTTTGGGTCCCAGTTTGTGGATGGTCTATGGACGGGCAAGGCCCAAACCACAGGGCATAACAAGAAAAATCTTTTTATGACATTATATACCAAAAAAATTGTCATTGAAAATTGAATCGATCTGTAAAAAGAGATTTTCAAAAAACGGCCTTGGAAAAAAGTAATGGCACTTCAAAGTATCAAATTTCTCGGGACACCCTGTAGTAATAGTTTGAGTTTAGCATTTATACAAAGCAAAGACAATAATAAACAAATAATTTCAATTAATTCTCTTCGCGGTGCTGGAAGGAGCGAATCCAGTCGTTGTTGATCACTTCAATGGCCTTCAGCCGTCCATCTGTGTTAGCTGTCAACATCTTTAGGATCAACTGTTTGGCTTCTGCAAATAGTTGAAAAAGTTAGGGTTGCACAGTCAACTCCTGGCCGATAAAAATTCGTCCATAAAGACCCTTGCCTGGTTGATTTCGAATTTTTTCAATTCGGAATAATACAATGATCCATCAAATATTTCTTTACAAAACGAGAGATGTTTACACAAAAACAAAGAAAATGAGATTTCAATATAGGGATTCGTCGCTTAAAAGGGCATGCCCACGCTAATAAGAGGTGATGCCCGGGAAGGCCCCTTTAGGGGGCCTTATATTAGAAGTGGGCCTTATATTTTTCAATCAACATCTAGAGAGGCCTACTATTTGAGGGAGGGGTGGGCTTCTATTAGGAGGGGGCCTTCTATTAGAAGAAATACGGTATATAGATGGACGCGGATGGTAACGGCAAAACATTTGCAGTTTGCAATCGTTACGATATTTGGAACCGGACGGATAAATAAAATTTTAGTAAAGATTTTTTTTGCCGAATATTAAAGAGTCCTGATATTATTGGAGAAAAATTGTGGAATTTAGTTAGTCCCCACTAGATTTCGGTTAAATATACTGTAAAGAAAAGCGTTTTGGGGCCAAAAACGTATTGTCCCACAAAATTTGGGGTAAAAATCGTCTGATACAGTCGGTCGTCAAACTTGAGGGAAAGGTGTGCTATTGTCGAGAATCAACTGTAACCCGGCACGTGACAATTCATCTTTAGGGATGACTCGTCTCTCGTAAAAAGGGGTCAGTTCATCGTCTCTTCTGTGTGATCTATGTTTACGGTTATAGTTTGCAAGGTACTTATCTTGTTTACCCCCCGCCCCCAAATTTTTTAATAGTGACCCAAAAACACGCCCTAAACTACTTTTTCTGATTAATAGCATACTAGAAACATATCTAAACAGTTTTTGATCTAAAAGTGAAATCTTTACTCAAAACAAATTGACTTTAACTCTTTAAAAGACCATACTTGTTGATGACAATGATGGCTTGTTCAGCACTTTCACCTACTTTGCCAAATTGTCATTGTCATCAACAAGTAAGGTAGACCTTTAAGGTATATGGTCTTTTTAGGTATTTCAGAGTAATTTTTTGGTGGTTTATTACATTTAGGCAAATGTAGCATGGTGGGCAAAACCGATAAAATGAGAAAAGAGGCATATGGGCGTTTTGGGTCTTGTCGAAAATTTTCTATCCTTGTAGCACGGAGAGACCAAGACCATATCATAAAATTCTAATACGGGAAGACCTGGACACGAAAAAAATGTTTTGAAGTGCCTCTGGGCTTTTACTGCATTAACTATACAGGGTGGGGTAAAATTACATTGAAAAACAGGCTATGCAACCCGTACGCAGCAGGCTATGCAGGTTATGGTTCAGGTGAAACTAGACCAAAAAGTATCAGACAAATGTTCACTTCAATGAATACGTTGGCATATTCCCCCTGTCTTGCGTTTGTTCCAAAGAGGTTGCTCGTCAGCTCACACAATCAGCTAGTCAATTTTGAGAATAATGAAATCAGGCAATTCGGCAGAGAAGCAGATTATCCAGGTTTAGCTAGATTTATTAAAACGATAAACACATTCTTATCACAAGCTGCTATTAATTGGCTGTTTAGAGCTGGGTATGCAAAGAATCAGAGCATGGAAATTCGTTACATCGGTTTCCAAGTGATCTGTGGAACCACCGCGAAGAAGCTCTAGCCGGAAATCCCACAACAACGTGTGCTTTAGAATCCTGGCACAGATCAATAAATGCAGTTACTCAATGTGGAAGTGTCTCAAACTGTTCAACACTGAAATAGGTACGCAATTTCTTTATGGCTCGTTCACGAACTGCGACTTAGACTAAGACTAAAAGGTGTTCAAGTAGCCAAAAAAAAAAGTCTCAGTCGAAGTCCGCGAATGAGCCATTATTTTTCTTGTTCTATTATTTGTTGTTCCAGGAACGATCCCGCGAAATCAGTGGATTCAGATAAGTTCACTTTCAACGCCTGATCGTTCTGAAACAAAAACGTAGCGAGAAACACTTCTTTGGTTTCAAACAGCAATTCTTGGTAGGCGGCTTGCAAACTATGATAAGGAGTAGGGTTGGATTCGATCCGAAAACCGGGTTTTTTGGCAAATGAACCGAAGCCGAAGAGTTTCAAAAAAAACCGGGAAAATCGAAAACCGGGTTTAGCAAAATACCGGTTTATTTGCGACAAAAATTAACCGAAAACCGGGTACAGTTCGGTTAACCGACCGAAAATTTTTGAAAAAACCAGAACCGAAAACCGGTTTTGAAAAAACCGGTTTTTTCAAACCGACCGATCCGAAAAAAACTGACCGAATCCAACCCTAATAAGGAGCTATCGGAAGGTGAACTCAGTGCTCTTTTCTGTCACAAATTCTAAAGTCTGTAAGTCTCTCCCAGTCACGCAGTCTGTTCAAATTTTAACTTCTCTCTCCCATTTTAGGGCACAATCGGCCTTGGCTGTGGTTCAGGCTATGCTCGCGACAACTGTGCTTGGAGTGGCTCTTCCGATGGTGGTGGCGTCAGAAGCAACAATACTGGCAGCGATGATGGTGTTGGGTCCATTTCTGAAATTTTTCTCTCTATTAGGTGTTGGGCCACACATATTAGATGACAGCTTTCTCCGCAGATCTGGCAAGCTAGCAAAAGTTACAGAAAAGGAGCAGCCGTGATGCACTTTGAAACAATCTCGCTAAAATCGATGAAAAGCAAATCCATCGAAGAATCGATACAATGGTAGGTGTTCTGGTGATTTTCTGTGAATTTTGATCCGTATATGTTTGTAGATGTCTTCTGCACTGATGAGACACAAGTTCGACTCAAGTGTCGAGCGGCGACTATGTGCATGCTAATTGGGTTACTCTCAAAGATACAATCTTAGTCATTCATCGAACAAAAAAAGGAGTGGATTAATGTCTATTTGACTAGTCAGGGAGGTCAAAGGACAAAGTCAAGGAAGGTAATGATAAAGTCAATGTAAAGTCCATGTAGAATTCAAGTTAAAGTCAAGTTAAAGTAAAACTCAAATTCAAAGTCAAACTCAAAGTAAACTCAAGTCAAGGTAAACTCAAGGTCAAAGTAAAGTCAAGGTCAAGTTTGTCTTGACCTTGACTTGACTTTAGCACCTTGATCTTGAGTTTCGAAAACACTGGTCTATATGCAGTAAAATAGAATATTAACATTGTTTTCATACATTTCCTGGCTGCTTCAGCCAAAAAATTGAGTATAAAAGATCTGAATCGACAAAAATTGAAACCCATAAAAAGACCGATAAAACACCGATAAAATTACAGTCATCAAATTAATTCTCGTTTGAATTTTATCGGTTTTTTTCTCATTTAATCAGTTTTGCCAACCATGATCTTAAGACAGACTCAAAAATGTTTCTCGAAGTTTAAAAAAGTAAAAAAATTGTTTGAATCTATCTTAACAAAAGCTGGACTACTCTTGCCTAAGCTTGAAAGGCATTAGGTGTGGGGGCACTACGTGTGTGTTTAAGGCCCCTAGTGTGCCTAAGCCTAGGGGGAGCTCTCTTGTTGGGAGTGCGGACAGTTAGCAATAAAGCCAGTCAGCAATGGCCAGTTAGCAATGGTTTTTTCAAAAATTAAATTCGCGCCTTTTTTAATTTTATTTATTTTTGGCTGTTCGGTGCATTTTTTTTAACTTAGGCTTAGTCTTTAGGCTCAGGATAGGCCAGCGCATGTTAGCCAGATCTAAAAAATGTATTATGAACTGCAAAATGGACAAAAAATCGAAAAGGGCGCAGGAACCACCTAAAGTTTAAGAGACAATATCACAGGTATCCAACTTCAGAGCATAGCTAAGCATTCTTTTACAATTTTGTTTTTTAATTCAGATTTCTGAGGAAGTTTTGTTTACTTGGGGGTTTCAGTAGGGTTCGACATATGTGGTTAAAAAACCACATGTGTGGTTTTCGGCGTTTTCGCGCAAATTTTAACATTCAAAAACCACATAAAAAACCCCATGTGGTTTTTTATGTGGTTTTTTTTCACCTTGTATTTTTGTGGTTTTTTGACGTGGCTAAAAAACCACATGCCTTTTTATGTGGTTTTTTTGTGGCTATTTGTGGCTTTTTGATGTGGCTAAAAAACCACATCTCTTATTTTATTTCTGATACTCTTTTAAACAGTTTTTTTTAACCTTTCATCAACATTTTTTGATTTTCTTGCATTGTAACACACACTTCATTGAAAAGAGCCAGAGTATTTATCAATTTTTGTTTTATTGTAGCACGGATTTTTTAAAATAAGTATTTGGTATGATTGTAGCGGAGAAAGGCTCGCAAAAAGTGGGCGAGATTTTAAATCCATCTACTCCAGCACCTACTCCAGTGCCCAATTTTTATATTGGAGACGGCATCAACACGACAATCGAAGTTGGAGTTTTGTTTCTTGCAATTGCTACAGTCATTTAGTAAGTCTACTCGCATTATGAAATTGGGTTTTTAATTTATTTTTATTACAGCATACTCCGATGGTGGCTGAACCGAGAGCATGCAAGTTTGTTGAAAGAATCTACTAAAGACGCTTACATGAAGGGAAAAGCGAAAGCAGCGATTGCACTCAAGGATTTTCCATGAAATTGGCAGTTAAATTGAATATTTTGACAGACTAAAAAGAGCACCGTATTTTTTCTAATAGAACTCTTATCGGCTTTATTTTACCTTGTAAAAACTTCAGCTTTTTTACTACATTTACTTACTTATTTCACACTTTTTTTACAGAAATTTATCACAAACTTTTTTCATTTAAAAAACTGAATAAATACTCTGGCTCTTTTCAATGAAGTGTGTGTTACAATGCAAGAAAATCAAAAAATGTTGATGAAAGGTTAAAAAAAACTGTTTAAAAGAGTATCAGAAATAAAATAAGAGATGTGGTTTTTTAGCCACATCAAAAAGCCACAAATAGCCACAAAAAAACCACATAAAAAGGCATGTGGTTTTTTAGCCACGTCAAAAAACCACAAAAAAACCACAAAAATACAAGGTGAAAAAAAACCACATAAAAAACCACATGGGATTTTTATGTGGTTTTTGAATGTTAAAATTTGCGCGAAAACGCCGAAAACCACACATGTGGTTTTTTAACCACATATGTCGAACCCTAGGTTTCAGACAAAGTTTTTTTCATAAATAAGCACCTTTTTAAAAAAGGATATCAAAAATTTAAAAGAAAACCATTGCTAACTGGCTTCATTGCTAACTGGCCAGCCCCCTCTCGTGGACCAGAAGAGTGACAAGCCCAACGGCACTGATACCCAGATATACATGTGCGTACCATGGATTCCATATGCAGTAGACCCTAGAATGATCGATACAAGGCAGACATACATTCCAAGTCTGAAATTTCAAAAAGACACGATGAATCGTTTTCTTTTTGAAAGGGACGATGAATCGTCCCTTTCATATAGGGACGATGAATTGTCCGTGTCCGTGTCCGACTGTAACCTCATTCCTGCGGGTCCTGTTAATTCAAAATAATTTAAATAGTGTAAGCTCACTGTTGGAAATTTTAGTCCATCCAGACATCTCAAAAGTGACATTAGCCTTCATGATTAGTTTGAAGAGCTGTGTCCGGTCAGCACATCGGAAGGGGGCGAAACCAATCAACATGATGTACAGCAACTAAAACCATTCGTGTAATCTCTATATAGTATTTGGCGTAGGTATCTAACGCTATTTCCAAAGCTTTTGTTTTACAGCCCAATTTCTTACTATTTTTTGCAAACTTATGTCGGCTATCTCTCTGAAACTCTCAAGTACAACATCTTGGCTCTCTTTCAAGCACAAATAGGTATAATTGAACTTGCTTAAAAAAACTTTTCTCTTCCAAATTAGAGATAGCTAATTTTAGCCTGGATTTTTGATGAATGTTTGGGTTCAAACACAACTTTTTGTCAATTTTTGCAAGCTCATGTCGGCTATCCCCGGAACCCTCAAGTTTAACATATTAGCTCTGTTTTAAGCACAAAGACGTATAATAGAAGTCGCTTCTAAAAAAAATTTTTGTTGCACTCTAAATCGGAGGTGGTAGATTTTATCCTGGATTTCGGATGAATTTTTATGTTCGACCCGAACCACCAAGTACCTGAACAAGCAATATGGTAGCCGAACCATTCGAAGGGAACTTTAACCGCCTGGAGTGTACCCCAACTACAGGGACGGTGCCTGAACTATCTGGAAGGTACTTCAGCCACTCAGTGATACCCGGACCGCCTGGAGTGTACGCTGGAGTATTTTTTAGTGTTAATACGATTGACTTATTTTTACCAGGAGTCAGTAAGGCGCCAATCCACCTTGTTAACTATAACATTGTGGCGTATTTACAACCTACCACTCCCAAAGACCACACATCCACCTGCAGACCATATCCCTGTTGGGAGAGCACCTCTGGAGCCACATAAGTAGGCGTACCACACACTCTGTACAATGGACCTAGTACTGTGCATGCCAACCCAAAGTCCGTTAATTTGACACAAAAATCGGCAGTTAGAAGTATGTTTTCTGAAAATTTGATGAAAATTTGTCGGTATACAGTTGTTAAAAACCTGGTTTCACATCCCGATGTACTATTTTGTGAGTGGAGTGAAGGTAGTGAAGGGCAGAACCAACTTGATAAGTGATTTGAGCAGAGGAACGCTGAAAAATTCAGTGTTCATGAATATTATTCACTTTGCAGTTGCTGAATACCTCACTGAGACGACCCAGTCGCTTGATGGTTTCGAACAGGTCTCCTTTCTAAAAACAATTTAAGTTTTTAAACAAAGAAGGCGCTACTAGGGTCAAAAAATAAAATACAAGACCCGACCGGCCAGTACAGAGAGAGCCACTACTACGGGAAGTCCTCCAAATAGAATATTTTTATCACCAACAAAATTGAAAACTTTAATAGTCACTATGGCAGGTGGTCCCTATGGAGAGAGTTGACTGTATTTGAAAAAATACTTAGTCAGTTGAATTTTAGCGGAAACACGACCAGGGTCGACAGCTTTGGTTGTCCGAAGTTCATGATCCCGCAATAACCTTATGAAGTATCCAAGAAAAAAATTCCGTAGAACTAGGCTTTCTATATACCGTATTTCCTCTAATAGGCCGCCCCCTCCCAATAAGCCGCCCCCCTCTAACAAGCCGCCCCCCTAGGGGATGATTGAAAAATAAGCCGCCCGCCTCTAATAAGCCGCCCCCCCCCTTACCTTCACCTTGTTCCTAGTTCATCATTGAATGATCGATATTTTCATTTGTTTGTTTGTAAACACAGCATTTTCTGTTATCGCTTTCTCGTAAATACAGCATTTTCGGTCATCTCTTTGTCATAAACCCAGCGCCGATTTTCGAAAAACGTGGCTTAAACTTTCGCGGCGCTATTGGTTGAAAACAAGCCGCCCCCTCCAATAAGCCGCCCCCCTCTAATAAGCCGCCCCCCTAGAGGGTGATTGAAAAATAAGCCACCCGGACGGCCTATTAGAGGAAATACGGTAGATGGAATATTGACATTTAAAGGAGGACAGACTTTAAAGGGATATTTTGATTGGAAAATGAGATTTTTCGAACCTCAGTTAATTTAATTTCTCTTTTCAATCCATTCTTTTTTTTACACCAAACGGTAAGATAGGAAATCCACCCGACGAAAAAAAGTATGGTTAAAACGGAAAAATGCCTGCTTTTGGGAAAAAAGTGCCCGCTTTATGTGAAAAAGTGCCCGCTTTTTTGAAATAAATTTTAAAATAAAAAAATTTGCCTTGATCCAAATCAGGAGCGTCCCAGTAGCTTTCTAAATTATTTCAGAACTTAAGCACTTATCGGTAATCTAGTGCACATTATTATTTACAAATTAGTACTCAGATTAAAGCCAGGAATCAGGGCTACATTTTGAGTATAAGGTTGTATGTGACCATGTCTGCAAAGTTTACGAAAAAATCAAAAGTTCTGAAAAATTCCGAAAATTTCCGAAATCCTGATTACCTTTTCAAACAAATCTAAACAACTTTTGCCTTTTTCGTAAACTTTGCAGACATGGTCACATACAACCTTATACTCAAAATGTAGCCCTAATTTCTGGCTTCAATCTGAGTACAAATTTATAAATAATAATGTCCACTAGATTACCGATAAGAGCTTAAATTCTGAAATAATTTCGAAGGCTACTGGGACGCTCTTGATTTGGATCAAAAAAAATTTTTCGAAAAAATTTTATTTCAAAATTTTGATTTGATACTTTTTTCGTCGGGTGGATTCCCATTCTTATCGTTTGGTCTAAAAAAAAAAGAATATGTTGAATAGAAAAATTAAATGAACTGAGGTTCGAAAATCCCATTTTACAGTCAAAATAATCACCTTTTACTCCACATTTTAGTAAGTTCACTGACTTCTAATGCCAAAAACAATCGAACAAATGATTGAAATCATTTCCAGCACTGATTTACTGTCACTTACTGCTCAAATTTTGCGATTTCATGCAAATAACCATCGAAATAAAAAGAAACCAGCCCAAATGATACGTACTTGGTTTTATATCGCCTCAACCTCCACCAATTTTATTTACTTCTCAACGAGTTTAGTAACTTTTTAGAATCAGAGTCTCATGAGGATTTAGATAAAAAAAATTCTAAACAAAAAATACTAAAAAACTTAAAATTTACCTCAAAAAAGTGGGTGGCTAGCGAAGGTTTTACCAGGGAACAAATGAGTATACTTTGAAGGGGTAGGATTTTAAACTGACGCTTTTGTAATTTTAATTCACATGATTATGTACAAGCATATAATGAAAATGACGCCAGGGAGCGGAGCTATATTTTGAGTATGAGGTTGTAAATGAGCATTTAAATTAAAACGGGACAGTCCTGGGTAGTATGGCATGGAACCAGTGCTGGTAATCCGCTCCACTCCGGCTATGCTCCGGCTCCGTTTCGGAGCCGGAGCCAGATCCGGAGCGAAAATTTAGGATCATGGGAGCGGGAGCCAGATCTGGAGCCGACAATTTTGACGCTCGGAGCCATTTCGGAGCCAGTTTTTCGTTAATTTGGCTGGCACCATGAGGGACTGGAAATACTGACACCATGAGGGAGAGGTATTAATAGTCTATTTATTGATTCTTTGGCCCAATTCATTTTTGAATTTTAGCAGTTCACCCGTCTCGCGCATTTGGCTAAATAAATTCTCGCAGTCCCTGCTACATCAGCGTGCGTGGAGCGTGTTTTCAGTCAAGTCACCCTGCACTCTAGCGGCCACAAAGGATCTACATCAGAAGCTTACATCAGGGAGAAGGTGCTGCTAACGCTGGCCGGAGATTTTATCTATTTGTGAGCATTGTTTGGGGTTTTGTTAGTTTGCAATAAAGTATGGAGTATGCCACCTATTTTAATTTGTGGCACCTATTTTTCTCTCTTTTTGCTCTCGTCTATTGTTATCGACTTACTTCTATATAGACCCAGTCTATCAAATATTCCTTTCTTCCTCGGAGCCGCTCTGCTCCGGCTCTGGATCCGGCTCCGCTCCGGCTCCGAGCCGGAGCCAGATCCGGTGCGAAATTTTTGGATCATGGGAGCGGGAGTCAGATCCGGAGCGAAATTTTTGGATCATGAGAGTGGGAGCCAGATGGGGAGCGAAATTTTTGACTTTCCAGAGCCGGAGTCAGATCCGGAGCGAAATTTTTGGATCATGAGAGTGGGAGCCAGATCCGGAGCGAAAATTTTTAAAATGCCAGCACTGCATCGAACTGGACATCGATTGAATGTTTTTTTAAGTTTTAGCTGTAACTGCATATTATCTTTTCGTCTGTATGATAGCTCAAATGAAAGCTCAGAATCTTGGCTACATTTTAGTGTATGAAACGTGTGACTTGTAGAATAAAGTCAGAAAATATCAACCAAAACAGCCAAAGAAAACCCCCGAAAACCATCGATTTTCGGAAATTTAGCCTATTTTAGCCTGTAAAAAAGCTCCAGGAAGTGTTAAACCCTGTGCTGATAATTTTGTTGGATAGCCAAGAGTGTGAGGATCATGTTCACACCAAACTTGTAAATTAAAGGTGATAAAAAAGGGTGTGCACCCATTTGGATTCGAACCTGAGAGTTCAAGATATTCGGCATTGGATGTGCCCCCCTTAAGCGATATTCGCGGACATGATTTTTAAGTCATATTTTGATTACGACCACGCGACTGAAGATAGCAAAACGTCTACCTCCAGACAGAGTTAATTTTGTGGAACTTAAAAGACAAAAACCACCTACATGAGCATATTCAAAGACCAAAAAGTAGAGGCTTGCACTTTCGTAGGCATCCATCAGACGACATATGTTCTTATGCTGGTTGCACTGTTTCAGTATTGCAATCTCATTCTGCACAAAGTATAGTTTGCCATTCATTCTGTTTTTGTCGATCTCTTTGACCGCATACTTTTTGCCCGAGCTTTCGCTATACACCATGAACACCTCGGAGAAGTTGCCCTGACCAATCAAGCCGCCAATCTCATAAAGTTTGTAGAAGGCAGATCTGCTGGTCAACTTATGCACACCTTCCGAGCCCACATATATTTTTTCATTAGCATTTGGAGTGTGTTGACTGGTGTTAGTAGAGCTGGAAGAGGGTGGAGAACAAGATGAACTAGGCCCATCACTACCCTGCAGCAAAATCCTGGTCTCCCGTCTTCCACCACTCTTCAGCCTACATTGATTAGCGTTGTTGTTTTGTCTGTCCAGTGAACAACCACCTAAATTGAATCTTTTAGGGTTTTAGTTTACTTTTAGGGCACATTCACAATGAGGAAGCTGTTTTGAGATAAAGGTCCTCAAAGTTAGGGTTGGGCGCTTATTAGACAATAGGCGCTTATTAGAGGAAATACGGCATTGTTAAAAAAATTGAGATTAAAAAGAAAGAATACGCCCCAGCATACACACTCAAATTCGAGTTTGGATTCTTGGGCGAATTCTTAAAATTTTATCTGAATTTTTGAAGCAATATTTACTTAGTCAATAGTTCATTCGGTAGCCCTGAATCTTAGCTACATGATGTCAGCGGCTGTAAGAAGAGACAAGACAATTTTTTTTCGTAACGAGACAATTTCGTAACAGCGAACTTTCGTAAGAGCAAATTTTCGTAACAGACTGTTTGATAACGTGCTTTTTACAAACATTAGTGATATGTTAAAGGGCCATAGCCGTCGTCGACAATGAGAATTTCATACGTTGGACAATTGTTTTATTTCGAAAATATTCGAAATGTTTTTACTATGTTGATGTTTAACTGATCAAAAATGACAACGAAGAAAATGGAATCGAACCTACAGGAAATACGCCTCGGTTTCCGCTTCCGTTATAACCAAAAATCCTTATAGCCAAAACGGTTACATTTCTATTCTTTGTGGTAACTACATGTTCACTTGCTTTAAAAAGATTTTGGTACTATTCTATTGTACACCCCAGAAGCTATTCCAGTGTACGGTTTTGAGTTTTGAATACTGGGGCCTACCGCATAAATAACTCTGGTATGCATGTTTTTTCATGCATCCAGAGTCACTCTCGAGTGTCCAACGTATGTGGGTGTGCGCATCCCAACTCCAAGCCCCCATTCCCCCTGCGCACACTTCGGGTGCGCAAGGGAAGGGGCTACCAGGAAGGGGCTATCAGGGGGTATGTGACGGATTAATATCAATAAAAAGTTCAAAATACGATAAAGGCGCCGATAGGCGCCTGTTGCCCTTAGTGTGCAGGTGTTATGTCTGAAAGAGTTAGGCTTAAATCGATGGGGGTTAAATTGTTGCTAAAGTAAACAAGGCCGGGTGGCAACCGGACATTGTCGACTATTAGTAGAATTTGCCGTGCAACATAAATTCGGTATATTTGAAATTTGGGACAAAATGAAGATAAATTGGGATAAAAAAAAGTAAATTTGGTACAAAAAAATAACCCAAAAAAGTATTTCACGGTAAGAAAAAGGTTTGCCCGGTTAAAATCATGGTCTTCACTCTTACGCAAAATGAATGAAAATGCTGAAAAGAAAATCAATAAGATCGGAATTTTTCGCTCTCCTTTTCATGACAAAAATCTATTTTAAAGAGGCTCTTCGAGTATATAAGGCGAATATTGATCAGCAATCATCAGTGTTGCTCGCAATCTCTGTGGTGTTCAGTTGTTCTCTTCTCTGCTATCTTCTCTGCTCTCTTCTTCTGCTCTCTCTCTTGCAAAATGGGTGCTGTGCTCTGTCTGTTCGTGCTTTCGTTGGTTGCCACTGGAGTTGCCTACCATCTCGGCTATTTGGACGTGTACATTGAGCAAGCCAAGCAGAAGATCAATCAGCAGCAGCAGCAGTAGGGTGGCTACTTCCTTGATCTCTGTGAAAATGATGCATCAAGCTGATCCAATTTTCTGTCTCATCTTTTCTTGTCTTTCTCAATAAAAATTGTGTTGGATATCATTGTCTTTTTTTTGCTATCATCTAACTTTTTTCAGTGTCAGTGATCATATATGATGTATTTCTCTATCAACTCTTTGAGCTCCTAACGGTTTGTATAACATTAGGTTTGCCAAATGTACTCCGTTGATCCCACTACAATTGGAATAAGCAACCCACCGCCATCCATATTTAAAGTTTTTCGCATAGCTGTGCTCTATCCTTTCGTTATTTAATCATTATTATTTTATTGTGTGGATTCCCCTAAAGAACGATGCATAATCATTTTGCAAATTTGCTGGATCTGGCATTTTTGCGAAACTTACATACGCTTGAATAACCAGTGTCGCGAGTGGCTACCGTCAACCGCACGTAAAGTAGAAAAAAGGAGAACTTTTGATCCCACTATAATTGGAATAAGCAACCCACCGCCATCCACCTGCACGCTTCTTTCATCAACGAACTACCGGCATATGCTTTTGTGTTTAACCTAATTTTCAAAGCCATACAAAAAGATTTTTACTCTTTAATGATTAAAGTTAAGTTCTTCCTAATCATATACCCAGTTAATTTCCCTTGAGGCCAGCCACATGATAAAGGACAGGATGCGCTGTTCTAATTTTTTGCTCCCACTCAAAAACAAAAAGCGAAGGAGGAAATTGGCTGGCTCGCTCAACAAAAACCTTCAAACCCAATCTAATTGCTTTTTGCAAAAATTTGGGCTAAAACATATATAGTGAAAAGTCCAGAAAACACCAATTTATGGCAACTACAGAATAATTAAGCGTTCCATGGTTGTTTTTGTGGTCAGGGAAGTTTAAAAAAATATAGTAATTGGTTGGCCGACCAAAGATTGGGAGCAGTGTTTCTTGGACGGATATTAAAAAGCAGGCAGGGGAATGCGCTCCGCAATTAAATGGCCAGCATGTGCCCAAATGCACCAAGATTGGCTGGAACCATCCAACACCTTTGCTGTTCTATATAATTTGCAGAAAAGAGTATACACAATACGCCTCCAAATAATCTTTTTAGTTTTTGACTGACTTTTGAGGGGTAAGGCGTAGTTTTGTCCCGTTGACTATTTTTGGTCATTCTGAGTCAGAATGACCACCCATTCATTCTGACTCAGAAGGAGACCCATCGAATTAACTGTGGAATTTCTTGCATATTACTCGAGAAATCCTACATTTAAATTGGTGGGTCTCATTCTGAGTCAGCATGAGTGCGAGGTCATTCCGCTTAAAATAACTAAAAAAATATTTAATTAACCCTTTTTTGCCGGAATTAAATTTTTCTCTAAAGTCGTTGGCTAACCCGCAGAGAAAAGCAACTTTTCATTTTACTGTTGTAAACAAATTTTCAACTCATGGTCATAGTTGCACGGAGAAAAATTTCGGCGCCGGGCTTTTTCAGAATCGGCGTCGAGATCCGGCCAGTGGGCGCCGTCTTTTTTAGGGGCGCCGAAACCGGCGCCGTGTTTTTACAAAATTGGCGCCGAGCGCACATTGTGACGCAGGTGATTTCCTGGCACCGGGCGCCGAAATAGTGAATAATTATTCTAAAAAGTGTTTTTTGCAACAATTTTTTTTTTCGAATTTATTAGGAAATATGGCGAAAAAGTGAAATCATGCATCAATCATTTCTTTGTTATACACCAGCATTGTTTTGCTTTTTAACAATAATGGTTTTGTTGGACCTTTTCTTCCAGCTGTAAGTATTGACGCTCTACAGTGGCTGTGCTTGCAGGAATACACAGTAAGTCATAAGCTCGCTTTGCCAGTAATGTGTAAACCTGAGATAAAAGTCAAATTTTCGAAAAATAGCAGTCAATCTTTGAAAGTTACAGTGTTTCTATCTTTCCAAAATTTTATTGGATCAGGTTCAATGGCTAAAACTCCTTGAATATAAGTTTGCTATTTGTTGGTCGACCACAGTTAATTTTTCTGTTTGGTTTATTTTTACAGTACCAAAACCAAAAGGCGATGGTTGATCAGCAGTGTTTTCTTGAGTCCTTGGATTATATTCTTGGTAGTAATCTTTTATTAGTTTTTTTTTAATTGGCTTGACCTTTTCTTTTTTGTCTACTAGCACTTCAAGCCGTATGGTTCTGGGTTCTAAGAGAGCAGACGCCAGATAAATAGAGTCAGACAAAGAGAGGATCTAGATTCGAAAATTGAGTGAAACCGCCTTTTCAAAACTGATACAACACTAGATAAATATTCATTTGGAATACTTTCTAATCCGTCAACTATCGATAACAAGCCAGGCAAAATTAGAGAAATAGTAGGCTGATTGCTAGACTGAAGAACATCAGGAAAAATCAATAAATAGGGAGAAAAAATGAGTTTTGAAAAAAAGGTTACTGAAAAAATAGTACTCAAATTGATCAAAAAAGGGCGACGGTATTTTTTGAAATTGGCGCCGAGCACCGGAGCTCTTTTTTTCTGAAAAATTTACGTATATTACCATTTATAAAAATTGAATAAAAATTTTGACTAATTTTTAAAAAGTATCTAAATTTTTTCGGCGTCCGGGACGGGCCAAGGTCGAAAAAATATAGATATTTTTTAAAAATTAGTCAAAATTTTTATTCAATTAAATGGTAATATACAGTGCAGGGAACTCGTCCTCGTCTTTCGTCCTCGTCTTCGTCCTCGTCCTCGTACTACGAGGACGAGTACGAGCAGCTCCGAAAATGGTAAAGACGACTCGTCCTAGCTATAATTTTCTTCATTTAAATTTTTTTTACCAAAATTGTTTATTTTTACAAAAATTCCTATTATTTTAACAATTTTTAATCAAAAGGTCTGATTTCTTATTGAAACATTTGCTTGAGATTTTTTTTTCTCTTTGCTAGTTCTTCGACTAGTTTTTTGAGGTGTTCATCGACAATGCGTTGAGCCTCTTCGTCGTCATCTTCAAACAGAGCGTCGGCTGTTTGATCGGCGGCAATGGAAATGCCAAGCAAAGTGAGGAATTTGAATTTGTCTTGGCCTTCTGGAAAAAATATGAAAAAGTGAGTGATAATTTGCAATAATTCCAGATAAATTATTCTCGGCAGAGATTTCCTACTCTTTACCGAGTTTCATCGTCAATTTTGACAGTCAGCATGACAACATCTCCTGTTGAAAGAATGTTCAGCCAGCTCACATTGCAAAGTTCCGGTCATAAAACCAGTAGTGGTTACAAGCGGATAAGAAGTCGTGTTCTGTTATCATTCAACAAAAAATATATAAGCATTTAGTTCAAAAATGTATCGATTTTCAATAAAAATTACTCTTTTTTATTTTCTGAAACAAAGTACGAGCAAAGTACGAGCAAAAAAACAAAGGACGAGAAAAAGACGAGGACGAAGACGAGTACGAGCGATTTCAAAAAGTCGGTACGAGGACGAGTACGAAGTACGAGGCCCGAAAATTTTTGGTACGAAGTACGAGGACGAAGACGAGAAAATTGAAAATTCCCTGCACTGGTAATACACGCTTTGTAGCCTGGAATCTCAGTTACAAGAATAGTCCTAAATATTCATTTGGAATACTTTATAATGTGTCAACTTCTTCGGGCCGACTTATGTATTTAAAAAGTGAGTTCGAACCGGCCCGTGCACACCCCTGGTGAGCAGTTCAAGTAGTAAAATGTTGTCAAAGAAGGAGTTGAAAAATAGTAGGCCAGTCTCTATTAGAAGGTTACCCCCTGAGGGGGGTCGAAAAATAGAAAGCCATGGCCTTTTATTAGAATGAATACGGTATCTCTGTATGCCATAGCGATAAATTTTTATTGTTATGACGAGATCTTTTGGGGCTACTCTGGTTTGAGGCGTCGAACTGCGTGTTCCTGCCCATGGGCCATAATTACAGCTCTTACGGTATTTTTTCTGTAGACGCTTTGAATACTTTCCAGAAGTTAGAGCTAGAGATCTATGAAAGCGGTCAAAACTCAATTTTGGCACATCTACAGAATATATGGTATTTCAAATTCAATGCGGCAACTTCTCTTTAAAAAAAAATTGCCGTGAGACAATTTCTTTGAAGATGCTTTCGAGAAAAAAAATTGTCTCGTTATCATTGCAAATTTAGCGTATTACTTTTACTTACCTTTCCTGGAGACTTTAGGTAAATTGTTGGTAGTAGTAACTGCTGTTGATGCATACCCTCCTGTTCCTCCATTACTCGACGTGACAATAGTAGTAGAAGAAGGAAGTGCCATAGAAGATGAATTTCTCCTTCTGGAACACCTAGTATCCTCACTACTGCTCAACAACATCCAGAAGAGCACTTTAGTAATAGTAATAGTTTTGGTGGACCAGCCTACTCCTTTTCCTAGCTTCTATCCAGCAATGAGAGCAGTCAGCCAGCACGTCAGGTGCTGACCACACGGCACCACGCTAGTTTTCTGCCCTTTGCCTGCCCCAGCACATTAGGTGGTGGACACCCCCTTCCCATGAGTCCATTCCTCCATCCCTGGCTGGTGTATGGACACGCCCCCACCCCTTATTGCATGCTCACAACCAGTCACGATGGACAAGGTGTGTGTGAGTCTATCTGGTCATTCAACCTCCTTTTTGAGGGAGAACAATGGAGTTAGTGTGTGTGCCTCTGGCTGTGCCACCCTCCTCATTCCTTAACTTGGTGGTCGTATAGTTGGCTATGGATGGATGGCTAATTGCCTCAGTTACGCTTTGCTGAGAAAATTTTGGAATAGTTTTTTTATCGGGTTAAGTTTTTAGGTTGTGAAATGGAGTGTTTGGATTGTGTTGAGTGCGGAGAATGGAAGGAAAAGTAAGCAAATAACTGAGAAGATTACAGAGTTGAGTTTTCATAAGCTGCCAATCTCTAAAGTTGGACAGCAAAAAGCAGTTAGACGTGGTTTTTTCTGGGTTTATGGGGTTTTTTAGGGATTTTTGTAGTTTTTTATAAAAGTAACCATATCTAGCTAGAAAATTATTCTGAGACACCTAGGCTTGCAAAATTTGCTATTTAGGATTCCGAATCACACAGTATATATTTTTTCGATTCTCGGTTGCTAAGGTATGACCATTTGTTGAACTACCGACACTTCGAAAAATGACTTTCATTTATTTAGCAAAAGTTTTAAAAAATTCTGCTCGGACTCCTTAAGGAATCTTGTCAAATTACAAGAGCTCAGAATAAATTTTATTGGCCAAAAATGGGTATTTTATATATACCATACAAGGAAGTGTACTATTTCCAAGTTCGACCCAACAATTCGATCCGACAGTTTTTCATGCCAACTGTCGGAGTTTTTCGCCGAAATTAATCTCTTAGTCTACTCCGTAAAAGTGCAAGGATTTAGATTTTTACCAACCGTTTTTGAAAAAGACAACAGTTTTATTAATAAGACCCTCGGTGCTTCATGCATAACATCACCTGTTTTTTTAAGTGACGTTCTGCCACTTTACTGGATTCTTATCCTTTATCCCGACCCTACCCTAATTTAAAAGGGTACCGGGACACTGGAAAATAGTCTAAAAGTATGGAAATTGAACAAATTTTTGTCAGCTTGGTCCTACTGCACAAAGAAACTCTGGTATGCATGCATGTTTTATGCCGCCAAAAAGGCGAATCAACTTATTTGTGTCAAAATAAAAATAAAGTTAAACAATCAAAATTTGGGTGGGGTCGGGATAAAGGATAAGAACCCTTTACTGTAATAAAATGTAACAAATTTACATGTAGAATAATTTCTCGACTGGAGAAATTTGTGAATTGTGACAAATTTGCTTTTGACAAGTTTTCTTTAGCCAACGTTTTGTGTAAGAGTTGAACCAAATCAAACAGAACCGAAACTGAAGATAAAAAGTAAGATCTACAAAATTAGGTATAACATATTTAGCACCAGCACTGGGCAAAAATATATATTTTTTATTCTAAATAATTTTTCTCGCATCTAATTTTTCTTCCACCAACAAAAGAAAAGCAACCAAATTTTTACAAAAAAAAAAACACTGCTGCATGTGCATCATTTGGTCATCGGTGTGCTTCACTTGGCTGTCTAGTTTTATAAATCACACAAGCACTAGGTCTTCCACACCGCCAGTAGCACGCCCAAGTTGCCCCCAGCAACGAGCACAGCTAAAAGGGAATAAGTTTTAAAGTTTCTCCACTTGCGAAACACCACTGGCCACTAACAGTCAGCTGGTACCTATTGTTTGAAATATTCGGCTGGTTTTAAATAGTGTATAGTCGCCATTGTGGTTGTTGTTGTTGACCAGACCCTCCATTTATTAGGGACTACTAAATATAGTAGAAAGGATATTGTGGTGTAACATGCTTATAAAATTTAAACAAAAAAAAGATCAAAATTTTTAAAAAGTCGAGTTAATTATGTAACAACCCTAAAAACTGGTCAAAACAGAAACGGTGAGAAAGATTTTTCTGGTTTTCGCTTTGGGAAATAAGATACATATACGAATTGTGTAAAATAAACAAAGATACATACACGATTTATGGTTGCTAAAAAATAAGTCGATGCAAAAATATCCACATTTCGCCACAAATATCTCGCATCCATTTTGACAGAAAACGCCGAAATCGTCAAGTAGTAAACACGACTCTAAAATAGTTCATAATAAAAAATACTGAAAACTTTTCAGATAACTTTCATAAAAACTCGTTGGCGTCAATACGGAAAATTTTGTTTATTCTGGCGCAGTTTTTTTGCGCTGATCATTTTTGTGCAAGGGAGTATGGGTAAATTCTAGTGATGAAGTGACACGTCACAACTTTATAGGTGGCATAAGAACCAACAGCGAGGGCAGCGACATCAACCAACATCAGATTTTCGCGCAAGGAAGCCGCCATTTCTGTGATCGAGCAACACGAAAACTAAAAATTAGTCGTTAACAGAATAATGAAGAAGACAAAAGAGTCGGAACACGAGATAGCCACACATAAACTCGATTACAATCACATCGATTACAATTTAAATAATTTCACATTCGATTTCGACTTTGATTTGAATTTCTTCGACTTCCACCTCGATTTGAATTTCTTCTACTTCGATTTCCACCTCGATTTAAATTTCTTCTACTTTGACTTCGATTTTGACTTCGATTTAAATTTCTTCTACAGGGTGTCCCATTATAAACGCCCGATTGAATTTTGGCCATAACTTTTTTAATTCCCGCGTTTTGGCAAGATCTTTTTTATTCGAAAGAGCAGCCCCTAGGCAAGCGAATGACACCACATTTTTATTGTTGACATGTTTTTTTTGTTAAGAATTTTGCATTTGAAAAAAATGTGTATTTTCAGATGACATACTCGCCTCAGCAACGATCCCAGTGCGTCGAATGGTTCATCAAGAAGGCAAAGCGTCACAAGCTTTCAGAAGAGATATCGGCGAATTGGAGAAAAGCGACAACGCCGGATGCCAAGAGAATCAAGCAATGGTACGTCAAGGTCCAAGAAGGCGACCTTAAGAACAAGAAGCGAGTTAGCACAAAAAACCTTTATTCCGACTCGCTTCTTGTTTTTAAGGTCGCCTTCTTGGAACTTGACGTCCCATTGCTTGATTCTCTTGGCATCCGGCGTTGTCGCTTTTCTCCTAAATTCTCGCCGATATCTCTTCTGAAAGCTTGTGACGCTCTTGCCTTTTTGGATGAACCATTCGACGCACTGGGATCGTTGCTGAGGCGAGTATGACATCTGAAAATACACATTTTTTTTAAATGCAAAATTCTTAACGAAAAAAACATGTCAACAATAAAAATGTGGTGTCATTCGCTTGCCTGGGGGCCGCTCTTTCGAATAAAAAAAAAGATCTCGCCAAAACGCGGGAATTAAAAAAAGTAAAGGCCAAAATTACATCGGGCGTTTATATTGGGACACCCTGTACTTCGATTTCGACTTTCTACTACTTCGATTTAAATTTTTTTGACTTCAATTTCGATTTCGATTTTAATTTCTTTCACTTCGATTTTGACTTTCTTCTACTTCGATTTAAATCTTTTCGACTTCGATTTCGACTCCGATTTGAATCTTTTCTACTCCGGTTTCGTCTTCGATTTAAATTTCTTCTACTTCGATTTCGACTTTTTTCTACTTCGATTTAAATCTTTTCGACTTCGATTTCGACTTTGATTTAAATTGCTTCTACTTCGATTCCGACTTCGATTTTGTTGTGGTCCAAGTGTATCCTTGTGGTTCGAGTGTATCCTTGTGGTTCGGGTGTATTCTTGTGGTTCGGGTGTATTCTTGTGGTTCGGGTGTATCTACGTCGTTTGGGTACCCGCTGGTGGTTCGTGAGTATCCACGTGGTTCGGGTACCCGCTAGTGTTTTGGGAGTATCCACGTGGTTTGAGTATCTGCTGGTGGTTCGGGAGTATCCACAGTGTTCGGGTACCCGCTGATGGTTCGGGTACTCGCTGGTAGTTCGGGTATATACACGTATTCGGGGTACCCGCTGGTGGTTCGGATACCCGCTGGTAGTTCGGGTATATACACGTGTTCGGGTACGTGCTGGTGGTTCGGGAGTATCCACGTGGTTTGGGTACCCGCTGGTGGTTCAGGTACCCGCTGGTGGTTCGGGTACCTGCTGGTGGTTCGGGAGTATCCGCATGGTTTGGGTAACCGCTGGTGGTTCGGGTACCCGCTGGTGGTTCGGGTACCCGAACCTTTTGGGGGTATGCACGTGGTACCTACCCACCCTAACTGACCACCTACCTGCCCTACCCGAACACCTACCTACCCTACCATGCCACATACCTACCCTACCAGGCAACCTACCTACCCTATCTGACCACCTACCTACCGGGCAACCTACCCTATCTGAACACCTACCTACTCTACCAGGCCTCCTACCCCACATTTCGCTAACTAATCCTTTCGAGACAAAATAATAATACACCAGGATTTGAACCTGTGACCATGCCTTGGTCCTGAAAGGAAACTAAATTCACTTCAAACTGCTTTGGTCCCCCCTATGGTTTTTCTTTCCCACACGTCTTTCCCACACTTTTTTCGGCTTTTCCATCGTTTTTAGGGCCTGAGACATACTTTCCCTTAAAAAACACACTTTTGAGCTACCCCAAATAGTGTACTCCTGCCGAAAAAAAATAGTTCAATAATTTTTGAATTGGATACGGTGCCCATGACGTCGCTTTTTCGTCAGTCCTTTTTTGGCCGTGTTCTTTTTTATCAAACTTTATTGCGCTTTTTATTATTCCGTTTTGCAGTTTGCTATAGAATGGTTACAAAGTAAAAAGGGCAACAATATGGGGCATATGGATGATCATCTCTAATTGGAGCATAGCGTCCGAAACAAGTGAACATATTCTGTTTGAGCTAAATTGAATGTTATTTTTGTTGTTTTAAATGTTGATTTGAACTTTGGGTGAATGACCGTGGACGAATTGACCGTGGACGAATTGACCGTGGACGAATTGACCGTGGATGAATTGACCGTGCATCAATCTGTGTCGCGTGGCAAGCGAAATGTGGGATTGGTACATAATTTGCTTGTGAATGGCATTTTTATCTCGTCAATGGACAGTTCTGGCAGTTAAATTCATTGAATAAATAAATTTTCTTTATTGTTTGGAAGAAACACATATGTAAAAGCAGGATTGTAGACGTTTGTTTTATAACGCTGAAGGAATTAAAAATTTATGTTTGAGGATGTTTTTACAGGCGATAATCTAGCCTGTGACTAAAGCTTAGCCTACCGTATTTCCTCCAGTCGACGTCTTCCACAAAAGTGAAAAAACGGAGACAGTTTTTTGTGTCACTTTTGCTTTTATTATTCTTTTCTTTTAGATCCATTTCATTTTCTTTTGTCTATACTCTCTATTTAACATAATTGGGGGGACCGCCAAAAACATTATGTTAAATCGAGTTTATGTTGTATAGAGCGTCACTTTGCTCTATTGCTAGAAAATAGAACTCGATTTAACATAAACTGATTCAACATAATGTTTTAGGCGGTCCGCCCAATTATGTTAAATCGAGCATCGACTGTAATTAGGCGAATCCTAGCGCAGGGTAGGCCAGCGCACGTTAGGACGGGCTCAAACGTATTTCACGAACTAAAATCTGAAAAATCAATAAGGCGAAAAAGGAACAAAGGAAAGCAAAGATCTACTCACCGAAAAAATGTACAAAATATTTATTATTAAAATGTCGTTATGGAGCCCAATTTTGCTGAAAACACGATGTTACGATGTTAACAAAATTTTTGTAAATTGTCGCCATCGATATCAGAATCGCTAAAAAAATTACCAAAGTGGTCTGAAAATTGAGGTGCTGCAAAAAAACAAGACTTTCAAAAAAATATTTCCGTATTTTCTATGGCCTTTTTTATTTTTAAGACTTTTATTTTTAATTCTGCAATTCTGATACCGATGTTGCTAATCTAATTTTTAATTCTATACAAGCATTTTATTAACAAAACTAGAGGCGCCGCTGCGGCAGATGCCGCATTGTCCAACTTCTATAGGTCGTTCAGAAGTATCCATGGTTCGGGGTACCCGCTGGTGGTTCGGGTGTATCCTGTGGTTCCGCTGGTGGTTAGGGTGTATCCTTGTGGTTCAGGTACCTGCTGGTGGTTCGGGTGTATCCGTGGTTTGGGTACCATTGAGGTGGTTTGGGTACTGGTGTACCAGGTGGTTCGGGTACTATCCAAGGGTTTGGGTACCCGCTGGTGGTTCAGGTGTATCCTTGTGGTTCGGGTACCTCATTGTGGTTCGGGTACCCGCTGGTGGTTCGGTGTATCCTTGTGGTTCGGGTACGCGCTGGTGGTTTGGGCCCGGTATAGGTGGTTTGGGTACCCGCTGGTGGTTTGTGACCAATGTACATGGTTCGGGTACCCGCTGGTGGTTTGGGACCAATGTACATGGTTCGGGTACCCGCTGGTGGTTTGGGCCCGGTATAGGTGGTTTGGGTACCCGCTGGTGGTTTGTGACCAATGTACATGGTTCGGGTACCGCTGGTGGTTTGGGACCAATGTACATGGTTCGGGTACCCGCTGGTGGTTCGGACCCCATATACGTGGTTTGGGTACCATTGAGGTGGTTTGGGTACTGTCCAGGTGGTTCGGGTACTATCCAGGTGGTTTGGGTACCCGCTGGTGGTTCGGGTGTATCCTTGTGGTTCGGGTACCTCATTGTGGTTCGGGTACCCGCTGGTGGTTCGGGTGTTCAAGAAATGAAGACTGAGCCGAAGTTTAGACTTCCAAGCTTTTTTGGCGGCAATTCAAATTCGCTTTTTCGAATGCTTTTTCGGTGGATATTTTTACTCAACTCTATTTCACTTTTATCTATCCAATCTTTTGGTTTATTGCCTCTAAAACATGTTTAGAAGCACTCTCCACAAAATTTGCTGTCATTTGACACCAAACTTGCCATAAAAGAATGGAAAAAAATTCGTAAAAAAGCGAAAGAAAACGAAAAATTCGAAAAATCCACAAAATAAGGCTAAATTTGGGAAGCCCAAAGTTTGTCCAGAGCACTTATGCCCTTCAAATTTTTCTTTCCCCCACAAATAATACACCATTCGATAGCTGAGAGTCTGTAGGTGTTTCCTACGGAAAAACATTTCTCTTTAATAAACAAAAAATTTCGTAAAAAAGCAAAAGAAAATGGAAAATTCGAAAAATCCACTAAATAAGGCAAAATTTGGGTAGTCCAAAGTTTGTCCAGAGCACTTATGCCCTTCAAATTTTTCTTTCCCCAACAAATAATACACCATTCGATAGCTGAGAGTCTGTAGGTGTTTCCTACGAAAAAACATTTTCAGTTGACCAACAAAAAATTTGCTAACTACCCCCAAGAATTTGAAAAAGTCCAAATTTCCCAATAGCCATTTTTCGACTTTTCACTGTTTTCTCGAAATTCACGACCAAACACCCCAATTCTTTTATGTCCATCGTGTTTCTCGTGGTCGATTTACTAAGGAATGTGCAAACTATTTAACTCTATCTCGAAAAAAAATGGTAGTTTGGAAATTTGTGACCGACACACACACCATGGCCGTTTAGTAGATTTAGATAGGACTACAAAACGACATTTTGACACTTTTCGGGGAGGACCTATATCACGATTTTATATTTTAGGTCAACTTTTGGCGGAGAGTCCGACAAATGCACCAGAATTAAAAAAAAAACAATGCATTTTTTCAATATTCATATTTTTCATTTGAATCCCAGCAATGTTGCAAAACAGACGCTCCTATGTCGTAAAAGTATGGAAATACAAGGGGAAAATACAAGGGGAAATTAATTAATTTTGAAGAAGATTTTTTCCATGTCTTTTTACTTCTGGAGCAGAGCCAAAGCTTTGTGCATATTTTCAATAGCTGCTTTCGAGTCATCGTAGTCGAGTGCGGAAAGAGCATATTTCACGAACTTTTTTGCTTCAAGTACCTGAAAATATTAATGACTGTGAACAATTTGTTGTAAATAGTTAGAAATTTTTAGCGGAAGTTAATTCTATTTGCGAGATTTATATGTGAATCATAAATGTGTGAACTCCCGCAGTAAAATATTGAATGCTTGCAGTGATTTAGTGAAACATTCCACACAGCCTTTCAAAATTTGAATCTTAGTACATTAGGAAAAATTGATGCCAAACGAAAAGTCGTCAAAAATGGTCGATTTGAAGCTCGTTTTGTTTCATGCCTCAGGTCTGGTTTTTTTCTTTTTTTATTTTGCATGCTTATATTCAAAATTTTCCTCACAATTAGGTCTTTCGAATGCGCTATCACTTGCCCATAAAACAGTTGAAATTTCAAAACCACAACTGATTTCTGTGAAAATTTTCAAATAAATTTCTCCGCCTCATGGACTTTTTGAGATCATACCGAGTTTTTCTGTCCAATTTTTCTCAAAAAAAAACCGGAGACTCGACAGAAGAGTAAATTTGCTGCATTTTGGTACCAAGGACGTATACAAAAAATACAAATTTGTGGTGTTTTATACAAAAGTTAGATGGAAAACGCAATAACCCCTATTTTTACTCGGAAAAATGCCTCTTGTTTGCTTCAAATGGTCTCTAGTTTTAAAAATTCTGACTATACAAAAATTTATGTGGTCATTAAGATAGAAGAGATTGTGGGCTTTCTTTTGGCGTAAAGAAAAGCTCAAAAAAGTACAAAATTGGGGCACTATTCACCTTTAGGTACCCCCCAAATTTGCCTTGGTCCCCTCTTTGGTTTTTCTCAACTTTTTTTATTACTTTTTACTTTTATTACTTTCATGTTTTCGTTTTATTGATGATGAATCATTCATGAATCGTAGGATACCTGAAAAAAGGGGGACCAAGGGAAAAAATTTTGAAAAAAACCAAAGGGGGGATGGTTTCGAATGATCATGTAAATTAAAATTGCAAAAAACGTCAGTCTCGAAATAATACCGAAATCCTACCCATCAAGAATACACTTTTCTTCCTTGGTCAGACCTTCGCTAGCTACCCACTTTTCTAAAGTGATTTTGCTGTGGAAATTTATGGAATACGCAAATTCCTTGCGTATCCCACCTGCTGAATAGTCACTTTCCTGTAAAAAATGAAAAATTTTAGAAAAAAATCAACAAGTTGTACTGCAATTCCGAATGTGACTACAACCTTCAAACATTATAACCACATTTTAGCCCTAATATTCTTGAGTCATCAATTTATTTTGCTATAAAATCAAGCTAAAATAATAAGCAAAATGACCGAAAAATTATTAATAGGTAAAAATCAAATAAAAATTTCAAGTCAGAATCGAAAATGCGACTTCAAACAATTAAATCAATTCAAACCATTCGCAATATAAGTTGTACTCCCCCTTTGGGCTATGTTCACAATATAGAAGCAAAGTGAGCGCTTTTTTATTTTTAGATATATATATTTCTTTCAATTTTTCAAAGTTTTAGTACCGAATTGTAGCCCTGAATGTCAGCTACATTGTGGTACCAAAACTTCTAGAAAAACGAAAAATTTGTAGATCTAAACCTTAAAAGGCGCTCACTCCGTGCTGAAAAACGTGTCAGAGTGAGCGCCTTTTAAAATTTAGATCTACTAATTTTTCGTTTTTCTAGAAGTTTTGGTACCACAATGTAGCTGACATTCAGGGCTACAATTCGGTACTAAAACTTTGAAAAATTGAAAATATATATATATATCTGAAAATTAAAAGGCGCTCACTTTGCCTTTACATTGTGAACTTAGCCTTAAGGTTTTTAAAGATATAGAGGTTTAAAAAAGACCAAAAAAACGTCGATTCTCTGAATCTTTTAAACCTCCACATTCATTAAACCATTCAGAGGAATCTATTAGATTATTAGAAAGCCAGGCTGGAATGCACTATTACGCACTGGTCGTAAATATCACGAAATCATGTTTTTATAAGTTTTATTGTCACAGGTAAGTCTGTGTGCAGAACCTCTGCTCAAAAAACTGCAAGCCTACATTTACATTTCGCGGGTCTAATGCTTTTTTATCACTATTTTTAAAGTGTTTTGCCAGTTGTGTTTAGTCAATCTAGTTGAATTTTGATTTGCCGGTCGTCTTTGTAAATAGCAGCAACAAGAATTTTAGGGCATAATTGGTATAAAGCAACGCTTTGTCATGAGATAGGGTGACTTGTATCGAGACTCGACTGTATTCATAGTCAACAGAATTTTACGGTGTATGAAACTGTTTAAATATTCTCACAGTTTAAAATTGTAAAAGTATACCTCATCAATAGACAAATTAGGACCTTAATTAAACCAGATAAAACCATATCAAACCAAAAACCATAAATTTCTCACCAGATTGTTTAGGAGCTACATTCGGTGCAACTAATCTCGAAGGAGGCACAAAAGAAAAGTTAGCTGGACCAACTGGAGCTGGCTGCTGTCTAGGCTGTGGCACTGGTGAATAGTTGGAATGAGAGGCTCCAGGTGAAGCACCGTGCGGATGTTGACCATAGCCAGCTAAATGTCCAGTTGGATTCTGACCATATCCAGGAGGAGGGGTGGCGAAGGAGTTAGCAGTCGGGCTGCTTGATGGCTGAGGAAAGCTTCTGAGCACATTGTTAAAATCCTCTCCCAATTCTTTCATTAACGGATCTTCAGGATTGGATTGGTTGGCTGGCACTGGCTGCTCCCCATTCTTCAGACAAGTGTGGATGTACGTGGCCCTCCACTTGGCAAACTTGCTGGCTGACTAAAAAATTTCGGTGGATCAGACTGTCAGATATAGAGCTTTGAATCGAATTACCTTAATGTTCTCATCCAGCTCGCCAAACACAGAGAGCACATCAAACAAAATACTGCTGGTGTAGAAGGCTTTCACCACTTTGGAGTCGAAGATGCCCCTGCTGTCCTGAGTCTCCGCGTATTGGAACATTTTCTGCGTGGATTGGAAAGTTATTTTTAATAATTTATTTAAGAAATACCTGAGCAATTGCCTCGATGTGTGCCTGTGCAACAATATCCTGAGTCAAAGCTTCGTTAGTCGGATTCTCTTTCTTGATCTGAAAAATAGTTCAATGGATGAAGTCTACATTACAGTAATTATTTTTACCTGTTCTAGAACCGACAATAGAGTTGTCAGATAGTTAAGAGCCACCGGTGTTGATTTGTCTAATTTCATACCATCATTGACAGCTCGATACAAACACCAGTAGTAGATAACAACATCCCTACTGGCATATTCGTTGGCAGTTTTGACAAAGTGGCTGATTGGCCGGAGCGCAGGAGGAGGAACATCTGAGGAAGTGTTTGACATAATGATATCTTGAAAATAATTAGATTAACCAGCAGGTATTCAATAAAATTATTTATTTCAGTATTTGAGTCATGGGAATAACATGTTCAGAAATACATGACCAACAAAAGGCCATAGAACATTTACCCGGAACTTCAAATACAAATTTTAAATTTAAAGTCTTGAAAGGAAAAAGCACGAGCGTCTATGTAATATATCGAACTGACGCTTTAACGGATTTGACTTGATTTTTCTTGTTCCATGGGTTTTTTCATCAGTTCTTTTGAGTGACAGGTGATTTATTGACGGTTATTAAAAAGTATGCCCAATCCATTTTGCAAAGATTATTGGAATAACCCTTGAGGTGTTAGATCATAACTTTTAGGATGTTCAAAAAGGAATTTTATGTTATTTGAGATTTATTTATTTTTAGTTTATTGGTTGCAAAATTAAATAAAAGTTCAATTTTCATTTAATTTGTAGATGGGATTCCCCTTCCATTTTGTTCCTGACGTTATATTGCTACATGACGAGCTCACTTTTTTGATTTCACATGTGGCTTAATTAAATCGCTTAATTTTGGCATTTATAGTTAACTCACTCATATTAGTCGGGAACTTTGCTTATTTTCTATATGATTTTGGTTTTCTGTGAAAACTTTCAGTCATTATAATTTTCGTAAATTTAGATCTATAAATATGACGGTCAAAAAGCTTCGACAATTGGAAAATAACGTGACAGAGAAGATATGCCAAAATCTCATTGTAAGTTCTCATTGTAAATTCTTATCCTGCTAGTTCAGTATTTTTCATAAATTCCATAATTTTACAGGAAGTGGTCGAGCTGCAGAAGGATTCCATCAACTCACTTGGAAAGAAAGCGGAAAGAACTGTTTTGGAGGACACCCGCAAGAAGGCCATTGAGATGTTTCAAGAAAGTGTGCGCAGCCGGATGGAATCAATTTACGCAGAGGAGAACGTATGTGTATATTTTTGCTTTTTTTTGTTTTCGACCTTGCACTAATGACGTGGTTCAGATGGAAGAGAAGTTCGCAAAACTCGAGGAAGATTCCAGGATGATGAAAGGCAAAAAAGGCTGGCGTCCGTCAGGAGATCCTCATAAAGACTCCTACGCTTCTCGTCGTCCTCGGCTTGTGACCGAAATTGAGCGCTTGGAAAAGTTGAGGGATGAGTTGTCGGATAAGTTGGAGGTTAGCTTTATCTCTTAATAAATTGTTCGATATTCTAATCTCCATTTTAGGCAAAAAGAGAAGGGGTCCTGGAGCTGAAGCAGAAGGTGGAAACATGCATGGCTGAATTCGGGCTCTGAAGTGTTCAAAAACGATAAAAACCCGAAATCACTTGACTTCTAATTCATTTGTCTGTACAGCATGTTTGTTTAAACCGAATAAATTCATTGATGATCTCTTCTTTCTGGAAGTTTGGTTTGTAAAACACTAACTTTTTAATAGATTCTGGCCTAATTCGTGTTTCGTGGACGCATCCCCCGAAATGCACAAACTTGTATTGCGGGTTCTTTCACTAAAATTTTTTTTTCGCTGCGTTTTTACTTGATTTCTTAAAGGGGGATTCTTTTGTTGAATGAATATTTGAATCAGTTTATGTTTCATTCGTTTATTTTTCAACAAGTTTTTATCTCCTCTTGACCTGATTATAAGGAACATAAAAATTTTTATTGTTTTTTTTTTTCGGTTACCCATTGTAAGTTGGCTTTTTGTGCAATAGAATAGTAAAATTTTTATTATTAAGTCTGAACAAGTCTAAACAACATGTTTTTAGTTCCTTGTTATAAATTTATAACATTTGTTACCTTGATTTTTGATGTCTTTTGCCAAATGTGATCCGTCAGCCTGGTCCAAAATATCGCAAGGATTCCGATTTTGCCGGTCGTTTCCAAAAAGACTCATTAAGACCCGCGCCTCGATTTTACAGCACCTTTTTTGAAAAGAGGTGCAGTAAAATCGAGACGCGCGGGTCTTATTGGCAAAAAGTTGGGAAAATGGCCGTCAAAATTGGAATCCTAGCGATGTTTCGGAACAGACTGACGAATCACATTTGGCAAAAGACTTTAAAAATCAAGGTAAAAATGTGTCGGACCCAAGGCGGGAACGAACTTGAGTTGGGTGCCGTGAAATCGAGACTTGTTTCGAGGCTCAGCTGTTTTTTTAGTTGCGAGTCTTTTCAGAACGTCAACTGAACTCTATAACGACGATATACCGTATATCTTTTGATAAAGAACCATGGGGCCTTATTTGGCAACTCTTGTTTGGAGATGGGGCTTTATTAAAAGGTCGGGCATTTTTGAAGCATTTCGTCATTATCCGCACAGAACGACTCGGGATTTGGCTTTCCAAGAAAACATGCCTTCGAGATCGTCAATCGTAAGAATTCTCAAAGTGGTTTTTTCCTGTTCATTCAGTGGAAGGAAGCCAAATTTTAGGAAGCCAAGTTTCATCGCCAGAAGATAAGTGAAGTCAATCGTGTCGCTCGCGTGGAAAATGTCATAAATCAGCTGGGTCTCTTTAATGTGTCTGACAGGTTCCTGGATAACGTTCTCTTCTCAGATGAATGCCACTTCCATATCCATGGCGGAATCAATCATCAGCTGACTTAAGTTAACTGCTTTAATGGCCTTTACCGATTGTACCGTAACACCGTGTCATCTTTGCAGAACTTTCGGTACTGGTCAGATCAGAACCCGCATTGGTATCGTGAAGAACCATTGCACTCTCCTCGTGTAACAGTCTGGGATGCTCTTGGTCATCGTGATGTTATTGGGCCAATTTCCTTCGATGGGAATGGGAATGTGAATGATGTGAGCTACATAAGAATGTTGCAAGAGGAATTTCTTCCAAGAGTCAGAGGTTCTTTTCAGTTTGTTATTTGATGTGAACATTTGTTATCCTTGTTGTTTATAGGCGTTCAAAATCTCGTGTTTATGCAGGACGGAGCTCCGCCACATTAGGCTATTCCTGTTCGCCGATGGTTGGACCAAGAATTTCCTTTGTGTTGGATGGTGTGTAACACACAACAAGAAGCAGCTCCGTTCCGGTGGCCTCCAAACTCGCCTGACTTGACTCCATGCGACTTCTTCCTTTGAGGATATCTGAAAAGCCGTATCTACCGGACTCAGCCAACCGACTTGAACGAATTGCGAAGCCGAATGGTCCATGAGTTTGAAGTTCTTCCATGAGAGATGGTCGGACGATCAATCGATTCTTATGTCCGCCTATTGGAGAGGTGCATTGAAGTGGAGGGCCGTAGTGTCGAACAAAATTATGCCGATGTTAGAAAGTGGATGTTATTGTTGACTTATTGTCGTTATTACGTGTTGATGTCAATAAACGTGTTGCCTACGACCAAAAAAACGTTCAAAAATGAGTTTCCAAAATTTTGAAATTTTTCGGACCAAAGGGGGGACCAAGGCAAATTTCGAAAATTTTCAAAAAAAAATTTTTTGCGTAATATGCAAGAAAAATTCTTACGCGATTCTGAGTCGAATGGCGTTTACAGATTTTCAAAAAACGCACCACAAAAAAAGTTATGGCCGTTTACAAGTGTGCGCATTTCTTGGACCACCCGGTATATCACTTTGCTTAATCCAAACATGGAGTCCATCTTCGTGGAATTTTATTTGAAAAACTAACTCTATCACTTTTGAAGCAGAAAATGTTTGTAAGAAGACTAGCCAGGCTTAGCTTTTCCCCTAGTTTGCGACCAGCTAGCACTATTTCTGGCAAATCATCGCCAGCTAATACCCGAAAACAGGAGCCAATTTCACTGCTAGCTGATGAATTCCGTCTACAAGAATTTGGCAAGAAATATCTGGGTGACCAAAAGGTTATTTTTTATCATCATTGTTTAATGTAAGACTGTCTGTGTTGAGGTTGCATTTACTGAGCACCTGGAAATCAAGGCCTGGCAAGCTGTCTCAGAACCATTTCCCATATACAGAGTCACCAATGCTGAGGGCGAGTTTTTGGATACCAGCTTAGAGAAGGATTTTCCCAAGGTAATGCAATAATTTGGATGTAAAAAGATTCTTCTTCAGCCATTTTGTTGCAGGAGATGCTAGTAGATATCTTCAAGACCATGACCAAGCTGAACACGTTAGACAAAATTATGTACGACTCTCAAAGACAAGGACGCATTTCTTTTTACATGACCAACTTCGGTGAAGAGGTTAGTTTAGTGTGCAGGGTCATTCAGAAACAATCGGAAATACAATTGTTTTTCAACATACACACTTATTTTAATAGATCGATCATTTAGGTAGTTAACCTCTCCAGCAGTTGTCCACTAAAACCCTCCTAGGTTATCGCGGGATTTGCAAAAGATTCTTATAATATCTCAGTACATCTACAGTTGAGGTTGTCACTTTGTCTCGTGTTTTTTCGGCTCGCGCTTTAGGTCCAGGTTATGCCAGCGTGCAACAGGGATGTTCAAGGCGAAAATTGAGACGGCGCCGTCAGCAGCAGAAGAAGTACTAAAATCTCATCGGAAATCCAGCCCAGTCCATAACATACGGTCCCCATTAAATTTTTTTCAAAGCCATCATTACTTTGACATGACCGCCATTAGATTGGTGCCAAATCGCAGTAGGGAGACATAAAAGGGTATAAGGGACATAAGGGTAAAAGTAAAAGCTGCTGGATGGTTACTGGTGATCCATTTGTTGTTTTTGATTGTTTATTATTAATCTTCTCAGTGCTCTACAATAGTCCCTTCAAAATATTGGGTTGTAACATAAGTCATGGCGGTTTTTTGTTCATACAAGCTTTGTCCGAATGTGAAATATGTCTACCTTAATGTTACATGTCATTTTGTAGACGAGAGTCTCCTCTTTCATCTCTATTTTTTAGCCTTTGAAATAGATTTTAAAGCTCTTGATCTGCGCTACAACGTAGGGATGAGACACTGTTTCAGCGCTCAACGCTTGACCAAAATTTTGACCAGTTTAAAAAATGTCAGAGATGATTCTTTTTTTCAACTTGAAGCTCTATTCCTGAAAACTAAAAATCATTATTTTATTGTAAAATTTTAAAGGCTAAAAAATAGAGACGAAGGAGGAGACTCTCGTCTACAAAATGACATGTAACATTAAGGTAGACATATTTCACATTCGGACAAAACTTGTATGAACAAAAAACCGCCATGACTTATGTTACAACCCAATATAAGAATATATATTATTTATTGTCGTCTTACTTTCAGGCTAGCCATGTTGGTTCGGCTGCAGCTCTTGACTCCAAAGACCTTGTGTATGGGCAATATCGTGAGGCTGGTGTGCTGCTCCACAGAGGCTTCTCCATCCAGCAATGCATGCACCAATGTTATGGCAATCACTTGGATTGGGGTAAGTCACAACCAGTTCTTGTTTTTGCTAAGCACTCAAACAAATTCTAGGCAAAGCTAAGCAAATGCCCGTTCATTATGGCTCCATCGAACACAATTTTGTGACCATTAGTTCTCCGCTGACTACTCAAATGCCGCAAGCAGTTGGTTCAGCTTATGCCTACAAACTATCCAATGAGAAGCTAGAGAATGAGTCCGACAAGCGTATTGTGTGTGTCTACTTTGGGGATGGGGCTGCCTCGGAGGGGGATGCTCACGCTGCCTTCAATTTTGCAGCTACTTTGGTTGCTTCCCTATTTGTTGTAAAATAAATGTAATTGAATTTATAGAAGTGTCCTGTGGTTTTCTTTTGCCGTAACAATGGCTACGCAATATCTACTCCTACTTCAGAACAGTACTCAGGTTGGAATTTTCTGGCGTGGTTGTCTTTTTGAAGTGACATATTGTCAATAAGAATGTCTTCAGGTGATGGGATAGCTGGAAAAGGTCCTGGTTATGGACTGCACACAGTCAGGTTTGAATTTTTAAAGAGCAGCCTAACGTTTCTCGTGACTCGACTGCATTTAAATCCCAGATTAATTTCTGGAAAACTACCCAAAGAAAAACCTTGCAGTCTGCAAAAAGCCAGATGAGGACTTTCCTGGGATGTGAACACATGTGCATCTCAGAAAAAAGCCATTTATTAAAATTTTTATGTAAAATTCAATAGTATCGCAGAAATTAGCCGCCTCTTCAACAACAACTCCAGGGCTGATTATTGGCCTACAGTCTCAGGGCAACTCTTTATGGTCTAAGTAATTCAGCAAAGAAATTTAAGGTCTAAAATCAGGACTTCAGAACACCACTTGAACCTCCGAAATAACGATTTTTTTTAGGTTTGGATGGTGATGAGTAGCTTGAAAACCTGCTAATAGGCTCCAATAACCCTATATTTGAATTCTTAACTGGGGTTTCCGGTTTCTGAGTCACAGAATATGGTCAAAAAATTATGTTCACTCTATAGTAAAAAGTCTTATAATAACCCTAAAATCAGAAATTCTTGCGGTTTTGAGTGGGCTCGTTGTGGTCATTGGTAAATTTTGCTTGCTAGTATTTACTGAACTTTTCGACATATAAACTTTAAATAATTATAGAGTGGATGGCAACGACCCATTTGCCGTGTTCAACGTCACCAAAAAGGCTCGTCGACTAGCTTTGCAGAATATACCAGTACTCATTGAAGCAATGACCTATCGGTTGGGCCATCACTCCACCTCGGACGACTCGACCTCTTACAGGTTAACATATAAAGACTTCTGTAATTGCCTATGTATCTGTCACACAATTTATGGCTACAGGTGCAGAGTTGGCAAATTGGGTTTTTACTAATTTTAAGGGGGTCAGGATCTTTGTTATGCTTAAATTAAAGGGGCACGCTCACCTGTTCGAATTTTGTCCCCGCCAATTCAAAAAATTTTCCTGATCAAAATTTTTTGAATTAACGGTGACAAATTTTGAACAAGTGATTATGCCCCTTATGCGCCTGTATTTCACCTATGATCAATTTACCCGTAAGTTGGGATCCAGGTTGAGGACATTACCTTTTTTTAACTCATGATACAGGTTGTATCTCCTGGAGAGTGCGTGAACCACATAAATACAGGATGTCCAGTAAAAACTGCATCATTTCGGAAAATTTTGTGAAGGGATATCGCGGACCGGTGAAACCGCAATTTTTTGTTGAGTCAACAATTCAAATGAGTTATAACTAAAAATAGCTGAAAATAATTAAAAATGTTTAATTAGCAGAGCACGGCTTTGAGAACTGTCTAAAGCACCTTGCGCCCCCGAAGTGGGCGCAAGGGGCTTGATGGGTCAGAGATGCGCTCACTAACTTACCTTAGACATGATTCCGAGCAAGTATCTTGATCATAAAATGCATATAGAGACTCTTTTTGCCCAGCCCCAGTGACCAAAACGGCATAAAATACCAAAAAATGACCAAAAACCACAGGGGACCAAGACAAACGAAAAATTCTTTTTTTTTCTTCGAAAAATGTCCTTCCCACACTTTTTTTCACCGTTTCTATCGTTTTCAGGGCCTAAAACATACTTAGACCTTGAAAAAAAGCATTTTTGGGCTACCCCAATTAGTGTACTCCTGCCATTAACTATCTAGCCCCGTTTTTACTGGCCCCCTTTTTTAACGGCCTCTTTTTGCTAGGGGTGGCCTCCCTCCTCCGCCCAGCTTTTGATTTGATTACCATGTTCACTCTATTCTTTTTAACTCATCACATTCTAATAACTCCCCACCACTCGTTTTCTCGACTAGGATTTCAGAGTTAGGGCCAAGGTAAACCAAGAGAAAGGGGTACGTGGATACCTCCAAAATACCGAAAAAGATAGAATTTGAACAGTTTTGTTAACTTTTTGAAAACTTTTGTCAGGCAAGTTATCACCGAATTTGTAGCCAGTGAGATGAGCTTCAAGGTGAGTGGTTACTCGCCTGACGAAAGTTTTCAAAAAATGGGTCAAAAACACGATTTTGAATTAGGGGGGTGCCACTCTATTAGAATAAATACGGTAAATGAGCAATTTTCGAAATTATCCCTAAAATGCCTTGGTCCCCTCTGCAGTTTTCAGTCTATTTTAAATTGGCTGGAACTTTCTTTGGTGGCGGCTAGCCTAACTTTTATAAGTTTTTTTTACAAAAGTAAATCTACCATTCTGCGTTAATTGGTGCACAAATTTTGTTTGAACAAACGTCGGAATGCCACGTGGTATCAAAAATTTACCAACAAAAAATCTTCTGACACCAGAAGATTCTTCAGGGACACCTCATTTCGTTGAAAAAAAATTTCCAAAATGACATAGGGTAAAAAAGTTATGATTATTTGATGGGAATAAGAAACATAAGGAAGTAAAACATAAAAAAAATATAAGAAAAACTTTTTTGGCAAGACAAAAATTCTAATTCCAAAAAAACCCGATCGGACAATTTTAGCCTTCTTGCAAAGAGAATATACCGACCCAACCATTTGCGAATAAAAGATTGGTTGAAACTTGAAAGGAAATGCAAAAAGGTTGGAATTCAAAAAATGGTGCAGTTTTTATTGGACACACTGTACGTCGAACGTGGATAAGAGCACCCCTCGGTATCGGCCAAAGGTACTCTAATATCGAGGCGCTCTTATACCGAGAATGATTTTTAGTATAAGAGCACTGCTGGAGACCGGCCCGAAATTCTCTTATATCAAGGTTACTCTTATATCGGAGTGCTCTTACATCTAGGTTTGATTGTAGTAGATCAGGGCTTCGAACCAGTGTTTCCCAAAATATATGTTTTGTGTTCTTTTCTCAGATGTTTTTACACGGTTTTGTAGCTGATATTTTTCTCTATCGATTGAGTTGTCAAACGCCTCAGTCAAATTTTTGAGGAAATCACACCAAGTTTAAAAAAACCATGTGTGAGTATACACTTGGGTTTTTTTAAACACTTGGTGTGATGTTCTCAAAAATTATTTTTGACTAAGGCGTTTGAGCACTCAATCGATAGAGAAAAATCTCAGCTCCAAATCCACAACCAAAATGAACATGACACTCTTGGCTATCCAACAAAATTATCAGCACAGGGTTTATCACCTCCTGAGCTTATTCACAGGCTAAAATAGGCTAAATTTCCGAAAATCGATGGTTTTCGGGGTTTTTCTTTGGCTGTTTTGGTTGATATTTTCTGACTTTATTCTACAAGTCACACGTTTCATACACTAAAATGTAGCCAAGATTCTGGGCTTTCATTTTAGCTATCATACAGACGAAAAGATAATATGTAGTTACAGCTAAAATTTAAAAAAACATTCGACCGATGTCCAGTTCCATGCCGTGACTGTCCCGCAACTCTTCGGTATTATTTTTGAACTGACGTTTTTTTGCAATTTTAATTCAAATGCTTATTTACAACCTCATACTCAAAATATAGCTCTGCTCCCTGGCGTCATTTTCATTATATGCTTGTACATGATTAAAATTGCAAAAAACGTCAGTTCCAAAATCATATCCCTTGAAAGTATACTCATTTGTTCCTTGTTCAAACCTTCGCTAGTCACCTTATTTTTTTCAAGTGATTATGCTGTGGAAATTTTTCTATCTAGTTCTTCATGAAAATTTGGCTTTAGAAAGTCACTAAACTTGTTGACAAATAAATAAAATTGGTAGAGGTTGAGGCGATATGGTTTCCTTTCATTTTGGTGGTCATTTGCTTGAAATTGCAATATTAAGGCAGTTGGTGACAGTGAAGCAGTGCTGGAAATAATTCCAATCGCTTTCTCAATATTTCTTGGCTCTAGAAATCAGTGAAATAGGTAAATAATAAATAAAGTGTGCACCTGGCGGTATTAGAACAGTCGACTTAGGGCTATATAAAGTTCCACCCCTTAAAAATCAATTTTTAAATTGGTTCACCCACTCAGAACAACCATTGAACCAACTAAGTGATTCGATTCTGACCCAGAATTGAACTTTAGAGATTCTGGGAAGGGTAGCCTGGCTAGTTAATTTTAACAAAAACTTTTAGGTTTTGAAGGTTTAAATTCTTTTTTTGTGTTTTACTCATCCTTCAAATGGCCTAAAACAGTCTAAAAAACTAAATCATCAGCTCAAATGGTGATGTCCCCACGTAGATTAGAACTTGTGGGTGAGTCTCCCCTAGTTGTAATACTAGCGCCGCGTTTACCGACGCCACAACACATCCGTGAACAAGGTAATACATATTGTTTTCAGATCTGAAGCGGAGGTGCACCAGTGGACTGAAAAAGACTTTCCCATCCTACGATTCCGCAAATACCTGCAAAGGAAAGGCTGGTGGAGCGAACAACAAGACAAGGACTGGTTGGCTGAAGTGGGTTATGCTTCTACATGTCCTGCCTTGATATTGCAGATTCTGCCTTTACATTCACACTTTTTCGAACTCATTTACTAAACCATTAAACAAAACCACTTGGTAAAAATAGTTAGACGCCTGGCAGATATTTCAGCCATCACAGTGAAGCCCCTATACATGAATTTTGAAAGCACTGTATTGAGCGTTGACTATACGAGGCAATCAAACCATCTGTAAGCTGCTCAATACCAAAAACATCATCGAAAAGAACCAACTACCGTACCCACTCTAATTATAAGCCACTCTCTAATTATACGCCACTTTCTAATTATCCGCCACTCCGGGGGCGGTTGAAAAATTATACGCCACTCTCTAATTATCCGCCACCCAAGGCCATCTTTCCTACACCTTTTCAACTGTTAAATGAAAAAATGTTTCGCTTTAAAAAGCAAGTGTTTAAAAACAGTAAAATATTTGTGTTGTATTTATGTTGTAATTCCTGATTTAGAATAAATATCGCATGATTTAATTTCATTGTGTTTTAGGCTTTCAAAATGAACGATCTTGATGCGTGGATGTACAGCAAATGTGACGAGCAAGTCGAAATCGGTAATGAAGCGGCTGAAGAAGAGCTTATTGACATTACAGATGAGCTGGCTGAAGAGGATCTAATCGAGACGACAAAGAAGAAGATGAAGAAGTCCTTCACAATCACTCGCAAGCTAGAAGCAGTAGAATATGCTAAAAAAGTCAACTCCATTAAGAGCGCTGCTAAAAAGTTCAATGTCACTCGATCCATGGTGCGCGATTGGAAGAACAAGGAGGCACGGCTCCGTAGAACAAAGTAAAGTTTTGTCGGTTGCCAGTTTGACTGTACTTATTTTTCGTATTTTAAGAGAGTTGGTAAAAGGTACACAAAAGAAGAACCTCTCCGGCGCTGGACGGCCACTACTCGACAAGGACTTTGACACATTACTAGCTGGATGGGTGAGGGAAAGAAGAGCTCTAAGCTGAAGGTCTCTCGTGCAATAATTTTGGCCAAAGCACAGAAACTTTTCCAGCCTACATTCGAACCAGAGAAAGAAATTAAGTTTGCAGTATTTTCTTTATAACATTTTAAGTATTTTATATTTTTGCAATTTTTGGAGGGAAGCGTAGGGTGGCTGCAGAAATTTATGGATCGACATGACTTTAGACCCAGAGTGCCAACTACCAGATGTCAGAAATCTCCAGCGGAGTATGCGCAAAAGCTGGTTGACTTCGTTCGAAAATTCTGAGAAGTAAGTCAAGTGATAGTTATCCTTTTTACGGTTAATGGTCAAAAAATTCAGTTACACTGAAATTTATGCAGCCGATTAAACACCAATCTGGTTGGATGCGACTCAAGGGAAATGCATCGATTTCAAGGGTGCGAAGGATGTATACTTTATTTGGTTACGTTTATGTGTATGTGCTAAGTGTTAAGTTTTTAGGTAACCGTAATGTCAACTGGCCACGAAAAGCCAAGAATTACTGTGATGCTTACTGCACGTTCTGATGGCTACAAGTGTCTTCCATGTGCTGGTGCCACGAAAGAGAGTTGATCCGCTAATTGAAAAAAATTTTAAAGGAAAGCTGAATTTGGTATGGGCAGGCAAAAGCTGGATGAATGATGAATCGACGAGGGACAATCTCGACAAGGTTGATTTTTTTATGAAAATGAAGATATTGAAGTCATTCCGACGGCGGAAATCGATACAGAAGAGGATGTTCAAAATGACTATGAAAGTGACTTCTCAATTACATAAAAAATCGGTTTTGCTCACAATGTTATTGTTATTCTCTTTAATAAAAGTTTGGTTAAGTGGTGTTTGGGAAAATTTTGCGAGGATATCGGCGCGTGACATTGAAGAATTATCCGCCACTCTCTAATTATACGCCACCCACGAGGGGGGGTTGAAAAATTATACGCCATGGCTTATAATTAGAGTGGGTACGGTATCCGGATAGCTATCAGTCTTTTTTCGGGATTTTTGCATATGGTTAGGGTGCCTATAAGATGTGTAGGGTCTATGTGCTTTTGATTACTGAGGTTTTTCTATATGAGAAAAAATTTGTTTTGGAAGGTAGAAAGTTGTGTCAGGTGTAGTTTCAGCTCAATATTAACACAAGATATTGTTCAGGTTCGTAAAGAGGTGTTACACTCTATTGGTGTGGCAGAGAAGATGCCCAAGCCATCAGTGGAAGAGATGTTCCAAGACGTTTACAAGGAGATGCCTTCTGAATTAGTAAATCAACAAAAAGAATTGGCTGAGCACCTTCAAAAGTATGGGGAACACTATCCGCTAGAAAAATTCCAAAAATAGTAGAATACAGTCGAGCAAATATTACTATGAACTAACAACCAAACTCCTTTTGTAAAACTTCTATTAATGGCTGGGTAATATCGTAACTGTGATTCACGTAACTGCTTTCCATCTAAGTGCCATTTTTTGTTTTTGTACTTGCATTAGGGTAGTTTTCGGTCGATTAAAACCATTGCCGTTGCCAGAAGTGATAGCTGGAAAATCGGTCCCTCAACAAAAAAATGAGTAAAATAGCAAAAATAAATCGGACCGAAAAGAATATCGGGTACAATGAAATTTTAGTCTTTTACGATTAAAATAAACCCAAAATGTGATACAAAACTATAAAGATCGAAAAAGGTTGGACAAAACGACAACCGGTGGGTCATAAAAACACCGAGAACTACACTAATTTGCAGTATTATTTTAGTTTGGAAGAATTAGCTTGATTGTATTGTTTCAGACTTTGATGGGCTTCAAGTATTAAAAAATAAATCATATCTTCACAAATTAGTATGCTATTTAGGCTTATGAAAGGGCTTGACAAATATTAACCTTTTATTTGTCACTAATACTGCTGTCGCGAGACATTTGTCACTGTTAGGGACAAATGTTGGTTGTCATACAGTTGATTGCCTCATAAATTACAGTCATATTCAAGCTTAAGTTTGGACTGAAAACGTTTCACTCCAGGATTTTCATCTACGAGATACGATAATTAGATAAATATCGAATTGTAATACAGTCGAGGCTCTATATAAGATACCCTCTACATAAGATACGCTCTATATAAGATACGCTTTGAAAGTATTTGGTTGGTTTTGGACCTAATAAGGCAAATCAACATTCTTCATAAGATACGCTCTTCATAAGATACGCTCCATATAAAATACCCCTGAGACAGTCCCGAGCCTTTAAATACCGCTCTTCATAAGATAAATTTATCAAATTACTTGAAGAAAAGAAGAATTTTTAAACCAATTTCAAATTCGCGCCTTATAATTGCTACTACAATCTAAGGAAAACCAATCTCCTTGTTTTTATTGCAAGTTGTCGCAGTTTTGTGAATTCCTGTGTTGAAGATTATATTTTAGCTATCGATAATGAGTACTCCGAGCAAGAAGCGCCGTGTGATTTCTCTCGACGTCAAACAGAAAATTATTGCGGTTCGCAAAGAAGGAAAAACTCTCGTACATCTAGGCTCAGAATTCGATCTATCAAAGCAGTCAGTGCAGACCATTCTCAGCAATAAAGGCGCAATTCAGAATTCAATTGACGAAGGCAGCGATGCTGAGCGAGCTCGTTTCAAACCAGTCGAGCATGAAATCCTAGAGGAAGCAGTTTTGCAATGGGTTAAAGATGCTAGAAGTCAAAACATTCCAGTTACTGGGCCTTTGATGGCGGTAAGCACTTTTCAAATTATACTGTGATCATTTTTTTCGTTGGAAAAAAGCAAGAATCCTTGCAGTGGAATTGGCAAAGCAAATCAGGAATACAACAAAGGAAAGGCCATTTGAAGAAGCAGATTCAAAGCTAGAAGAAAAAGCACAGAAGCTAGAATATTTCAAAGCGAGTGATGGTTGGCTTGGCAAATTCAAGGCTCGTCATTCAATAACCTTCAAAAGCTATCAAGGAGAAGCAGCCGATATCGATCTGGAAGCACTCGGCAACTGGCAAGAACAAATCCTTTGCAAGACTATCGCAGAATATTCGCCCGATTATATCTTTAACGTGGATAAAACTGGGCATCTCCTTCCAAGCAAGACGTTGTCCTTCAAAGGTCAGATTACTTCTCAAGCTTTTCTTCACTCATATGTTTAGGTGAACGTTGTACATCGGGCAAAAAAATCAAAGACCGAATCACTGTATTGATCGGCTCCAACATGAGTGGAACAGAAAAGCTGCCATTGTTGGCCATAGGAAAGATTGCCAAACCAAGATGCTTCAAGAACAAAAAATTACCGCTACAATACAAGGCAAACAGCAAAGCTTGGATGACAGGTATTTTTAAAATTCAATGACTTTGATTATTTTATCATTTAGTTCTTTAAAGAATGGCTTGATGAATGGGACCGCAAACTGAAGAAAGATGAAAGAAAAGTTTTGCTGTACGTTGATAACTGCTCTGCGCACCCAAAGATGACTCTGGAGAATATCACTTTGAAGTTCTTCCCACCAAACACCACTGCTGCTTTTCAGGTTTAATTTTCAAACCATAATTTAATTGATGACAATATGTTTTAGCCAATGGATAAAGGGATTTTCGAAAACTTGAAGGTGCATTATCGTAGATTTTTTCTTCGTGATAGACTTGCTGCAATGGACAACAATGAGGAATGCAAGGTCAATCTTTTTCAAGCGCTGCATTTTCTTCGAAGGTCATGGCAATCCGTCAAGCCAGAAACGTTGTCAAGGTGCTTCAGAAAGGCAGGATTTGTAATCAACGAACAGGTAAAAATTATTTAACATTGAAAAATATCTTATTGTTTAAGGAAGGGAATGAAATATCAGAAGAAAAACGGGAAGAAATGGATGAGCTCAATCAGATGTTCGATAAACTTGCAACTGCAGAGGAAACAGACAACAATCTGCTCGACTTTTTGTTTGCCGACAGCAATCTGGCTACCAACAAACCGCTGACGCTGGAGAAAATCGCTGGAGCCAACGTTGAAGCGGAAGTGCCAGATCTGGAAGAGGAAATGGAAGTGGAAATTGTCGAAGAAGAACAGCCGGTCACTCTCAGACTTGCTCTGAATGCTTTCAAAGTCACATGGAAACACACGAGGTCAGCCCCGCAATGCTCAGAAGGTGTGAGGAATTGGATGTTTTTTTTTGGCCAAAGAGTGTCTTAAGAAAATGAAGCAAAACCCAATTACGAATTTTTTTCGTCCAAATGCTCGATGAATTTTTGCTATGTTTTGTTTCCGCATAAAGATACGTTTATGATTTTATCATTATGCACCTTATCCTTATTAGATGCACTTTAAAAAAATTTAGCTAAATATGCTCTGCATGAAGAAAACTCTTTATAAGATACGCTTTTTTTAAAATTTGGCTGAATACGATGTTCATAAGATACGCTCTACATAAGATACCTCTTAGGCCGGTCCCCTAGGGGTATCTTATGTAGAGCGTCGACTGTAGTCGATTCAGTCAATTACCCAAAATTTTCAAATATTTAGTTGATCGACTAATCGACTGTTCGATTTTCTCTGCATATAGAACGACTGATCGAATCAAATATTCAAATGTTCTACTCAGCAACCCTGGTCTAGAAAGCAAACCGGTGTGTCAAAAAAAGCGGACACTTTCGAACATTTTTGTCAAGGGCTCCCGCACACCGTCTGAACTACAGATTTTTTTTGGTGTAACCAAGGATGTTTAAATCGGTTGTGAGTCCGGTTCCGAGTCCTCTTATTCTGCCGTAACCCTAGATCTAGCTCTCTAAGCATGAGATTAACGTGGCTCGCTGCAGAGGGCTAACTCACTACGTGGTTGATTCCCATATGCGTATGCTCGCACTTGAAGCTGACCTTTTGACCTAGGGCTTCAACTGTCCATCCTTGTTACACAAAATTTAATGAGAATTCAACAGAACTTTCTAACAAGCTTTTTAGCAAGCAACAATCTGTAGAAAAATTCACAAAACAGTTAAAAATTAAATAAAAACAAACATTATTTTAAAATGTTCGCAAATGTAAAATCGCAAATTTAAAATGTACCCTGTACTTAAAATTGACCATAAAATACTGAAAAATGGCCATGAAATATTTAATTTTCGCCTTAAACTCGACTTGGCCATAAATTACTGAATTTTGGATTATTGACTTTCAGCCAAAATCTATTAAATTTTGGCCATAAAATTTTGGACTTTGACAATAAACTCGGGTTAGCTCTCAGACGTCCATAGCTCCGACTTTCTACCTTCATTAGGGCCACTGTATCAATTCGCCGAAGAGTGGATACCATAAGTTCACATCTATCGAAAAACAGCCCAGCCCCGGGTTTCAAAAAGTTTAGGCTTATTTGCTAACCATATAAAAAGAATTTATAGTTGAACTAAGTCACATTAATCACTGTAAAAAGGATACTTAGGGGCAAAATTGTTCTCTCCATATTGGCTCCGCCGCTCCTCGTCTGCAATGTTGGTACGGCCAAAACAGGATTCTCTGAATATAAACATAGATGAATATCTTTTCAAAAGTATGTCCTCAACAAACTTGTAATAAGGAGAAGGCAAACTCGGGTATAATTCACTCAAAATAGAGCTGGGCATCCGGACCCTTTTCTTGGCTGACATTATAGCTGCAGTTTCAGCATCCAAATCTACAATCTCCTCAGCTGTAGTTATTCTGGTGGTGCCTGATTCATCGGTAATAGTCACTTCTATAAGTGCTGTTTCCACTGCTGGAGCTACTAATGTAGAGGTAGGTGCATTTCCCTCTGCTCCATTTGAGACTAAGGGCTGTTGGATGGAGATACTGGTGGGGATACTGGTATATGTTGCACTTTTGATTTTAGAGAGGATGTCTGACAAAAGAGGAATGGTGCCGATTATGATGGGCAGGCTGGTCTTGGTGCTGGATTCTGCCTGCAATCTTACTGGATAACTTTTAAATGTCACACATTTAAAAAAAGATAGAATGGTTTAGGGGCACCGATATGCATTGGGTAAGCCTTAATTAGAAAAATTGATTCTGGAGTTTTATCAAATTCTATATTATATTTAGATGATTGACTTCATATCCCGATGGTTGACGTGATATCTGGGTAGTCTACTCTACATCCACCTGGATACTTGGATTCGACTACTTGGATATCAACACCTGAGTACTATGAATTCGCAACCTCCACTGAATAATTGCTTACTACCATTTGGTTGTGACTTATGGTCAGAGTTATTTTTTTCAAGGAGGGTGGGGTGCTAAAGCCCCCTTGAGATCGTTTTACCTATACCGTTTTCGACTTTTACCCTGTTTTTATTCTAAAATTTTTTTCAAAAAAAAAATTGGAGCCAATTGAAGCCCGGTTATCACCACCCTGGTTACGGGCTCTAGGTGAATTCATCCTTACTCAATCCATCCTCGGTGAATTCATCCTCCGATTTTGTCTTGACAGGAAATTGTTTTATTATTTTATTTGTCTTCAAAAGAATCATTGTTATTTAAAATATCTTTCTAAAAGCCAACCGCAGTTCTGCTCGATGGTCCATGCCCCAACAAAACCAAGTGGTCGTCCACTTGGTGGGATTCTTTTAAACGGTTTATAGGTTATAAAACGTGTTTACTGTACTAATTTGAGCATTCTAAAAAAGGTTTAACTTAGGTAAAATCTCGGTTTGTAAAGTATTTTTTGAGTTTTGGTGATTCCTCTCAAATGACGATCCAATACCTAAAAACCAGCGTAATTGATACAGAAAGCAAAACAGCCAAAATTAAGCGAAGCAACTTTGCTCGAAATGGAATAGAAGATTATTTTTTTACTGCAAATATCACCAACCTCCAGCTCCAAAGTATAGCTTATTTCAATAATTTTGCACTTGGAAAGGCGAGGAGTAATCGACGGAATGACCAATTTCTGATCGTTTAAAGAATGTATTGAGTGTGGTGGGACCTCTTCCCTGTCCACTTTGGCGACCACTTTGACAGTTTGTTTGGTGTGGTCCACGCCAGAAAAGGTTTTAGCCCTGTAAACATCCCACTTATTGATTGTGTTAGCACAAATATAGACCCACTTGGGCTAAACTGCACAGTTGTGAACAGCTCGAAAAAGGGGTTTTGACCACTTTTTCGTGCTTCTCGACCCCTAAAACCCCTAGAAAACGTGTTTCCAGGTGGGGGACGGCAATTTTTGGGAAAAAAATTTTGACCATTTTTGGCCAAAACCATGATACCCCCCTGAGAAATGAATAAAAAGGGTATCTTGACACCCAAAAAGACGGAGTTTAAACATAGTTTTGTTAATTGGGGCCTACCGCATCTCACTTACCTTAGACATAATTCCGAGCTAGACTCTCGATCAAAAATGCATCTAGAGGCTCTTTTTGCCAAGCCCTGTGTTGAAAAACATGGTATAACAGGCAAAACAGCAAAATAGGGTATCATGGTTTAGGCCAAGAATGGTCAAAAATTTTTTCCCAAAAAATGCCGTCCCCCACCTGGAAACACGTTTTCTATGGGTTTTAGGGGTCGAGAAGCACGAAAAAGTGGTCAAAACGCATTTTTCGAGCTGTTCACAATTGTGCATTCCAGCCCCCACTTGTAGCAAACATGCTGAATCAACTTGACTGTGTAGCTTTTGATCATTCTCCTGCTTTGGTTGTGGATTTTTCCATTAAGCAGGATGGTTTCACCAGGAGTGTATCCAGATCGGTCTAGATGCATCTCCACACTTACATCTCCTTGTTTAATACACCACAACTGCGTGTGCTGCATAGAGTTGGAAGCTGTGGCTGGTTGCAGGGCCTACAACTATGATTATCACTTGCATAAACTGACTTTGTAAGCAACAAAAAATTGTTTAAAAAAAATATTTTTTCTGCATTATACTTAGTGTGGTGTGGTTACCGCAAATTTGACTCTAGTATTTGGCGCGCCCAATTTTTGGCTGCGGTTTTTCAGTTTTCTTCCGATCGGCCTAAACCTAGTTTTCGGTTTATTACTATGTTGATTTATTGAATCTCAGTGTACCCAATTTAGTTCTCGGTTTCAATCATTTTCAGTGTTGTTCCTGCGCCGTGGTCAGCGCCGGCAGGTTAGAAAACCTTTTCAGGTTAGAAAACCTTTGTTTTTACCCTTTACTCCTTTATTCAAATGTCTAGGAGATTTTGTCTCTAACAAACCGAGGAAAGCAGTCTCTGATCGTCAACGGCTATGAATTTGTAAAAGGCAAGGTAGTAAGCAATTGGCACTGTATCAAAACGAGCAAATTTTACGGTACGGCAAAATAGATCAGACATGAATCCGAACAAGACTTTTGATCAAAAATGCCACCCTTCTCCCTTAGCGTGCATTGTAAGAATGGAGAGTAGTCGTTTGATTGCCCATGATGAAGCAAAGGGAATCATAAGTATGCCAAGGGAATCATGAGTATGTCGAGCGCAAGTGTTCTAATGGGATTATTTTCAGTGCTTTGATTCCGCTATTTTATTGTTCCCCGTTGGCAAGAAAACAAACAGAAGGGTCTAACAACGTCTCACTTCTGTAGTTGAGGTTGCGATATCCAGAGGTTATGACGTCGGTAAAACGTCTTATTAGCTCCCTGCGTAATGATTCTGTGTGCGGTTTGTCCGTCATTCTCTTGAATATTTGAAAATATAATCAGACAATGCTGTATGAAACGAGATATTTCCAGCAATTTCTTAAAGTGCAGAAAGACTGGTGGCTTTTTGTTTTGTTGAATGGCTTGAATAATTCCGTCCTTCGCCGTCCCGTCCCATTCGCCCTCTGCCGGCCGTCCGCCCCCAGCCGGCCGTCCTCCTATTTTTCACCCGCCATCGACCGTCTACTTTTTCGGTGCCGCAGGACGGGACGCGGACGGGTGCCCCACTATGCTGTGTGCACCCCTTATTTTTTTCTCTTTTGTGTCGTTTGGTGTCAAAATGATCATCAAACTCTTGGCTATCCAACAAGTTCATCAGCGCAGGCTTTCACACCTACTGAAGCTTGTATCCAGACTAAAATAGGCCAAATTTCTGAAAATGGATCGTTTTAGGCGTTCCTCTTACACTGGCTTCACTGAAATTTCCTGATTTTTTTCTGCAGGTCACACGTTTCACATACTAAAATGTAGCCAACATTCTGGGCTTTTTTGAGCTATTATTCAGAGGAAAAACAAACTCGAGTCATGATTAAAATTCGAAAAACATTTAACAATGCCCAATTCTTCGCCATCCTGGGTTAACCCAGAACTCTTCAGTATTATTTTTCGGAACTGGCATGTTTTCGCAATTTTAATTTACATGATCTTTATATCCACATCAGGAAATTGCTTCTAGAAAGTTCCATACGCAGATGCCTCGTTCTCAAAGTGGGCTGTCTTCAATTTGATCGGACTATCTATAGCAGCAGCCACTGGAACAAGAAAGCGAACTACAGGCAGTCAAAGAAAAAATAAACATACAATTTCTCCACATCTTTCTGAAGGTTTTCTTGTCTTTGTTTTTCAAAATTACAGTCATCACGGGTACGGAATGAATCTCTTTGACAAAGGCAAACACTCTGTAGACTTCTTAGGTACCAATTGGCTTGAATTTGTAATTTCCATCGCAGACAATTTCCTTGGAATTTTTGAAATAATGCATTTGCGAGGTGAGGAGAAGATGAGCATTTGATCACTTCTCAGGCAAATTACCACCCATTTTGTAGCCAGTTAGATGAGCTAGAAATGAGTAGTAACTTCGAAGTGATCAAAAAGTTCGTCAAAAACACGATGCCAAGAACACGACTTTGAATCAGGGGGTTAATCAGAGGAAATACGGTATTTAAAATATTCTCAAACGATTCTGAGTAGATCTGTGTTTACAGAATCTCGAAATTCGCACTACAAAAAAAGTCATGGCCTTTGAAAATGCATCAAATTTCTTGACACACCCTGTATTTTCGTCTTTGACGCTTATGATGTGTTTTTCATAAATTTTAAAGGGTGTAGGAATTTTATATACGCATCGCCCTGAGTCGACTGTTCTAATCCCGCTAGCTGCGCACCTTATTTATTCTTTGTTGAGTTCACTGACGTCTAGGTGCAAAACTCTCGAGCAATCGATTGCAACCACTTCCAGCACTACTTGACTGTCAGGAAATGCCCTAATATTTGGATTTCAAGCGAATGACCATCAAAATGAAAGGAAATCAGCCAAAATTATGCGTACTTACTTTTATATCGCCTGAACCTCTAAATATGTATTTATTTCCCAACTTTTTAGAGTCAGGATTTCATGAGGAATCAGATAAAAAATTACACACCGAATTTATATCAGAAAAGTGGGTCGCTAGGGGTAAATATCAGTTCGCGACACTTTTGATTCGCGACAATCGATTCGCGACAACTATTTGTCAAGCAGTGTTTTTAGAAAATTTGACTTAGTTATTTTTTATTATTTGTCATTGTTTTTGTCAACCTTAAAAATTTAGAGATGTCTGAGATAAACTTCACCTACTCAAAACGTATTTGGCACAAGAAAATGGCTGTTACAGAATGTTTTGTTGATGGGGGTACCAAATGCTACACTTGGTCAATTTCAAGAAGCGGAACATTATGCAACATTATTACGGAATTGGGCATTGTTAAATGTTTTTCGAATTTTAATCATGACTCGAGTTTGTTTTTCCTCTGAATAATAGCTCAAAAAGCCAAGAATGTTGGCTACATTTTAGTATGTGAAACGTGTGACCTGCAGAAAAAAATCAGGAAATTTCAGTGAAACAGTCAAAGAGGTCAAAGATCTTTATATCCATATTAGGAAATTGCTTCTAGAAAGTTTCATACGCAGATGCCTCGTTCTCAAAGTGGGCTATCTTCAATTTGATCGGACTATCTATAGCAGCAGCCACTGGAACAAGAAAGCAAACTTAAGGCAGTCAAAGAAAAAATAAACATACGCTTTCTCCACATCTTTCTGAAGGTTTTCTTGTCTTTGTTTTTCAAAATTACAGTCATCACGGGTACGGAATGAATCTCTTTGACAAAGGCAAACACTCTGTAGACTTCTTAGTTACCAATTGGCTTGAATTTGTAATTTCCATCGCAGACAATTTCCTTGGAATTTTTGAAATAATGCATTTGGCGAGGTGAGGAGAAGATAAGCACTTGGTCATCTGTAAACAAAAAAAAGAAAATATAGCAGCAATATATGAAATCTTACCTGCAAACAGAACCAACTTTTCTCCATACTTCTCGTGATTCGACCCTCTTTGAGTGCAGCGAAGTATGAAGTTTTCATCATTTAGGAGATCGCCAAATTCTCCGATTCTCGGGAATCTTGTCTTTTGGGTCCGGATAAAAGCTTGAGACAAAACATTCTTGTTAGCGCATTGACGAACTTGTTGTTGATATTCTAGAACAATGTTTTTTTGCGAGAACCAGAACACAATCAAAGGAAATAAAAACCTTTGGACTTGCCAGCGAAATTGACGACGAGCTTCTTGTCGACTTTGACTGCTCAGACGCCACTGATTCGACTTTGACTGCTGCAGACGACACTGATTCATTTGAACCACTTACCAATTCTGCCTGCATGCTGCGTCTTGATTTGATTCCTTCCACCTGAAAATGTTTATGATAATATGGAATCTAATAATAACAAAGTTTTTACCTCGCTAACAGGGCTGTGCAAACATCCGGAAGTTACATCCGGAGGTGAATGTGAACCTCCACCTCCAGGCCGGATGTTCGGAGGTGGACGCGGAGGTTCAATTTTTTGGTGCGGAGGTGGATGTTTAAATAAACATCCGCCTCCGGAGGTCGGAGGTGGAAGTGAGCTGGCGAAAATTTGAACATCCGAACCTCCAACCCATCTCCGTTGAGATGTGTCAAAAATTTAAAAATGAAACTCCCGCCTTTCTAAATTTCTTGGCATTTTGTTTAATTACGAAACTTCTCATTTCAGTGATTGAAGAAAACCCATCGTGGTTTGGCAGACTTGGTAGTCAGTTACAGTTGAATAAAGTATTATCACCAAATTACGTGAAGGTTAATGGAGGTGGATGTCGAAAAAATTCCGGATGTTGGATGTTGATGTGGAGGTTAAAAAAATTTTCGCTGGAGGTGGATGTCGGACGTGGAGGTTCAACTTTTTTTGGGTATGGAAGTGGATGTTTGGGTAAACATCCACCTCCGGATGTTGGAAGTGGAAGCGGAGGTTCAAATTTTTGGGGGTGGAAGTTCGGATGTTGACGTGGAGGTTTGTTTTTGAGCTGCACAGCCCTGCTCGCTAAGCTTTTTAGGTTTACAAAAATGTGGGTTTCTTGACTCCTTGTCTATCCAAATTCCTTGAATCACATTGGCCTTCATTGTTGGGAGCGGACGATCTTAGCACTGCAATTTTTTCTTTTTCCAGCCATGTCGGATTGATCGGCAGCCAGTGCAAACGTAGTAGACAAACATCAGCACGTAATAATGTTGCATAATGTTCCGCTTCTTGAAATTGACCAAGTGTAGCATTTGGTACCCCCATCAACAAAACATTCTGTAACAGCCATTTTCTTGTGCCAAATACGTTTTGAGTAGGTGAAGTTTATCTCAGACATCTCTAAATTTTTAAGGTTGACAAAAACAATGACAAATAATAAAAAATAACTAAGTCAAATTTTCTAAAAACACTGCTTGACAAATAGTTGTCGCGAATCGATTGTCGCGAATCAAAAGTGTCGCGAACTGATATTTACCCCTAGCGACCCACTTTTCTGATATAAATTCGGTGTGTAATTTTTTATCTGATTCCTCATGAAATCCTGACTCTAAAAAGTTGGGAAATAAATACATATTTAGAGGTTCAGGCGATATAAAAGTAAGTACGCATAATTTTGGCTGATTTCCTTTCATTTTGATGGTCATTCGCTTGAAATCCAAATATTAGGGCATTTCCTGACAGTCAAGTAGTGCTGGAAGTGGTTGCAATCGATTGCTCGAGAGTTTTTGCACCTAGACGTCAGTGAACTCAACAAAGAATAAATAAGGTGCGCAGCTAGCGGGATTAGAACAGTCGACTCAGGGCGATGCGTATATAAAATTCCTACACCCCTTTAAATTTTATGAAAAAACACATCATAAGCGTCAAAGACGAAAATACAGGGTGTGTCAAGAAATTTGATGCATTTTCAAAGGCCATGACTTTTTTTGTAGTGCGAATTTCGAGATTCTGTAAACACAGATCTACTCAGAATCGTTTGAGAATATTTTAAATACCGTATTTCCTCTGATTAACCCCCTGATTCAAAGTCGTGTTCTTGTCATCGTGTTTTTGACGAACTTTTTGATCACTTCGGGAAGTTACTACTCATTTTCTAGCTCATCTAACTGGCTACAAAATGGGTGGTAATTTGCCTGAGAGAAGTGATCAAAAAGGTCATCAAAAACACGATGCCAAGAACACGACTTTGAATCAGGGGGGCGCTAATTAGAGGAAATACGGTATTTAAAATATTCTCAAACGATTCTGAGTAGATCTGTGTCTACAGAATCTCGAAATTCGCACTACAAAAAAAGTCAAGCCCCTTTGGGGGTACATGGTCCGGGCCAAGGGCTGACCCTTTATATATCAAGAAATATGTGTCTTGAATTTTTGCAGGTTGTGATGCAATGCATAATTTGTGGAGTCAAATTCGTGACCTTTCCAATAACAATGATCAATGATTTTATATATAATCTATTTCTTTAAATCTGTGCTGCTCTACTACATACGCATATATTTTTTTAAATTTGTAGAATTTACCAGGTTTATCTACAATGTTCTTTCTTCTTTTATATATATTTTTCTCCTGGAAAAAAAGTAAACAGCTGAGACGGCGCATGTATCTTTATTTTTATTGGTTAAATTTCCTTGATATATAAAGGGTCAGCCCTTGGCCCGCACCATGTACCCCCGAAGGGGCTTCCTATTGAAGCAGGTTGCCTGCCGAAGGCAGGCAGGTAGAAAATCTAAAAAAGTCAAAATTTTTGATGGAAAGTGGTCGGAAACAACGTTTTTATCGGTTTCAGCGTGTAAAAATTGCTTAGAAATGGTTAAAACCTGTTTTTGAAAAAATTCCGGTATGGGGGGAACCGTATAAGTAACAGTTATGGTTTTTCAAAATGTATCAAATTCCTTAACACACCCTGTACATCAAAGTTCACAAAAAGCCAAATCACGGTTTTTAACTCTTACAGTTCATGCCATCCACCTGTACACATTATGGACTTTCACTCACGATGGACGACAAAATATTCGAATACATTCCAACACAGTTTTTATTGGGCAGCGGAACTGCAAAAGACAATAGTGGAAACAAACAATTAAAGGAAAACAACTTTCATACTCAACATTTCTTTGCTTCGGCCAGACCATCAGCGAACGAGATTAAGATAGAGCTCATAGTAGTTGATCAGCGTCTAAAACTACATCATTCCAACGCCGTAAAAGCAAATTTGTCGAAACTAACCAAGGGAGATTGTTCAGCAAGCTTAGCAGTCGGGATGAACTTCTCCGAACCATCTGAGTAGCGCACATGAGCAATCGGGCAACTACCATCTGTCTGCACAGCCAGCACTCCAATGGGGCGAACCACAGAGTCATCTAAATACACAAGATATGGACTCATAGGAGAAAGAAAGCAGTAGCAAGTTATACCCTCCACCAAAACGTCCAGAGGAGCATCATCACCGTCGCCAGATGCATAGACCAATTCCACTTCCTGCTCCTTAGCGATATTGCTGGTGTCCAGACGCTGGCGCTTGACTGGGAGAGACTCAAAACCCTTGTCCGAAGTGCGAGAACGCTTTGAGGGTACACGACTACTGGACTTGTATTTGCGTTTCGGAGGAGAACTGACAGCTTCGCCACTGCCAATCATCTCATCCAAACCTTCAAAGAACTGCTTCAGCGATGACGACTCGGATGTCTTCTTCTCAAGAACAGGCTTGCTCTTCAAGGCGAATTTCCCCTTCTTCTTAGCAGACTGACTCTTCTTATTGTCCTTCTTGGCAGGAATGGAAGCTTCGTAGAGCTCCACCATATCAACGCAGCTCTGCAAAAAAAGATGAAGTCGAAGATTACAAAAGATGCAGAAATTTACCAAATTCTCAGCAGGCTCCCAAGTGTCGAAATCCTTGCTGTAGCCTTTCCACTGTACTTTGTACTCAATGACACCACCCTTTGATCTCTTGTCAATGATCTTCTCGACTTCGTAGTACTGAGTTTTCGCCTTTGACCGCTTTTCACTAGTCCGCTTCTTACTGGAGCTGATGGGAGCAGGAGACTTGGTAGAGCGCAACTTTCGATCCGACTTGACAACGGACTTAGGAGTAGCTGTCTTTTTTTGCTGGAGTCTTCTTGACAGGCGTAGCATCAGGGAATCTCTTCTTCATAGCGCTCTGACGAACCGGCCTATCACGCTTTCCTGAGCTTTCCACCTGAATAGTAGGGAATTATAGAAATGATATTATAAATGAAATTATAAATTATAAATGAGTTCAAATTATAAATTATAAAAATGAGTTACCTTGTTGGTCGGACTGCCAGGCTTCGAGTCAAGAACCTTCAGGGAGCCACTAGAGTCAGCATTGCTATTGGGAACTTCGGCAGCTTTCTTCCCGGTGTCTTCAACAGCATCCTTCTTGGCATCTTCAGCAGCATCCTTCTTGGCATCTTCGGCAGCATCTTCACCGGCGCCTTCAGCAGCTTTCTCCCCGGTATTTTCAGCAGCATCCTTCTTCGCATCTTCAGCAGCATCCTTCTTGACATCTTCGGTAGCTTCCTCACCGGCGTCTTCAGCACCTTCCTTTTCAGCATCTTTAGCGACTTCGTCTGCGTCCTGGCTGATTTTCTCGTCATTGCCCTCAATTACGACGTTAGCAGCTTCGAAGTCAGCAATGAGCTTTCCACAATTCTGTAAAGCAAACGGAGAAAAATAGGGCAACTCAGAATTCCACAGAGAAGAACCCACCAAATTTTCAGCCGGTTCCCAAGTGTTCTCGGAAAGATCGTCAAAGCCAGCCCACTTCACCAGATATTGGATGCCATCGCCTTTCTTGCGTGAGTCCAGAATCTTCTCCACCACATATCCTCCATCGCCTGAAGCGTCGCTCTTTCGCTGTTGCTGCTCAATTGGCTTAGCCGTCATGATTTGAATAGGAGTTGAGTCGATAACTTTGACCACTTCAGCGTTCTCTTTTTCAGACATTGTAAGATTTTTAACACTAAAATGAAGATAAAAACTCGATTAATTGCTCTGAAGTGTATAATCTATTCTACGAAAAAGTGTCTCGAAATCGAATGAAGATGACGCCGATGAAATCGTTTTCGATCAAAAAAAGCTCTGCTAAAAATTTCTAGACTTTTGCGCTAATTCAAACTTTAAATTTCTTAGTGAATATGGCATGCACATAATCATAAAATTGCTTTTTTAAACTCATTTGAAGCGGCAATGACGGGCTCTAGGTAAATTGATCAACGGTAAATTGATCAACCGGTAAATTGATCAACGGATTTTGAATTGACAGGGTTTTTTTGCTAGAAATTTATCTATGATGTAATCATTTGTCTTTTTTATGTAAAACCAACCTTTTCTGGTTTTATTAGGGTTGTGAAATCATCTGTGACTCACAGATTGCCCGTCGCGATTTTTTTTCACACAAGATTATTATTCTACACCACTGATGTAACCTATTTAAGGCTATCGAAAAGTGAATTCAGAAGCGATGTGTAACTCAGAAGAGGTTTCTTGGATTGCCTGGTTTCGCGGTCTACGTGGAAATGATTTTTTGTAAGGTATCTTTTTTTAGCGTTGATTTCATCAGATATTAGATCTTTGGGGGCTTTAGGTGGACGAGAAGTATATTCAAGATCGTTTCAATTTGACTGGTCTCAGTGAGCTGGTGCCGCACTTTCATCAGGCTCTTGATATGATTCTTGATTTGGAACCAGGTAAACCAGAAAGCCTGGCTGTTTTTCGTCATTGACTGCAAAAATCTTTTAGATGACGGAATGAGGAAGCACAATCGGGCTTGGTGAAACAGCTGAAATGCTTTATGGTCTTATTCACGCTCACTACATTCTGACTAATCGCGGCATTCAGAAGATGATCGACACTCTTCTCAGCATCATCATTCGATCGGGCCTACTTCGGCACTGGTAGGAATCGATGCCAAATAAACTTCTTTGTAAATGGTTTTCAGGATTCCTTCATTTGTTTTTTCAGTATATCATGAACTGCGTCCAAAACGTCGGCTAAGAGCTATTTTCCTCGGTAACCACTTAATTTTTTGTGTTTAAATCTCGCAAAGCCATTATATTATCTTAAAAAAATCATTGTTTTTTTACAGACTCTATGGTTTCAACATCAGACCGATGGAGTATCGATCGCAGTATTACCTTTCGTAGTCTCCGCTCAGATCACCATCGATCAACAACTGAGTGACGCGATGAAGTAGGTTGTTCCAAATGGCTATTCTGGAGGGAAACTGGCTGGCATAGATCACTCTAAATCGATTCGTGGGCACAGAATCATCCTTCTTATGACAAAATCTACTTCTCTGACGTTAAGTTTAGATTCTTGTTATTGTTCTGCTCAGCAATTTGTTACAAATAAATATATGTCTGAACGTTTTCTGTGTGGTATTGAGTTTTCTTGTCATCCGTCACGGAATCAAAATTGTGAGTTCCTCAAAGGTTGTTGACAGATGAAGTTAATGTCTGTGCAGACTGATAAAGTTGAGAAGCTTGTAATCACCTAAAAATTAGTTTTCGTTTGCGGAGTGACCAATATGCTTTATGCCATGCCTTGGAACTCTAAATTTTAAAACAGGGTCCTAGCTGGTGGTACTCAGATGGTGTTACCTAGTTACCAGCTATTATTTGTAAGAAAGTGGTACATAGGTTTTCAGCTGGATACTCCTTCAAGCTGGGTACCTGGTGTTTACCAACTAGCAAAAAATTTTCCTTCCATCAGGAGCAGATGAGTAAATTTAGAGAAAAGATGATTGATGAAATCACAAAAAGAGAACTGAAAAATTGTCGTTACTAACTTGTTATAATTGTTGAATCGTTGTATAAACTTGGTTGCGTTTAGTCGAATCAGTGCTTTTTCTTTCTCAAAATTGAATTTCTAGCAAAAAACCCTGTCAATTGAAAATCCGTTGATCAATTTACCAGTTGATCAATTTACCAGTTGACCAATTTACCAGTTGATCAATTTACCGTTGACCAATTTACCGTTGACCAATTTACCGTTGATCAATTTACCGTCGCCCCAATGACGCGGCAAAAGTCGCAGTCGCAGTCACAGTGTGTGTCCAATCACGCGGCAAAAGTGTGATTGCGACTGCGACTGTGACTGCGACGTAAATTCAAATCGATTTGAAGCATCAGTCACAGTCACACTTTTCCGCGCTGTTGGACACACACTGTGACTGCAACAGTGACTGCGACTTTTGCCGCGTCCTTGGACACGTAGCGTTAGGCTCAGGGTGTTCAATAGTCAGAGGTAGAATGCCAAAGTCAGAGGCAGAATGAGATCATTCATAAAAACAGAACCAGAGAACGGAATTTTTCAAAGTCAGAATCCGAATCACTATGATTCGGATTCTGACCTGAGCCAGGGTAGACCAGTGTATGTTAGGACGGATTAAAAGATCTTTATAAAATTAAAAATCTATCCTTTAAAAAATGGCTGTGGTTAACTTACACCGTCAAAAAGTTAGAAAATCGGGTCAAATTAGTAATTTATCCCATCAAATCTGAAAAATTTGTTTGTCTCAGAGATTTATTAAACTTTTTGTTTTAATTTTCTAAAAATTTAGACCTCAAATTTTACCTTCTTCAAAAAGTTGTGGCCTTTCAAAGTGTTTCTTTTTTTTTGGGAAACCCTGTAGAAGTCCCCTTCTTATTATAATACCAGCCCCCTTCCTAAAGAGCATCCAACAAATAAAAGCCTCGGGGCTTCTATTAGAAGAAACACTGCAACTTCAGAGAATTCTAAGTGTCTAGGCCAAACGTTTTGTAATAAAGGGTTGGTTTGAGACAATACTAAAGAACCACTTTTGCCTCTCTGATACCATTTCTCCCTTTTTCTAACTAAAAATCAAGCTCACCTCAGTTTCTTCATTGATGTCCTCTATACCAATGACTGTGAACGCCCTCCTGCTACTTATATCAAAGTCCCAGGGTCTTTCCACAATGGCTCTGCACGTAAATCTCACGTATCCAAATTCCCCTTCAAATGAGGAAGGCAGAGTTTTAGGCAGGGTGTATGAGAAGGGGATTTCGTGAAGACCAGCTGGCAATATCCTCTCCTGTAACCAAATGAATTACTTGAAAGTTTTCATGTGTAAAAAAGCCACCTTGTGCCTGGAGTGCTTACTGGCATTTTCCTGTTTGGTCTCTTCATCTATATTACTATTGAACTTGTGGGTGTAGCGAGTGTTGAACTGCTCACAGAAATAGGGTTCACTGCAACTGCAATGCCTCCTAGACTTGCCAGAGTGCTTGGTCCAGTAGGTTTTGGCCCTACCTTTGATTTCTAACAGGATTTCGTTGAGTCTTTTATCTTCACTGTTCTCAATGACTATCTAAAAAAGGTTTTAGTATGTCATCACCATACTTGCACGAGCGCCATCGGGCGCTGTTTTTTTAAAACGTCCTGGCGCTGGCGCTCTGAATTTGGGTAGGTCCAGGCAATATTGCGATCGATTTTAAGGAATTATTTTTTTGATGTGTGAGTGTTAAATGTACTTTAAAGTGATCAATGTTAGCAGGGCTTTAACGAAACTACTATGAAAATAACAGTTTTTTTACTCATTCGGCATACTCACACTTTTGTTCACTTTGTTCTTCAAGACCTGATATTCTTCCAATACCTGCTAGTACTGGAGCCATTGAAAGAATGTTTCGTGTAATGTCAAAGTACTTTTTAGGTCACTTGCGGGCACTTTTAATTTTAGAAGTTGGATGCACTTAAAACACCAGCGTATTTCAAGTTAACTAAAGTATGTCCGAATTAAATTTTCGGCACAAAAGAAGTGCCGCGAAGCGTGTACTCGAAATATCTGCGTGCACATGAACCTTCAATATACTTAATAATATATAACATAGTTTCACGGCAGAAAAAATCGGCGCCGAAAATTCTGGGGTTGGTGCGGCGAAAAAAATTTTTGGAAAATTTCTCGATGAGGAAAAATTTTTTGGTGGCTGCAAAAAAAATTCGTGTACACAATTTTATTCGATGCAAAATTTCCTTGCGCGTCGAAAAAAAAGATCGGACAGATACGAGGGCCGGAACATGGGGATGTTGACTCACGGAGCTGGGTACTCAAAATGAAAAAAATGTGAGAATTTGAAATGAATTTGAATTAAAATGTTTAAAATTTCACAGGGAGTATTAGATTTAAGAGCAGTTTTTTAAGTAAATCGACCATGCTGAGCATGAATCCGGTGTTACAATTTATGTTTTTATCAGCGGGAAAAAATTTTGCGCAAAAATGGTCAAGAATGGGTTTTCGACAAAAACACAGGGAGACCAAGGCATATTTTGGCTTTCTCAGGCTCAAATCCTGGTAGTAGCAAATTTTTATTTATTTATTTTTTCACTTAATTCACGCATTTTTCGCACGTTCGGTGCCAGCGATGGTGCCGCATCGTGGCAACAACAAAATTCTTTCCTTTCTTTCCAAGTAAAATTTTTTGGCGGAAAAAAAGTTCGTGTAATCTCATGATTTTTTGTTCGCCTACTCATTGCGCGTCGAATAAAAAAAGTCTGGTCAAAAAAAGGACTGTGACATGGGGATCAGTGTTTTTGAAAATGACAGTGACATTTGGGGAAAAAACTGAAAAGGGACATGACAGTAACACTGACAGTGACAGTTCGCCGAAAGTGACAATGACTTTTGAAAGTTAAAAAAAATTTTATCTTTTAAAAGTCAGTGTCACTGTCACTTTCGGCGAACTGTCACTGTCAGTTTTCAATGTCAGTGTCATTGTCAGGGTCAGTGTAAATGTCATCTCACTAAATGAGTATAAAAGAGGTGAAATTAATGTAGAAAAAGATAACAGACCATGAAAATGAAGAAGAAAATTTTATTTATAAAGAAAGAAGAAAATTTAAAAAAAAGAAAGAAATAAAAGAAGAGAAGAGAAAAGGAAAAAATATGAGACTGACAGTGACACTGACGTCAGCCAGACACTTAAACTGACAATGACACTGACATTGAAAACTGACACTGACAATTCAAATTTTCAAACTGACACTGACGCCAGTTTCACTTTTCAAATGTCAGTGTCACTGTTAGTGTCAGTTTAAATTGTCAGCTGACGTCAGTGTCAGTGTCAGATGTCACTGTCATTTTCTCGCAGTTATGAAAAATAAATTTGGTCAAAAATCGGTCCAAAAAGTGGCTTTTCGGAAAACCCACAAGGTGGGCCAAGGCCTATTTTTTGGTATCACAGGTTCAAATTCTGGTGGTAGCTGGTAGTAATATTTTTAAGCTGACTTTGCTGAGCACGAATTCAGCGTCAGAATTTTCATTTTGTGCCGGAAACAAATTTTAACTGAAAATTCAAAAAATTTTAAATTGTTTTAAAAGACAATATTTTGGCGCAAAAACACTTTAAGGCGCAAATATAGCCAAAAAGGCCACACTGGTACTGGTACGTACGTCTGAAACACTCACTTTTTAGGTCACTTTTTGAACACTTTAATTTTTGAAGTTGATGTCTTTTGATAGGAAACCGGGTGAAGGCTCGTGGAATATGCAATAAAATTTTGGGCTTGGTGCAGCGAAAAAGACTTTCAGTCGAAAAAATTTTTTGAATTTTTTTTTGTCATTTTAAGTGGTTTCGGCGGCAAAAATTGTTCGTGTTCGCCAGGACTTTATTGCGCGCAGTTTTTTGCGCGTTGAATAAAAAAAATCGGGCGTATACGAGGTTCGGAACGTGGGGGTAATTAATATTTAAGTTGGGTACTCAAAATAAAAAACGTTGGAGAATTTTAATGTATTTGAATTAAATTGCTTGCGGTCTCGCGAGGAATTCAAAATTTCACAGGGAGTTTTAGTTTTGGTAGCGGAACGTTTCGCGAATTTTCTTATTTTCTTAGTTTTTTTTTAATTCCCGCTTTTTTTGTTTAAAAATATTACGTTTTACTGGTCGATTTTAATTTTAGGGTCGGGCAAGCATAACTGGCGCCCAACCCCAACCCTAATTCCAGTATTTTGGATAAATGTTTTTGGAAAAATCATTGCGTTAGTTTTACAGCTTTTGCGTAGGCGAATGAAGACGTCATTGGTTGGCAGCAAAAGATGCGAGATGGGAAAACAAAAGCAACGGAAATCGCTGCAAGCATTCTCGAGAGGTACAAACGAAAAATTGGCGTTTCCACGATACACAGGCATGTTCCGAATTCCGAAGTGGGAGCTGCGAAAATATAAATTATGTATGTTAAATGCGGTTAGTATGAGGTTATTGTTGTAAAAATCTAGTTTCGTTTATCGTTTGTTGAAGATAATTTTTCTGTAGCAAGCTTTCGTGTTAAAAAATTGTGTTCGTTGGAATGAGTTAAGTTGAGTAAAAAGCAAAAGGTAACATGCAAAAGCAATTGTTAACGTTGAATTGATCACTTAACAATGAAAAGTAATAAGAAAATTCTCGAAATTCTCTAATGAGAAAATTCGCAAAATGGTTCGCGAAAATTCTCCAATGAGAAAAATCGCAAAACGACCATGCACCTTAGTTTTGAGAGTAGTTTCTGTAGTAAATCGACTACGCTGAGCACGAATTCGGTGTCAGAATCAGTGGTTTGCTCAGAGGAAAAAAAATTGTTGAGAAATGGGTCCAAAAGTGGCTTTTCGGAAAAACCACAGGAAGACCAAGGCATGTTTTTAGTGTCACAGGTTCAAATCTTGACTTTGAGGTGGTAGAGATTTTATTTTATCTACGGGTGATCTTTGGGTAATACATGGGTGTTTCACAGGCAGTCCATGGTTGTTTTACGTGTAGTTTTTGCTGATGCGCCATCGGCGCATAATTTTGCGGAAAAATTAAAAAAGCGTGGATTCCGTTTTGGAGATTTTTATTTTATGAAAGAGCCGTTAAATCGAGGTTTGACTGTACATACCGCAAGACAACACTGAGTCGGATGGTATGTGACGCTGGTCAAAAATGTGCATGAAAAAAAGTTTTTCTGGATTTTATTCCCTTTCCGCATTAGATTAGAAACCTTGGTTTCGAGTGGGTCAATCGTAAATTTTAAGACCTTGGCAGAAAATGTAACAAGTTACCTTTCCAGCCACTTCCTGCCCCGCGAAATATGCCTGTTCTGGATTGGTGAATTCAATATCAAACCGGTCTAATTTCACCATTTTGGAATGGTAATAACAATAAAATAGCGCGTAAAAGTTGGCCGATCACCTGAATTTAGTTCATTAAATGTAGTTGATATAAAACGCCTCCATTTAAACTTTTTTATTTATTTCTGACGTAGGATGAACACCCACACATCCTGAGTCAAATTTCACTTTATAACTGTAGAATTTCCCGTGCTATACACGAGAAATTCTACAGTTAACGACGGCGCAAAATCTGACTCAGAAAAAATGAGTGTTTTTTCTTAGTCAGAAAAAAATCACGGGAAATTTTCGGCTAAATTTTTCATAAAAGGCCAAAAGTCAGAAATGAAAAAAGTTTAAATTGAGGTGCTTTATATCTAAATCAGTGTTATTTTGAGATTTTTTTTCAGCACATGATATGATATTGATGTGATATAGCCTTGATGTGATATTAGTTGATATGATATTGCTCAAAAAATTATTTCACTGATATGATATTGATGTGATGCAGAGTAAATTTTTCTTACTGATATGATATTGATGTGATAATAATCGGAAAATTTCCGGCTGATGTGATGCTGATATGATGAACCAATATTCCTGTTTTCAGGACCTGGTCATAAAAAGGTGAAATGACAATATGAATAAGAGGAATAAGAGTCTTTATTGATTGTGGGAACAAGGGGGAGTCACTTAGAATTGAGGTAACACTACCCATACAAAATGTTGGCGGGAATTCAGGAATTGATTTTTTGCTTGATGTGATATTGATGTGATGATCATTGAGAAATTTTAGGGTGATATGATATAGATGTGATGTGAAAAAGTTTTTCCAAATGTGATGTGATGTGATAGTGATGTGTGTCCTTCATCAGATCATATGATATCAGTATCATATCAATATCATATCAGTTCTATATCATATTTTCTGATATCAAAATAACACTGATCTAAATACAATATAAAAAAGGATAATATTTTTTTGCCCATAGATTTTAAAATTTTGCGGGAATTCAAATTTTATGGTCAGAAAATGACTGAGATCGCTCAAAATCCCACCCTAGAGTGGCCGAAAGGGTCGTAATCGTTTTGCCAATGAAACTTTTGCCAATGAGATCACTACGCCAATGGTATGTTTAAGCCGATAGCTTCATTTCTCAAGTAATCTCATTCCCTTGTCTGTCAAATTACCACTCATTTTGTAGCCGGTGAGATGAGCTACAAAATAAGTGGTAATTTGCTTGATAAAAGAATAAGATTACTTGAGAAAAGAAGCTTTCGACGAAAACATACCATCGGTGAAGTGATCTCATTAGCAAAAAGATGCCATTGGCGAAATGATCTCATTGGCAAAAGTTTCATTGGCAAAACGATGACGCCCCGGCCAAAAGCCACTGAAAGTTTTCTTTTTGAGGGTTTATTAAAGGGGGATATTAAAGTGGTTTAAAGTGGTTCTGAATGGTTCAGGGTGGGATTCTGAGCAATTGGGCCGATCAAAATGGGATTCTGATGCGCGCGATCGGTTTTTCGCAAAAAGTTTACTTCCCTTTAGCAAACCCCCAAAAGCAAACTTTCAGTGGCTTTCGGCCACTCTAGGGTGGGATTCTGAGCAATCTCAGTCACTTTCTGACCATAAAATTTGAATTCCCGCAGAAATTTTAAAATCTATGGGCAAAAAAATAAATCTATGGGCAAAAAATAAATCTATGGACAAAAACGAGTATTCTATGGGCAAAAAGAATGACCACCCATAAAAAAATTCAAATCTTCAAAGGATATTAAAAATTGGCATAAAAATGTCTCCACGTAGAATCGGGCAGCGGACGATTGCGCGAAATCAAATTGCGCAAATTCACATTGCGAAATGTTCAAATTGCGCAAACGCAAATTGCGCTAAAATCAAATTGCGCAAACATAAATTGCGCCAAAGTCAAATTGCGCGGATGCAAATAGCGCCATAATTTTACTGAAATTAGATGGTTCTTACATTTTTACTAAATTTCTTCGAAAACTTCCGAAAATTCATCCTTTATTTTATGGTAAAGCGGTGTAGGTATGATAAGTTCTTCATTCTGTTCTTAAGATACTGTTTCATTTTTCTTCTTACACAATCACAATAAATTTCATCAATAACCACTATACTACTTTATTTTGGAAAACACGTAACAACGGAACTAATAACAACAAACTCATGATTCAATTACTGTGATACTTTTCAAGTCACTGGCAGCACACCTGGCGGCACACAAGTTGGCAGCGTAAAAAGAAAGCAAAAATATAAACCTGGATTTCTCCTTTCAAATCACGCGTTCCAATCAATTCGGCCTTGCTGTATGGGAAGCTGGCTTCGACGACTCCACTGTTATTCCAGGCACGACCGTGAATCGGTTTTCCATGCTTATACCGCAGGGCGACGTACTGAAAAGTACCGTAAAGCTAAAAAGGAACGTACCGTAAAGCTTACGTACCGTAAAGCTGAAGTCGCGTCCATTTGTAATCAGAGTTGCGAATACGACCAAACCTCATTGAATAACCACTGCAGAACCCTAGAACATTGCCCCTTTCAGAATTGAACTGTTTGACCATCTTGCTAAAATTTATTATTACAGAACATGAAAACAGATAAGAAAGAGTAGCTCAAACAAAAGGGTGCAACAGACCCCTTTAATTACACTGCATAGTCGCGGTATTTGCATTTGCGCAATTTGACTTTGGCGCAATTTACGTTTGCGCAATTTGATTTTGGCGCAATTAGCATTTGCGCAATTTGCATTTACGCAATTTGAACATTGCGCAATGTGAATTTGCGCAATTTTATTTCGCGCAATTGTCCGCTGCCAGTAGAATCCGTTTCCTAATTTTTTTATTTTACAAAATCGCGATTTTTTTGGAATTTGAGTTTTTTTAGCAGTTTTTACACATTTTATTCAATTTTCGAATATTAAACGAAGCTTTATACGTGAGTTTGGCCGATAGTAAAGGCTCAAATGTAAGTTTTAAAAGAGTTCCTTGCCAATTCAAAATTTAGAAATGCCGCTAAGCTTAAAAACGATAGACCTTCAAAGAAAACCAAATTAAATAAAAATTGACAAGGTAAATGACTGAACTTAACGGTATGAAGCCTGGTTGCCAGATTAACCAGAGTTCTCTGATTTTTGGATTCAAATCCGGATTTAAAACATTCAAAATTCAGAAATTTTGAATTTTGTGTTTTGTTTAGAACCCTAACATATAAAAAGACTTCCCAAGCCCTGATTTCGAGGCTAGGCGCAAAAACGAAATTTAACAAAAGGACATTTGGCAAATCGAAATTTCGCAAAACGGCATTTCACACATTGAAATTTGGCAGTACCACACTTGACATTTTAAATGGAATAGAATATTTTTGAGCTAAAACGGATTTATTCATTTGAATTCTTATTGTCACGTGTGTGTCCGTCTTGTGAAAGGTCGTTTTCCAAGTTTCGATTTGTAAAATGTAGTTTTTGCCAAATATCACCTAGCCGATTTCGACATTTGTTAAGTGTGGTCTGATTAGGTTAATCATTAATTTGATTATTTGCAGACCTTGCATTACATTCTAAATAAATAAATAACTTAAAATCAACTCTATTTTCCAAAAAAAGTCATGATTCAAGAAAGTTAAAAAATGCGATCATCCAAGAGGGTATATACAATGTCGTAACGGTAATGTCGTTACTCTTTTCACAACTCACTTAGTCTTGACACAAGCTAGGGACTAGAACAAAGCAAGCAGCATCACATCAGCAATTGAAGAGGGGGAAGCCATTAGGAAGGGCAGCAGGAAACGCTCTATAAATCCTGAAATGAAGGGGTACCCCACTACTACAGCAACTTGGAAGTGAGTAAACAAGGGTGGAGCAGCTGGACCAGGTCTAGAGATTGGAGAGGGGTCACATATGTTTCTTAGGCAGAGATGCTGCTGGAGTGCCAAGGAGTGGGGCACAACTTTTTTCCTTGCTGCTTAGATTGGATTTGTTGACTGGCTGGCTGGGAGATGCTGCTCCTGGTTTTTTTGGACCTTCCACTTCTTAGTTTTTTTGGTGCTGGTTGAGAAAGGCAAGAGTGCATGTTGAGTACATAATCGAGCTGCTTGGCTTGAGCCTATTAGAAGGCGTGGTTGAAGTTCTTTGTGGGATGCTTGCTAGTATGATAAGTCAGCTTTTAATACAGAACAAATTTATTTAAAGTCATCCTTTCATGTTAGATCATTCACTGAGCCAGCACCAGACATGCTCAAAATCTACAAGACGGAACACCTCGACCTGCAAAATATATAAATTTGCCGAAAACCCCTGTTTTATCCCATCTTTTACCCATGACCAGAAAAATAACCAGGCTTTAGATTTTAGAATCTTAGCGGAGCGGGACCTCAAATGTGGACCTATACAGATGTTTGGCTCGCATATATTTTTAATCCAGGGTTTTCTTTTTAGAGATTTGAGCATAGACTGATGACAGAGAAAAACTGTTGACGAAAAATGTTGAAAAACGGCATTATGACATTTCCTATATTTTTTACATTTTTTGGTATTCGCGCCTTTTCTGAATTTTCAGTTTTTAGGCTATTTCTACACTTTTTTAATATATATTTTTTGCATGGGCAAAGCATCAGGCGTAAAACAAGCGCATGTTATGATGGTCTCAAACATGCGTACCAAACAGCTAGAAAACTAAAATTCAAAAGATAAGAAAATATGTGAAACTCATACGAACCAAAAGACAAGGTAGAACCGCTTTAAACCAAGAATTCGTCTTGGTTCCAAAGAAAAAAGTCAAAATTTTTTCGTACAATTTTTCGCAACCCAAAAATACGTTTTACAACATATTATGCGATGAAATATTAGTTAACTTTGTCAAAAGTGGATTTTGGTCCATTATCACACAAACATTCCGGGCAATGGCTAGCAAAAAATTCCGATTTTTGAAATTAAAAAAAAGGTTGACCAGACTTGCGGACAACATTTTGCGGACGCAACGCTTGTGGACCAAATTCTGCGGACGCAACATTAATAACTATTTACAAAAAACTTTTTCGTGTTTAGTGGTTTATATCTTGTAATTTTCAATGTCATTTACAGAATATTTTTCTGTAGCATGAAAGCGCTGTCAACTCTGCGTAGAACAGTAAGTTGTTTGTGAAGTAAAGGAAAAAAAAAGACTTGCAAACACTCAAAGTTAAAAATTATTCATTTTTTAGAAATTTCAACCAAAACATTTTTGGAAAACGCGCCCATTCGAAAATTTTACGTGAAAAATTGAGTTCAGAAGTATTAAAAATCACGCAAAAATCACGTCCGGAAACACGCATCCGCAAAATATTGTCCGCAAGTTTGGCCAACCCAAAAAAAGGCTTTTAAAATAATAACATTTCGATTCTAACCTAATAAGCCAACCTAAACTCTAACAACCAACCATTCTAAACATTATTTACTCAAATAACTGCTTTTTTCCAAATAACATGAAAAAAATTAATACGAGCTTCAGAAAAAAAGCTTAAAGGAATTTGCATAAAGTGAGAGTCCAGTTCTCACACACTTACACTCTTTTTCTGCTCTACTGCAGTAACAGAAGCAGCAATCAAACGCAACAACCCACAAGTAAAATGGAACCAACGAACGAGACCCAACTGTCAGCCATTCTAACTGTCAGCCCCCAACTGTAAGCCAAAATAGAAATCATCGAATACTTCAGGTAATTTTTTTATCTTGAACTTACTTCTGTTTACCTTAACTTGTTTTTAGACAGACTTGGCTCTCGCTAAACGATTTCTTCTCTCTATATGGAATGCAAGGCCATAAAGCGACCAACACTGCGGAATCATACCACTGCAAGCTAAGGCATTTTTTCCGAGTCGATTTGCCACTGGGAGAGTGGATTGTCAATTTCAAGGAGGTAACTCTTTTTTTGAGTAATCCTCAATTAACTTATTTGTTTTCAGCTCCATAACGCAGAGGAAGAAAATGCGAGAACTGTCAGCCAAGATCGCAAGAGCTCAGCAAGAATTTGCCACTGTTTTGAATGAGCAAGCCGAGCTCGACGACTTTGACGACCGGCTTACCAAGTTCCTGCTCCACATCAGCTACCTCATGGGCTACAATAACCTCCTGCTGCTGAAGACATTGAAGTGGAAGAAATTGTGGTGGATTTCTACTGTGGTGGATTATTGCTATGGAACTAGAAAGGGACGCTCTGGGGGAAGAAGCAATGGCTGCCCAAGAACTCGAAAACCTTTTGAACCAATATCAACCTCTTTTGAAATTTTCGGAAATGTATTGTTTGTTGAAGAGATTAAATGTTATCATCACCAGAAATTTTTTGACTGACAGTTGCAGGCTGACAGTTGGGATTTTACCGGAACCAACGGAGGAAAGAGTGTCCCCATTTCTACAAGAACATGATTTAATTTTCGGTCTACCACAGTTTAAGGGTGTCGAAGTATTAAGAAGTATATTTAAAAGAAAGTTGGACGAATGTTAGTGGTTTTCTCAGGCAGATGTGTTCTTTGCAAATAAGACATATGTTATTGGTTACTACAAAATTTTAATATGACATTCTTCGGCTCAGCTTAATAGCTGCAGTGTAGTAATGGCCAGTCAAACTCGGATATAACGACCTTTTTTGATTGATAATGTATGGTATTTAGAATTTTTTCAAACAAAATACGTCAAATCCGGTAGTATCGAAATATTTGCGACTTTTTGTAAAACAGACAGCAACGATAGGTCCGCCAGATCGACATAAAAAGTAGTCGGTTCTAGGTGGGGATCGGACTCGATAGACTATTAACATATGAAAAGCATAATCACAGGGTGTTTCAATAAATTTGAAACACTTGAAAGGAAACTTAACTTTTTTTTCTAGATCGAATCCCGAAAATCTGTCAAGGCCAATCGACTTAAAAAATATACACAATTCTTTTGGAATTGTTATTTTGTTTTTTTGTTGTTCCCTGTTGTTTTGTGGCACAACTAAGAGACGAATAAAGATATGCTTTTTGACTGCTCTTCAATTATTTCATTGTAGCCACATTGTGACAATCGCGTCTGACTATCGCGGCTGTCGTGTCTGAATGTCGCGTTTAGCATTCCATTGTATTATATAAATTAAATATCTTATATATAGTATTATATAGTATTTGGCATGTGTGGGTGGGTGGGTGGATAACGCTTTTTTACTTCGAAGGCCAGAACGGGTCGTAGATAGCGAAATCACTTTTGTCGCTAATACCATCGTGTTCCCCAGAATGTCAGCTTTCGTTTTAAAAAAAGAACAGGCGAAAAAAATGAGTTCTAATAGGGGATATACCTATTTTTATGAATGAAGTCATAGTCCCTTACTGAAATTTCGAAATACTATAGAGGCGCCAATAGGCGCCTGTGGTCCCTTGTAAATAAATATTATATAAAGATTATGCTCGTATTTCGAGAATATTCTCGAGAACATTCCCCAAAAGATTCTGCTCGAGCATTTGTACAACCCTAGTTTTTACAGATTAATTTTTCTCGCCGACAATATATTTTTTGGATAAATTTTCAAAAACACGATTTTTGCTTGGCTCCCTTGTGGTTTCGCCTTGCCCATCCAGAGACAATTTATAGACCACTACCCAAACAACAGGGGGACCAAGCGAAAAAAGTGTTTTTAACATTATATACCAAAAATATTGTCAGCAAGAAAAATTGATATGTAAAAACAGAATTTAAAAAAAACGACCTACAAAAAAAGTTATAACCATTTCAAAAGGGGCGAATTTTCTCGAAACACCTTGTACTTCACACCTTTGCACGTCACTGAGCAATGCTTTCTACATTCCTTGCATCTAACGTGCGAAATGCTTGATTTTTCAAAATTTGTCTTCTAACCCGTTTTCTACTATGGCTAAATTAAGTATTGCATTCATTTTTGTTTGAAAAAATAACAAAGTGGTAAACAGAACAAAAAAGAGTAAGCAAAAAGCGACCCTACTTGGATATGCCCCCAAATCAATTTTTTTAAAAGTGTTCCCAAACACCCTATATCGACCTAAATCGCCTCAGAAGCCCGAAAAAGACATTATTTTTGAGTTCTGGTCACTAAAAAGTTGAGTTTTGGGGTTACCTTATTAAAGCAATTATATTATATTAATAAACGGAATAAATATTATATTATATATTGTACATTTCCAAACGGCTGAGGTCCATTGAAAAGAGGCCAAAAAGGGGGCAAATCTTGTGCAAGAAAGGAAGATGTTGAACATAGTTGGGGGCCTACCGAATAAATAAACTCTGGTATGCATTTTTCTGAACAGGAATCTCAAGAAGCTGAATTTTGACTATTGATATTGTTGGGGTTGGTGAATAAAGTTGAGCTAAGATTATTTTTGGTTGAAACCTAAGGGCTTTGGCTCATCTCCTAAAGACCGCAAGAGCGCGCGGTCAACCGCATTTCATTTTTTCAAAAGACCGCAACCGCGATCGCAATTTTATTTTGCGAAAAGACCACGACCGCACTTTGGCAAATGCACACCCCTAGTTACTGCCTTATATATTTTTTGATTCTCCAACTTGTTTTCACAAATAATTCATTCAGAAAATTTAAACACAACAATTGCACACTGTGAGATAAATTTTTTAAGATTATGTTTATCATAATAGTTAAGACTCAGCTTAACAAACAACAATGATGTTATTATAGTGCAGGCATTTATTTTGTTCAGTTTCAAAAAGCGCACATCAGACACTCGCACAAACTGCCCTCCATAACACTGAAAATTAGGTAATTGATGATACAATATATTTGACTTAAACTACACTGAGCAAGTAAACTAACGTATTCTCGCAATCCAGTAGTATTTTCCAGTCGGGCAGACTAGTGTTCAGACTGATAACTGATGAATTCAAACTGACTAAAATCGAGTTTTACATATAAGGACAACACTCATGATCAATTTAATTTTCAACGCTTTGTTAATGGCTTTTTAATTTTGAAAAAGTTGAAATTTTGTAATCTTTTTTCTAGAAGGAGAAGAATGTGGGAAACGCCTTTACGCCTTTTTTCGAAGACTAAAAAACTTTTAAAATCTCTTAAAAAATCCGGGTATGTAACAAAGAATATGTCTAAATCAGACAAATTAGTCTGTATCAGTCGAAAATTCAGGGCAAGCTAAAATATGCTAAAATTTCAAAAATAAGTATATTTGGGGTTTTGGAAAACTATTGTACTATTTTATCAAGTGCTTATTTCTTTTTTTCGATTTAGGGTGCCAAAATAATTAGAAATATTAAAAACAATTACAGACAGCAGCCCTGGTATGGGAGTACCCAGTAATGGTGGATTAACAGTGTCTTTGTCACCATTCACTTAAAATTTCTTCTAGTCGCATCTATGTTCGCAAACTTTTTAAGTTCGAAAAGACAGTAAGTTGACTCACATTTGTCATTTTGACTAGCCTTAAGAGTGAACAGCAGCGGATATCTGTTGCAAAGGCGCAACAAATCTTGAGCCCCAAGCTTGCATCCAGATGGTACAAGCTCTTTCTGAAAAAAATTCAACCACATAAAAAGAAAAAATTTGGCGCTACTAGCGAATACACCTCTCCCCACCCAAGAATCTGACCATCTCAAAATCGCTGTAACTACCCTTCGGAACAACAAGTTTAGGCTTAGCCCTTAGGCTTAGGGGTAGGCCAGCGTATGGAAGTTGTGACTAATAATAGTTTTACGCACTTTTTCTAGGGTCTAGAACATATATTTGGGTGCTTTTTACTTAAAAGACCATGGCCACCTGTTTTAAATTGTCCCCCGCCAATTCAAAAAATTTCGCCTAATCATTGGACTTCTGTATGGATTTTTCAACTCGGTTTCTAACAAAACAAGGCCTAGAATTTAATTTTAGGTAAAGTTTTGTTAAAAACCAAGTTAAAAAATCCGTACAGAAGTCCAATGATTAGGCGAAAATTTTTGAATTGGCGGGGACAATCGTGGCCGCAGACGGCAACGGCCCTTTAAGTTTAAAAAGGGTGGTATTCGCTAGTAAAGTCAAAAAATTTTATGTCAACTAACCAATTCAGGCAAAATGTCTTGGGATTTTAGCCTGTCCTCCGAATCGGTATAAGAGACGGTACAGGTTGGAGCAAAAGTTTCTTTTTAACCGAACAAAAGAAGTAGAGAACACTGCTGGGTTGACTATGAATAGACCCTGCCACACTTGCAACATCTCGTTCTCGATGAGGTAGGCCATGGAGAGGTAGTTGTGGCCAGAGCTGCACTCCTCCGACTCCGCATTGGATAGGCGCAAGGCCTGAAAACAGGGTGCAATTAGTGTGCGACAAATCATGATGGCAAGTGTCACTTCAATCCCCTTTCTAAAATCCAACCTCATCAAACTTGTAGAGTTGTAGGGATGTGCATCCTTGAGGATATAGTTGGTGAAGACGTCTCAGATTGGCCACTATTTGTTCGATGTTCTCCATTTTGTCCCAAGGCAACTCGTCGTCATTGCTGTCCCCAATTCTCTGTATGCTACAAAATCAGGTGGATTACTACCTTCTGGTCAAACTATCCAGTCAGATCGATTTTCGGATTTATTTTGCATTTTTGTGTGACAAATTTCAAGATTTTTCAACATGTGTTTTCTTGTGCTCAAATATAGCTCGAAACCTAGGGTTTTTGAACGAGGGAGGGTGCGCTAATTTAAAAAAAATGCGGTACGCATGAAATATTCTTTTTTAAATATAAAAGAAATCAGAAAATAAATCACCGTCTCACAGCATTTCAAGATGCCCGAAAATGTATCTTTTTATTTTTGAATAAAATTTTGAGGGAAATGCAGAGATACTTTTTTTATAGATAGATAGATAGATAGATTTTTATAGATACTTTTTTTATAGAGATACATTTTATCATTTTTAAATGTGACTAGAAAAATGAATTCCAGAAGAAGTGTCATAAAATTATGACGCGTCATAAGGAAATATCGGACCATAAAGTTATGACGTTTTTCCACTGTTTTTATGGCCTCAGGCATAAAATAGCGCTTAGTTCTCACACGTGCTCGATAAAGCAAATTTTGGTTTGCATTTTAACTCGTGATCTAAAGGAAAACAGCCTTTTTCTTATGTAAAACTGTTTGGCGGAAAGCTTTACCACTGCGCCACCCAGCACGTAAAAAGACACATTTTGGGCGTTTAAAAAAGCCGTGCATCTAGACTTTTTTGTTAGCCGTACAAGCCCGAATATCACTTACATTTGATTGACAAATAATTGTCTAGTATGAAATGCTTCCATGTAGTTGGTGATCAATCCATTGCCATCCACTTTGTACATTACGGGTTGCTGATGGTTGGAATGTTCAGCTGGTTTGAGACAAGAAATACCACTTCCCACCACTGGTACATTCTGGGGTTTAGGGGTAGGTAGGTCACCAAAATCTTCCTCGAAGTCAGACTCGTAGAAGTGGTCATTGTTTCGCTTCTTGGAGTTGTCTGATGGCTTTTGGATTGGCTTTTTTGAAACATTCTGCAATTTGACAGTTAATAGATTTTTGACGACCAGAGAAATCGAAAAAAATCTGTAAGCGCAGATTGGCTCAGAATGAAAAAGCAATTTGTTTGGTATACAATGTAAAAAGCCATAAAGTGCTGAAAATGGCCAAAATAATTCTTAGAGGGTCATTCCCGTGCGTTTCAAAAAATTAAGGCGGGACCAGCAGTTTTTTTGATAAGCGTTCTACCTAGTTTTGGAAAATTGTCAGACAATTGTGAGCGCGAACCATTGTCCAAAAGACGGCTCCGACATCTTCACCGTTTCATCGGAGAATTGTCGGATAAATTAAGAATTGTCAATTGCGTCGGACAATTGACATAGACAATTGTAATTGGTCAGCCCTAGTTCTTGAGTTAACGGAGAGTTAAATGTAGGCTTGACTGCATAGTCAAGCCTACATTTATCGCTATAAAGTAAACTCTTGATATACAGTCAACTCCTGCGCTTTCTTGGAGAATCTCGGAGAATATTCTCGCAAATGCGCGCATATTCTCGAGAATATTTTCAAAGAATATTCTCTTGTACAACCCTAGTTAAAATTTATTTTTGACTATCTTCAGCGCTTTAGGGCTCGGGCAAAACACTGAGACTCTCAACCTACTTGATTATTTTCCTCTGTTTTGGGGTTGACGTTATTCAAGAATCTGAACAACTGGTCAGGTCCCCGCTCTTCAGGTGTCTTTATTACACTTTCGCCTGCTGTCCCTTCCACCCTTTTCTGAGGCGAGAACACACTGGGTGGCATCACACAACTTGGTTTGGCACTACTGCTGAAGCCTGGAACTGAGCAGTTTGAAGTGGTCTCGAAGCCTGGGGGTCTGTCCAATGAGTAACTGAACAGCATGAATTTATATTTTAAAAGGCTAAATAAAAAGCCCAAATTTCTACCAACCTGGACTTGCGACTAGGTGTCTCGAAGCCAGGGGGAGGGGTGTGTTGAACTGAGGAAGAAGAATTTGAGGAAATACTGGCGGCTGCATGTCGTGCAACCACAAGTGCTTGTACTACTTCTTGTGTTTTCTTGGGCGTAGAGATCGGCTCTGATATAATACTACCTTCCGTTTCTGATTCCACTTGACTGATTATGGGCTGTAAAACAAGAGATTATCAATGGCAACCGGACAAAAGGCTTTGATTTTTTTTTGTCGGGCAACAAAAGAATTTTTTGTACTTTTGTCGTGTTGGCCGGGCTATAGCCCCCCGTCAGGATTTTTTAATAAGGATTAGCTCCCTCGTCAGAAAAGTTTTCACGATTCTGGGTACGCCTATGTCCACACTTACTTACCTTTGCTGAATGTTCATTCATATTCAAATTAGAATCCACGGTTTGAGCAATATCCTGACCATTCTCCTCACCGTGCTCCTCAGTGACCCAGTGTTCAGAAGCAGAGGAGTCTCCTTCCTGTTCCTCGTACACCTCTTCCACTAAAATCGCACTACTACCTGGAGGTGCCTCGATGGCAGCTTTCTGTGAGAATCCAATGGAATTTGAGAGGTCGAAGTTGGAGGTGGGGGTGCTGGTGTGCTGGTTGATCTTGTTTATGCGCAGAAAACCAGAGAGAGGAGCTGGGGGACGCAGCACCGTGAAGATTCCACTGAAGTTGGGGTTGGTCTCCACAATGTCGAATAAGTCCAGGCGGAGCTCTTGGAGGTCTTCCTGCAATTATGGTTTAATTTTTTAGTTTAAAAAGGAAAAAACCCGGAAATTTCATATAACAGCCGAGATATTTCAGTTTCATCCGACTTTTTTAATATCGAATTCCGAAAATCTGTTAACTTACACGGGAGCACTCAAAAACCTTGGAATCGACCTCAAAATTTTTAAAATATTTGGGGGATTTAAGAAAAGCCATGCGGGTAGTTTTCTACAGGAAATAAAGTACAGGGTGAGTCGTAAAAACTTCAACATTTTTTGAATTCTCGTCTTTATACCTTCCTTCACTTAATTCATGATTTATCCTGAAAAACGGAGAGGAAGCAGCTATTTCTCAAATTAACACAATCAAAAATGAATTGAAAACAAAAAATTAGACTCCAGTTTTTTTTCCGAAAATGTGACTGTTTTTTGTGTTGCCCTGTATTTAAAGGGTAGTTTCTAATAGACGGATACCACCGAAAGGGGGTTGAAAAATAGACGAGTAGTCTCTAATAGACTGGTACCATTCCAAGGTGAGAGGGTTGAAAAACACTTTTTAATAATTTTTATGCAAAAAATATTGGTAAATAAACCGAAAAAAAAATTCGCCTTGGTCCTTAAACTGGGGCCTATGATAGGCCGCCTATCCCACTAACTGCAAATTTGCAAAGTGAGAAGCGCAAGGTGCAAATTTGTCAAGTGCAAAGTGCAAATTTTAAGTGGGACAGAAACTCACTTTGCACTTGTCACTTTGCAAATTTTGACTTCGTAAATTTAAATTTTTAACTCATCAGTCATTCTTGATCTACTTGATCTACCACTTTGCTAAAAGTCTCTACCTACAGTTGGTTTAGGTACATTCAAAGTGGTTGGGGTACCCTACAGGGGGTTGGGTAATATATAAGTGGTTTGGGTACCCAAAAAGTGGTTTGAATTATATCCAAAACGTTTGGGCACCACTCAAGGGGATCGGGTTATATCCGAGTGTTTTGGGTATATCCGAGGGGTTTGTGAACTCTAAAGGTGGTTTGAGTACCATACAAGCAGTTTAGGCACCCTACAAACGGTTTTTTTATTCTTCAAGGGCTTTTTCGAATTTTTTCGACAAAAGGAATAATTCAATGTAAAAAGATAAAAAGAACGAGAAAACCCAACACCAAAGCAAAAATACCTGGAGTGTGGCGGTGAGCCCAGGTACGTTGTTATACTCCTCCTCCAGGTAATCAGCAGTTATGAAGACTACATCCGCTAACTTCTCTATCAAAATATATTCCAAATTGACAAACATCTGAAAATTTCGGTTATTTAGGATTTTGTCTGATTTTACTCAAATAGCCGGGTTTATGTTACTTTTCTTGACTATTTTGGTGACGTTAAATATCCTATTTTGAAAAGGAAAATTTTTAACTCGTAGCGGGGTTTGCAGAATATAAAAATCTCTGTTAAATCCTTGATGAAAAGTGACTATGAAGATAAAACAGAAAATAAACCGGCCGTATGCAACCCTAGTATTTTTTAAATAAAAATTCACACATTGCTTTTAATACTCACCCTGTTTCTACGCAGTCTTGGAGCAACTTGACGAGCCATTTTGCTGGTAGAGTTTGTCAATGTTTAGGTATAAAAAATAATGAACTCTTAATTTAAAGCTGATGGATATACTAGACTTGATAAGATACTTTTAAAATATAAAACCACGTATAACTATAGGTTCCTTTTTTCCAATTTTACAATCACGAAAACCAAATGTAAAAATGCGTTATTATGCGACTAATAATAGGTATGAATTGTGTACAATCTTGACACCCCCAAGCACAACATCAACCGGTAGATTGATTTTCAGTTGATCAACCGGTTGATCATTTGATGGATTACCGGTACTTATTTGGCATTACAAAACAGCTTTTGGTTTAAACTTTTGGTTTATTTCCACCGGTTGATTGTTTTTGGTGATCAACCGGTTGACACAAATCATCAACCGGTGGCCCACTGGCGAATCAACCGGTTAAAAGCGGGGGTTGATGAGGTAAGACTGACTGTGTCTACAAAAATAGTGAAAACTCGTAGGCTTATCACACCAAACGAAGATGGACGGAAGAAAAAACAAAAATATAGATGAATATTACGTAAAAAACATGAAAACCTCACTATTCTCCATATAAATGCGCGCTCAAACTCATAGAATTGGCATTTTGTTCTTCACTGTGGGGAATAAAATTTTCAATAACTTGTAGATTCTTCTGTCCATATCGGAATATTTAGGCTCTTCACGCATTTGTGGTCTGGTAAATTCGTCGACATGACCCCTGAAATAACCCCTTTCCAAATAAAACTCACCGCCCCCCCCTCTCAAATAACCCCGTAGTTACCCACCTCCAAAACCCGAAAATTTTGAATTGTAAGAAAAATTTAATCAAACCACGGTGTCTTTCCCAAAATCGTGCGCTGAATACGGTTTGATAATACCGAAACAGCGAATTCACCGCTAAAAACATCGGTATCATAGTATTTACGAAGTGAATTAGTGGCAATCAGGGCAGTTGGTGAAGTATGTGGAGCCAAAGTGGCCCTGGCAAGCTCAGCCTCCAGCTGGTAATATTTAGGTAACACTACCCAAGTAGTGATGACCATTCAGAGGTGCTCAGATAGTTATTTGGAGGATGGGTTATTTGGTGGTATTTACGAAATTTTTCAACTGGTTAGTTCTAAGAGTAAAAAAGAAAATAAAAAAGCGTGTTGCTTGATACATATACCGATTGACTAGCTCACTCGCTAATAATTTCACCGTTTGATGTATTTGTACGATTGACAAATGTGTGGGGAGCCTCTAGTACTTCCCAGTCCAAGGTGTGATATTGCTCGACAAAAATTTTGATTTTCATATATTTAATAACTGATTTCAGTTTATCGTTGCCTACTCTACAGCAAAATGGCCGGTCCTCCAAAGAAGAAGGTCGAGAAGAAATCGAAGAGTGCTTTGAACAAAGTGGTCACTCGTGAATACACCATCAACGTTCACAAGCGCATTCATGGGATGTAAGTTGTGGCTCCTCTCATATTTTCTTTGATTAATCTCTTTTATTTTCAGTGGGTTCAAGCGCCGCGCTCCAAGGGCTATCAAAGAAGTGCGCAAGTTCGCTGAACAGCAAATGGCAACTCCTGATGTCCGAATCGACACTCGTCTCAACCAGTTTTTGTGGTCTAAGGGAGTAAGGTATGTTTTTATTGCATCTGCAACCAGCTGACTTATTGCCCAGACCTGCCTAATACATTTCTGTTTCAGAAATGTGCCATTCCGTGTGCGTGTTCGCCTGTCGCGTCGCCGCAATGATGATGAAGACTCTCCGCACAAGCTCTACACTTTGGTCACTCATGTTCCAGTCACCTCCTTCAAGCGCCTGACTAATGTCAACGTCGAAAGTGTGGAATGATTTCAGGAAAAAGACCATATTCTCAGTGTCCTTTGTTGTTAATTGTTGTGTGTTCGCAAATAAAGACTTGTTAAAAATATATATGTCTAGCATTAGGGGATCATTTAAAAACCAAATCGTAAGTTTATGTCAGAAGTTCGCTAGCTTCCCTTGAACCGTTCTGCAGGGGACGCAGGAGGAGCTCACCTAGGAGAGGGTAACCAAGAGGGAGGTACCCAGGATAGGGGATCCCAGGAGCGGATCACCAAGGTGGTGTTGGTTAGATAAGGAGTATCCATGAGCCAGTACTAAAGAGTGGAGTACCCCGAAAATTGAATTCGCAGCTGTTGGTACTCAAGTAGTGTTACTCAACTGAGGAGTATCCATAGACTATTAGTAGAATTTGTCGCGCGACATTGTCGTATATTTTTTAATTTAAAATTCGGGCGAAACAACCGAATTTCATTAAAAAATAGTCGGCAATGTCGCGCGACAAATTCGATTAATAGTCGAAAATGTCCGGTTGCGAATGTCCATCGTTTTGTATACCGCAATTGATATTCCAGCCATTATCAACTGGGAAATGGGATAATTTTATTTATTTATATCTCTTATCATCCGATTATAAGCGTATCACCCGATATAAGATAGCTTAGTGTGATTAGTCAGACTAATGCGTTCAATATCACTTTTTCAACAAACTCTTGTCAAAATCTGCACTTGTCAAAATGTTTCCTGTTGTCAATTTGGAAGGTGAATTCATTGAGTCCAAGCGTCTGATATGGGGCTTCCCAGTCATGGTTGGTCACTTTTTGCTGTTTTATATACCCCGCTCTGATGTTAATAACTCCTCTTTTCAGAATTACCTGGAACTTGTGGCTGTCGCTGGAATTGCGCTCACAGTTATCGATTTCTTCCTGGACTTGGCTATGAGCTTGGGTGGAGTCTTTGGAGGACTTGTTCAAATCTCCGAAATGATTTCCTATTTCCTCATCATCCGGCTGGAGAGGAAGACATGCACGTGGTATGTGCTCAGCATGCTGGCTATTGTAAGTCTGTTTGCAGTTTTGCTGATTCAGCCTAAAGTTTTTCCGTCTTTTGGTCGTTTGAAAACCAAAACCCATCACGGGGCATACTATAGGAAATACTGTAACTTTTTTAAGCGAAATATATTAGACATAGATTCAGCTAGTTTCAACAATTTTTTTGTTTCAAATTTTTTCAACAATTTTAGTGTCCAAAACACGGTTTTTGTTTAGTCTCTTTTTTGGCTTAAATCCCTGATATATGGACGGCCTCTTGATGTGTGAGGCCTAAACTGAGTAGCCAAGGGAAAGTCACGTTTGTGGCAATATATATCAAAAAATTATTGACTCAGTCGATCTGTATTCACATAGTTTCAAAATTTGGCCCAGGAAAACTTTATGACTTTTCAAGTATAATCCAACTTTATACATGTGTAGCTAAGAACGGCGAGCATGCGAATGTGGATTTTCAAAGCATTTTTTCACTTCGTTTCGGAAAATCACTGCAATCATTTTTTCAGGGCGTTGGAATCATGTTGAGAGTGTTGCTGAACATCCTATACTTCGGTCTGCCCACAATCTTGGAATCCCAAAATAGTTTCAAGGAGAGGTTGGAGACCAACGAAATCTTCAACTTTTTCATCCCCTCTAGTATTACAGTATTGACTGATGATGTGGTTTCAGGTAATTATTTTAAACTTTTGTCAATTTTTTGTTTACCAAACAGTTTCTTAACTGCGTAAAAAACGATTCGGCTGCTTATGAAAGACATGGTGGCCCGAGAAATTATCCCGGTACTAAGTGGCCTTATCTTATTGGAATGGTTTATTTTTCGATCCTTCCCACGCACACAAATTTTTTGGTATATGATGTCAAAAGAAATTTTTTTGCTTGGTCCCCTCCTAGTATATTTTAAGAAAATTATTCTCTCCTTTTAGATGTCCGTCGCAACCTGTTATTCTCAGTGTTCCGCTCCATTCTGATTGTGAGCATCTCTTGTATCCTGTTTTTCTTTATTGAGAGAGCGCGAGAGTTGTCCAAACACTTGCATGAAGCAAGCAGATTGACCACCCCAAGAGACTTGGAAGCAGGCAAGGGCACAGGAGCAGCCACCTTCAATAGCCCCACCAACAATGCGTTTAGCGGAAGCAAAACGACTGGGAGAGTTTTCTGACCATCCACCCTTTTCCTACAATTAGTGGTATTATTTCTTCATAGTTATATGCTTATTGTTTGAATTGTTATTGGACAATTGTATTTTGGTAATAAAAAATTCGCAACTAACAGAATATTCGTCCTTTGCCAAAAAAATTGCTACCGTATTTCTTCTGATAGAAGCCCCGGGGCTTCTATTTTATGTATGCTTTCAGCGGCTTATATTAGAGGGTAAATTAGAGAGTAAACTATCAGTTCGTGACCATCGATTCGTATCTATTGTCTAAAGCAAGCTTTCGAGAAGATGAAGAAAAAGTATGAAATTCTTTATTTTGTGTTCAGGTTTTGATTAGCTAGATTTCCACTACATAAAAGACTCTTTTCCCGGAATTTATTGTAATATCTGTTTTCTCTTCCTTCCCTATTGCCTGATCGTTTTAAGCTAAAGCCCGCCCAAAAATGGCTGGGGCAAATACATCTGGATTCTCTCCACTTTTAATATATTCTCTTTTTCCAGCTCTAAACTTCTATATTAGCTGCAATAAATTTGGTTGAATTAAAAATCTAGTAAATTTACGACACTTGCACTTAGTGGCTTATTAGCCCTGATTACCTCAACTCCAAATGCCGACTTCTAGCCGCATTTGTCAACTATATCGATTCGTAACCATATCAATTTGTGAATATTGGTTCGTGACCATCTGAAAGGCATACCCTACCTGGCCTTCCCTACGTTTGAGTGTGAAAGAAAATTTGTTGGGCGCCCTTCCACGATAATGTAATGAAAAACAAAAATCATGACTAAATGCCTTGGCACCTCAGTGATAAATCAGCGGAAGCCGGTGGAAGTTGGCCGTGGGTTCTATTCCCACTCGAGGCATGTACTTTTTCTCGACTTTTAATAGCAAAACCGGGTGGCAAAACAGCGCCGCTCACTTCCGGCGCCGCTTTTTTTGCCGCCTCCGATCTAATTTGAATTTTTGCACGCCACTGTTGCGCCACCGCAGCTGGTTTTTTGGTCTCGTGTAAGTACGGTTACACGGAAAAATGAAGTCCAGTGGAAGTCCACTAATCTGCCACTGGCCAACCAGTAAGTCCCACAGGAATGCCACAAAGTCTGAAGTTCCAGCGGATTGCCACTGGCATTCCAGTGGTAAATCGCTCATTTAGTGGCAAACAAGTGGAATCCACCAATTTACCACTGGAATTACAGTGGCAATCCAGTGGAATTTTAGACTTTCTGGCATTGCAGGGGCAATTTTCTTAGTAGTTTTTGAGTGGCGTTTAGTTAGTGGTGCCCAGGCATCCAAGAAAGGACTATAGTTTGTGTTGAAAAGAGAGTTTCAGCAAGCAAAGCTTTTTCACCATTCGAATACAGTCAGAATTTGAAATTTTTAAAAATGTTGAGCGTCAGGATTCTGACTGGGGCTGCAGACGAGACGAGACCGTCTCGTCTCGGAGTCTCGGCCCATATTTCAAAACTGCTGATGTGAAGAAAATTGTTATTGGTGTGGCAAAACCCTTGCAGGAGGAAAGAAAATTTTATTTCTTATCTTAAAATCTGTAAGTATTGTTTGTTGTTGTTGGCCAGGGCCAGAATATGGTTAAATAAAGGCCTTTGTGGAACACAAAGGCCGACATATATACCTCTATGGGCAAAAAACTCCCCATATATTTCCCAAACACCAAAAACCGTGTTGGAAAAGTATGGCAAGCTTTTGCCGATCGGGGAAATAAGATAAAATCGGCCATCTGGCCGCAAACCCCACCCCTGCGAGGGAAATCGAGGGCTTTATAACCCCCAGTCCAAGAAGACTGGGTTCACAATCTTGTCAAAATAAATTGCCGTTTAACGGAGCCCGTATGCTTGAACCCCTTTTTTTTTAAATTTTGCATTAAATATTTTGTGTTTAGAGTAAATAAAGTTGAGTTTAATTTTATTTACTAGAACTTCATCCGCAGCACAGCCCCTTAAAATTCAAAAACATAATTACTTTTGAAAATTTGCGCGAAAAAAGAAAAAATTTGAAAATTGACTGAAATTTTGATGCTTGTAATCCATGTAACCTAAGGTTTGTTACTGATTTTATTTTTACTTATATCGCATTAGCTTATTTGCAAACGGTTCCTCACATCAAGAGCATTAAAACAAGCCATCACTTGCTCCGAAAACACGCAAATTTTAAAGATGTCAATGGTGTTTTTGGAATATATGCCAAAAAAGTTCGTCTCGTTTTGCAACTGTAACTGGCCTGATATATCAAGCTACTTTTCAAACCTCAAAAAAGGAGGCTGAGGCCTTATAGAGGAGTAAATTTGCTGCATTTTGGTACATAAGAGGTGTGCAAAAAATGCAAATTTTGGGTGTTTTATTCAAAAGTTAGACAGAAAACGCGAAAAACCCTAATTTTACTTGGAAAAATGCCAGTTGTATTCTTTAAACGGTCTCTAGTTTCTAAAATAACAACTTTACAAAAATCGGCTCAACTATTCTTCTAGCTGAATGTCTGGCCTATCTTTTGGTATATAGGTCATATGAAAAAGTCTGTGGTTTTGCATTTTTTTCCTGTCGTGTATTTTCCTGTCGTAGTATATGGTCACATCGGCTCCTCAGCTACTCATCCATGCCCAATCTGTGAATATCCAAAAACAGCCTTCAAGGAAAACAACAAACATTCCAAAAGAACACTTTTCTCGCTTGAGCAAGGGCATCACAGGTTTTTTTATTTGCCATTCATTAAAGCATCCAATATATCGATTTGTTGACCAGGTTTCGCTACAACACGCAAGATGGGCAAACGCTTACGCAAAAGCAACAGACTAATCTTCACCGTGAATGCCACCCAGTTACAAAGTCGCAGCTTCTCCAAATCCCGATATCAAACATTATTCCTCCTTCTCTGCATCTAATCCAAGATCTTTGCCAAGGCATTATTGAAGCGATTGAAGCAGCAGAGCCATCAATGATCTCTCAGTTGGAGGCTGTGTTCGTGGAACTGCAGGTGGACAGACGGGTATGGCACCAGCGTTTCACAGGTTTGTAAACTATAGTATTGTTGTTTCCACTTAATTGCTTACATTCACAGGAAACCATGTGAAAACCGCTAAGTGGAGAAGGACCTCAGAAGATAATGACCGTCATCCGCAAAATGCTCTGCATAAGGAGTTTTTTACGCTTCTAACACTGCTAGGCAAAATGCAAAGTTTGGCGAAAAATGAATTTTTATCGGCCGAAGAAATTGAAAACTTTCACCAGTGGTCTGCAACATACTTCCACACTATAAGAGTACGTCTTTCGCTGCGCAATAAATTTAAAAAAACAATGTTCAGAACGCTTTTCCAAACTGGGCGATTACACCCAAGTGTCACATCTTATGTCAGCACGTCATCGAATTCATGAAATTACACCGTTTTGGGGCCTACTTTCTGAACAGTCAATTGAAGCACTGCATTGCAAGGTCAACGGAGACGAGAGAAGGCAGTGTGGAATTCGTGAAAGAAAGAAAACGTTGAAGAAAATTATGGAGGATTCATTTGTCAGGAACATCTTATTTGATAGGAAGAAAGATTTGATGTGATTTATAGTTGTATGGTTTTTATGGGCGCCCTAAACCACTCCAAGAAAAAAGAATTTAATTTTTACTATAAATTGAGATCAGAAAAATACTACTCTTTGAAAAGGTATTAAAAAATATCGAAAAATTTTTTAAAAAAGAAAAAGGAATTTGAAAATGCCCAAACTTTGTGATCTCAAGCAAAAAAATCGTGGCGTTTTGTTTATTTGAAAGTGATGAGGTTTTCAAATTTTAAGGGGCTGTGGCAGGGAATCCGTAAAAAGATTCCCAAATCCTGCGGTAAATCGAATTCCTTCTGGAATCCGATCTACGATCACCCGTCTAGAGAGAAATCGAATTCCTTCCGGAATCCGATCTACCGAAGAAGGTTCGCAAGGAGCCTTCGACCCAATATTGCCAAAGGTGAGAGCGAGATCTCAGGGCAATCGTTCTCGTCTTTGTCAAAGCCCCAGCAAGGGTTACCTACACCTTCTTTGGGTACGTCCTGTAAAAGGCCCCCCTCAGAGTAGGTTTCGGTTTCCCCGATTCGCTAAACCGAATTCTAACCCCTTTTTTTTCGGTACGTCCCGTAAAAGGCCCCCTCAAGGAAAGGATTAGAATGTCCCGGTTTATCCGCGACATCGTGTCCTTGGCCTTTCAAAAGGCTGAGGTTCTCATTGATGGCCACCATCGGAAAATTACCACTGTCCCACGGGAATTACCTGAGGATGGAGAAGACGAGGTGAGGCAGAATATCACCCGCCTCGAAGAAGCCCACGAGGATTTGCTCCCACTCTATCAGCAGGTCCTCAAGGGATACTCCGACTGGGGCGATCTTCGCCTCAAAATGAAGGTTAACGAAAGGATCGCCGATGACGAGATCATTGAGAGGTTTCTCAAAGATCACCCGTCTAGAGGATTGCCGGACGGTAATAGTGGTATTTTGTCAAATAAAATGGTATTTTGTCGTGGTATTTTTAATGGTATTTTGTCAAAAAATGCTATTCTATAAAGCTATTGTTGCTCCGTTTGAGCTAAAAACAGGGTGACCAAGTGTACTTAGTTTCTAAGAAATGTACTTAGATTTGGGAGGCAGATCTTAGAAAAGAAATGATCTTAGATTGTCTTAGATTTCTGAAAATTGTCTTATTTGCCTTAGTTTTTAAATTGGAGAGAATAATGTCAACGTAAATATTCCCGTTATCCGTAAATGGCGTATAGTTTAGTATTTTCCAGCATTTTTTGCACAAATTCGTTGTCAAATGCATTCTAATTCTTTTTCAGTTTCGATGGCGCCAAAGCGAAAGCAGCTGTTCAAGCAAGAGTACGAGAAGATCAGAGGTATAAAGAAAAGCAAGAAGGGAGAAGACTACGCTCACTGCACAATTTGCGACAGCCATATCAGCTTGGGATCAATTGGGAAATCAGCAATCGACTTGCATCAAAAGGTTTGTTTCGTGATCAAATTTGAAATTGTATAAGTAATTATTTTGCGCAATTAATTTAGGTTCAGAAACACATTGATGCTGCCAGAGCTGCCGAAATTTCACAATCACTATCTGCCTTTTTGCCAAGTCAATCTGCTCCGACTGCCATCGACGACAAGACCGCAGCTGCCGAGGGAGCTTGGGCTTTCCACGTTGCTCGACATCATCACTCTTTTCGGTCAACAGATTGCGTGTCATCAGATGGTCTCTTCCGTTCCATGTTTTCCGACTCGGATGTAGCAAAGAAATTCTCGTGCGCTCGGACAAAGACTGCGAAAATTCTAACAGGTACCTATTTTTCTATTTTAGTGGAGTTTGTATATGATTATCTATAGATGTTCTGGCTCCATTCTCCGTAGAGCTATTGCTGAAGAATCTCGGTGAGCAGCCTTTTCAATTTCGATCGATGCGTCCAATCATAGTGCGGTTAAATTGTTTCCAGTTGTTGTCAGGTACTACTTTTGTTTTCGATTATTTTGTTGATATTATTTTTCTAGGTTTTTCACTGCCCATCATGGTGTCGAAGTTCGCCTTCTTGATATGGATTCTTTGCCGGGGGAAGATTCGGAAAAAGTGGCTAACTTTATCACTTCAATCTTGGACAAGCACGGGCTCGAATGTAAGCGTCTTACTTCATTCTGCGCAGACAATGCTCCTGTGAATTTCGGTGGTTCAACTCATCGTGGGAAGAACAACGTGTTCAGTCGACTACAAGCTCGAACAAAGCACCTCGTTCCTATAGGATGTCCTGCCCATATTCTACACAATTCAGCCCAAAAGGCAGCAGAGCGTCTTCCGGTAGACATCGAAGCAATAGTCTACAAAATTGCCAGCTACTTTAAAGGGTCGACATTGCGTCACGAAAAGTTGAAGGAATTTTGCGACTTTGTTGAGGTAGGCTTAATTTTTGTTGATAGACGAAGTTGCTTTAGTAATCTATGCAGGTGAACTATGCTACGCTGCCTACTCATACGGCAACAAGATGGACGACTCTAGGGAATGTTTTGAATAGGATGTTGCAACTCTGGGATGCCTTCCATGAGCTTTTTTTCTTCGCTCGACAAACCACCAAAGATGCTCGAGGACTTTTTCTCTTCAAGTGAGGCCAAAATCATTGTGCAATTTCTTCAGAGCGTGCTTCAGGTTTTTGAAAAGCCAATTCTACTTCTTCAGGTACATTTTTGTAGCCGGACATTCTTTTTTTTATCATTCGTATTTTTAGCGTACAAAAGCTCTACTTCCTGAATTGGTGGACATTATGCATTCATTCAGAGGGCAGGTAATCAGTCGACAACAGGCGTCGTTCTATGGCGCAGCTACTTCAATCTCGTTGGGTCGGCTCTTTGATAAAAATCGAGTCAATTATCTTAAATCCTGCTTCGAAGTTTGTTTCATTTATCATTTCCAAATCATCAGCTATTGATGTTGTCTAGGAATTCTATGAAACTGCTCTCGAGTACATCAACAAATGGTTCCATCTAGCCCATTTGCCATACAACATGTCGTGGGTTATGCTAGGTCTCCCTGAAGTCGGTTACGGAGAAGTTCGCTCTCTCGCCTCTCAGCTCTATCCAGATTTGGCAGACGAGGATTCGTTGTTTGATGAGGTATAAATGCAAAAGTCCCCTTGTTAGTTGATGTTTGTTTATATTACTTTCATTTTAGGTTTCGACGCTAAATACTCTTCTTCAGCAAGTGCCGCCAGAGTCGCTCAATGCATTGGGAGCAGAGGAAAAATGGATGAAGATTTTCGAAGGCAATGGTTCGCTCCCAATCGTCTATCAGTTGGTCAGTGCGATTCTCTCTATTCCTGTGTCCAATGCATTTGTTGAGGGAATTTTCTCTTTGTGCTCGGCTCAATGGACAGACGAAAGAAATTTGCTTCAAGTCGGAACGGTGAAATCGTTGGTCCAAACAAAAGTCAACTTCGATATGAATTGTACTGAAATGCACGGTTTTCTGTTGAAGAATAGTTTGTTGTTGAATCGAATTCGTGGGTGGGAAAAATACTTTTAATTTGATTTTATAGTTCACTTGCTATTTTTTGTTGTGTTTGCGGTGCAATTTGAATAAAAAATACGCTTCCGAGTCATTTTTGTGATTTTCTTAGTTTTCGGCCCAAAATCTTAGTTTTTGAAATTTTTGTCTTAGTTTTCACCAATCCGACTTGGTCACCCTGGCTAAAAATAAGATTTTAACGTAAGATTCTAAAAAAAATAAGATTTGGAGTCCTAAAATAAGTACAGGGTGACACAAAATTACTGCATCATTTTGGAAAAACTTTATTTTTTATTTACCATTTATTTCTCATTTTTAAGTAAAATTAGTGGTCACATTTCATTTTTATTGTTGTTTTTAGTGAAAAGTGGCTGCATTGTTTATTGAATCTTTGACCCTACCGGAGTATACCCCCCAAATGAAATTTTTTTAAAACTGTTTCCAAACACCTTATATCAACCTAAAATCACCTCATAAGTTCAAAAAAGACATGATTTTTGTGTTCTGGTCAATAAAAAATTGAGTTTTGGGCATTTTGAAATTTCGACCATTTGGCTGTTTTACCATGTTTTGGTCACTGGAGCTGGGCAAAAAGAGCCTCTAAATGCATTTTTGATCAAGAGTCTTGCTCGGAATTATGTCTAAGGTAAGTGAGTGAGCGCATCTCTAACCGACCAAGCCCCTGCGCCACCTTCGGGGCGCAGGGGCTTGGCTGTTGGGGTTGAGATGCACACCCACATACCTTAGACGCAAATCACTCGAGTGACTCTGGATGCATAAAAAATGTATGCATACCAGAGTTTCTTTATGCGGTAGGCCCCAGTTAACAAAACTATGTTCAAATTCCATCTTTTTGGGGTCAAGGTACCCTCAACATCTGATTTACTAAGTTATAATGAACAGAAATCAACTAAAAATACCAAAATTCAAGATTTAAAAAAATCGACTTTTTATAGAAAAATGTAGGTGAAAACACATTTTTTCGTGTTCAACGTGTAGGAAATGCTTAAAAATAGTTAAAATGGTATTTTGAAAAAGTTCAAAAAAAATTTCATTTGGGGGTTGGGTATACTCCAGTAGCGCCGAATCTTTTATTCTTCTTCTAGGCAGCTCCAAGATAGCTTAACCAAGGTCATCGATTTTCCTGGGAAAATCAATGGAGTAAGAAGCTACCTTAAGCCACTTTTTCAAAAACGGTGCAGTATTCTGTGTCAGCCTGAACGAATTTGAGTAATAAGTACAGATCGAAGCTCTGATTTTAATACAATTTCCTTATAATCTCCCCCCTAAAATGAAAACAAAACTTTTCGAAAAATATATGTTTATTTTAAGTCATAACATGTAATTCACAACAGCAACAGTATTTGGGTATCTTCTATCTTTTCTTTGTGAATCTCAGGCGTTTATCTCCAAGCTTTTCAATTCTGTCACTGACATGTGCTTTGGTATAAACCTCAACTGGGACCGTTTAAACAGAGGTTTATTTGCAACAAAAATACCTGAATAACAGGGAGACCACGTGCAATTACCACATCTGGCAATGAACATAATTCTCTGAGACATGCATCGAAGCCCACTTCCTGCACTTGCTCATCATCATACACATCTAATGCGACAAAAAGCCGAACATTATCTTGTCTGAATATGCACGTTCAGTTATAGAAAAAGTTAAACTAGCAGGTAACCTTACCGATAATCATGCGCCGAATCCCAAGCAGCAGGCGATTCCAATACTTCCGCAAGGGCTTCTTTGAACGGAGATGATTCGAAACAGTCTGTCACTAAATCGGTTTGTCCCACCTCTGGATATTGGAGCAGCAGTGGCCAAACCAATTGATGTGTTTCCTCGTTAAAATGTACAACAGGGACCTAAAATTTCAAAAAAGATAAGTTACTAAATTTTTGAAAATCGAATAATAGTACCTTGTCAAATTGACCTATCCTAACCTCTAAAGTCGACCAATCAAAGAGACCATCATCACTATCGTCGGAACACAGCGCTGGTTTAAATGATATCTGCCTCTTCTTAAATGCTGCAAGCAGCTCTTGTTTCTTCTTGTTGTCTAGCGAGTTCTAAAATTTACTTCAGTATGATGGAGCTGTGAGTTACGGAATTTGTAAGAAATTTCATTTTCCAATTTGTAGATCTAGATATTCTAACAGCTTTTAATGCCGTTGGTTAAGCTTAAAGGGGTATGCTAAAACTGTGAAAATCACAGTTGAAAATGAGTGCTAACTTTCGGGAGGGGATCACGAGAATAAATAAAATCGGCTTGCAGAGCAAAAAAAGGTTGAAACAACGTGACTCCAAAGACTTCGAAACCTCATTGTGGCCATTTTTAAAAGGTTATTCAAATCAAAAATAAGTTTTACCCGAAAACCGCTACCCGCAAACTCATGACGTCTTGAGCGTTAAATAATTACTCCCTTTTAAACTTAACTTACTCGTGCTTTTTGCTGCCTTGCATCCCTTTCTTGCTTGACAACGAGTTGCTTTGCCTTGTTTCGAAGATCTTCCAACGATTGCGCCACCTCTTCCTCAACATTTGATACGCTTGATTTTATCCACTCCAGGCACTGCTTACCATAGCCCAGTTCCAGCAAACATTCAGCACCTCGTTTTATAGCCTAAAATCATTGATTTTATTCACGGCAGACATCAATACCTTTTTTAAGGAATTAACCTTTAAATTGCTAGGATCAAACCTTCTTGCAAATATGCAATCCCTGAGTGCTGACCGCTTGTTTCCCACATACTTTTGTGCCGCAGCTCGATTGGCGTAAAGAACGGAATTGAGTTTCTGGTCCTCACAGCAGAGTTTAATACCTAAAGTTATGTTTTTTTTAAATATTATTGGTCAAACTACAGATAATTGGATACCGTATTTTGTCTAATAGCTCGACAGTCTCCTATAGCTCCACACCCCCTATTTTGAGGACTTGTATCTCAGACTTGAGATTTTTTCTGGGAAGCTTTTTATTGCATTTTCTGAACTCCCACAAGCTCTACCGATGGATTTTGGAATTTTAATTCCGATTTTTGGATTTTAAATTTTCCCCCGAAAATCTTGAAATCCTGCCCAAATTTTTTACATTTTCAGGGTACGAAAAATATGTAGAGTTATCAGAGAAAAAACGGTAATTCAAGAATTTCTGCTACTTTTAAATGGCCATAAGTTTGTCCTTACAGTTTTTGTTACAGTTTCATTTGGAAATATATAAGCCGTATAAAAATGGCAAAGATTCTTAAATTATTCTGGAATGCAAATAACTCTTTTAGCAACGCCCAGCATCAAGTTAGACTCCTTGCTGGGTCTGAAAATTCACTTTTCTTAAATTTTTGCTGAAATCAATATAGGAGGCAGCAAAAATCCAAAAGTGTAGATGAAAATGGCGGGACTTAGCAGGAGGAACAGCTCACTGGTCACAATGTGATGAAACCATAGTTGCACCCCCGCCTGGCGCCTCCGCTGGCGGCCCGCATCCGCCGGCGGAGCCGCCAGGCGGAGGCGGAAAATTCAGAAACTGCCGGCGCTGCCCCCAGGCGGTGGCCGCGAAAATTTTTGAACGCAGGCCGAGGCGGCAGCGAGGCGGTTTTGAGAAGGCGGCGGAGGCGGCGGCGAAGCGAAAAATGGCGGCGGAGGCGGAGCCGCCGGCGGAGTGATTTTTGCTTTAATTTTGCTGTTTTTCCATTTATTTATTTCAAAAAAAGACTAACTAATAAAATTTAATTGATTAAATGAATAAAAAAACAGATGAGATTTTCAAATTCACAGTCTTAAGATATCTTTTAAATTTTTGTCTTTTTTGTCTCTAGACACCAACAAAACCAATTCTTTTGAACAGTAAAACTTTACTTGCTTATAATGCTCATTTGATCAAAGTTTGACTTGTTTATATAAAATAAAAGTGCGATGAATCAATATTTGAAATTTCGCTTTATTTCAAAACATGGTTCGAAAACAATCTCGGCGGAGGAGGCGGCGGAGCGATTTAGCCGGCGGATACATGTCCGCCGGCGGAGGCGGGAAAAATTTTAAGGCGCCGGCGGATGCGGAGGCGGATGCGGGATTTGAAAATTTTGCTGCCGTGCAACTATGGATGAAACTAACTGTACATAATAAGAAGAATTTACCATTTGTGTAACAATCAACGGCCCAACGATACTTCTTGAACTTGAAATGCTTATTGCCTTCGTCTTTATGTTGAGCAGCAGAGTCGCAGAGATCTTCCTCTTCATCTTCGTCGTTCGAATACTTCATAGCCTGGCAGAATAAATTATTAACACATTATCTTTGCAGGATCCAAAATATATATAATCAACCTGTAGGGCTTCAATGGTTTCCGAGTACTGACCACTTTTGAGCGCAGCCTCATCAAGATTAGTCATGAAAGCAGGATGCTGGTCTATAGTCTTGCACCATTCATCAAAGTCGAACGGCTTCTTTTCTTCAGTGCTGGTCGTCTGAAACATACCAAGAAAATTAGGTGGTGCATAGCTGCTGCTGAAATGTAGCGATCTACCCTATTAGCTGCCAACTCGTCCATGAAACGATCCAAGTCCGCATCCATCTTCTCTGCCATTGCTTTTCGCTCTTCTTTGGACAACTTGTTTGATTTCATGGTTGTTGAAAGGCTGCAAATATCGAAATTAGCAGGATTGCGAGAAATAGGTTCTCAATTGACATACTAACATTTGTGTTTAAAGCAATTTGTTGTTGGCATTATGCAAAATCGGTTTAAATTCAATTTCCATTGGTTTGACTAATACACTAGTGGTCAAAATAATCTCCCCCTAAAAATCACGGCTGCAGTGCGTTTCATAATTTTACCTCATTTTTAAGGCGTTTAAGCTAGAAAACGGGTTTTCTTCAAAACCGCTATTGCCACGAGAAAGAGCATAGTCGAAAACATTGGTTACAGTCATAAAATCAGCGATGTATAGTGGAAAAAAATTTGTGATCAAGATGTTCGAAAAACCAGTTTCATAATTTTACGTTCACTTTTGACTTTGCATTGTTAAGCTAATCTCTGTGTACTTTCTAGCAAGATGGGCAGAGGCAAAGCGCTTACCGACTTCGAAAAAGGACGAATCATAACTTTGGCAAAGTTTGGGCGGAACAATAGAAGAATCGCCAAGAAATCGGTAGGTCTCTTGACGTCATCGATCGTTTAGCGAAGGCCCCGAAGAATGGCACAAGAAGCACACTACGCAAGAAGAAATTTTCTCCTTGCATGCAACGACGAATAATAAGCAGAGCCTCCAATTCTACAATAAGCATCATTGGGTGGGTTTTTGCCTGAATTATTCAAGCTCTAAATCATTAAAGCTCTAATTCATTTCAAAGTCAACAGTGTGGCGCGTTATCAAGAAAAATGGAAAGAAACTGGCAAACAAGTGATTTGAATTTCCCTACAATAGGTTTTTTAGAGATAAATAAACAAAGGGTTAACAAATAGTTTTGGTCTTCCCAAAGAGGCAACAAAACAAGGAATTCCATAGTCAAAAAAATGTTCTAAAATTCTGTTTAACCTTCACTTCGTGACATTTTCTATTGCTTTGGAGTCAGTGTTAGTTTTTGTGGAATCGTTTTGAATTTGTATTTGTGCTCCAGCAGCTAGCCTTTTAAATAAACTTACATCTACTTGACTTGTCATCCATTACTAAGGGTTAGATCCACGGATCTCTGAGGAGTCTTCGAGCACTTGGTTGGTGTCTGCAGCATCACTCAAGAACCTAAATTTACTGGTAGCAGCGCAAGCCCAGTGGGTGACGGTGAAGTGGAACTGGTGACGACCAGGTAGGTTTATTGTTTTTAGGTCTCTAATTTGGGATAAGGAGCAGGCGCCGGGTTTAGACGCGCAAATAATGTAAGACGCTCAGGTACGAATAAGACTTACGGTAAAGTAAGCATCGAGGGGAAAGGGTAAGACTCGAGCACCGTGTAATAGAGGGTCGGGTAAGGCTTAGAGAAGCACCGCCAGTGGATAGGTCGGGGTAAGACGTGGGGCTGTTATACACGTACACAGACTGGGTCCAGCTTACACATTTTGACCGGAGATTTACATAATTTGCCTGGCGTTTTCACCTATGGTCTAACAAATCATGGTGCTATCACAAGGCTTCGATCTGCACTTATGTGACCGTATTTGTGCTTTTTTTGGAACCTCAAATCTTACGAAAATAAAATCTACCTATTAATCAGGAATCAGAAGTAAAGTAAGTTCGGGAACAATCTACCTCAAAATCAACTACTACTTGCCACTAATTATATAAGATCGAAGCCCGCCATACCAGAATAACACGAAAAATGAACTAATAAACGGTTTTTATAGGTTGGACAACAAACAACATCGAGAATCAAAGAAAAGAATCAAAGAAATTTCATACTCAACATTCTTTTGCTTCGGCCATTGCATCAGCGAACGAGATTGAGATAGAGCTCATAGTAGTTGATCAGTGTCTGAAACAACATTACCCTAACGCCGTAAAATCAAATTGGTCAAAAGACTAACCAGGGGAGACTGTTCAGCAAGCTTAGCAGTCGGGATGAACTTCTCCGAACCATCTGAGTAGCGCACATGAGCAATCGGGCAACTACCATCTGTCTGCACAGCAAATGGGGCGAACCACAGAGTCATCTAAATACATCAGATTTTTCATTTTCTATCTAACTTTGCATAAAACACCATAAATTTGCATTTTTCGCATACTTCCCTGGTACCAAAATGTAGAAAATTTATTCCACTATCGATTCTCCGGTTTGGTTTCTGAGTAATATGAGAGAATATGGTCGTGGAAAACCCTTTCGCGTTTAAAAACTCAGTAATTGTTTGAATTTTTTGATCAAAAAATCTATTGTGGTTACCAAATTTCTCATGTTTTAGTCCCGAGTGACGGCTTGTTCGAAAGCTACACTCAAGGCGAATCTAAGTCAATAACATTGAACAATGAAACATATAATATTTATCGAGCACCGGAAGAAAACATGAACCCATAGAAAATCAAGCCAATTTTGCAAATTTTGATTTGGCGCAAATATTTGAAAGTGATTATGTTTTTGAATTTTAAGCCCCTGTGGCCGCGAATATTTGCGCGAATATTCGGAATGTTCGCAAATATTGTCTTACTACTTTTGCAAACTGTGCTACAGTCAACTATCGCAATACAGCCAACCATCAGAATACAGTCAACTCTTAGGCCTCTCCCACAATGCAAAATTCAATCCTCAACCTTGGCGAAGTGTTTTCAGCTTTTTTCATCCAGATAACTTTAATTTTTAATTTTTATTGGGAAGTTTGGTGTCATATTGAAGCTGGGATCTACGGCTTTTGTTTGACACCAAATTTGCAGAGGGCGGATATAAAAATTATGGATAAAAGTTGGTATCCTTCAACATAATCCTCAACCTAATCCTCAATCTTCAATGCTGTGGATCATGTTGAGGATAGACGCACTTTTATCAACAATTTTTAGTTTTCACTCTGTGCAATTTCGGTGTCAAATGAAAGCCCTAAATCTCAGCTTCAATATCGCACCAAACTTGCAAACAAAACTCAAAGCCATTTCGTAGAAAAATGCATAAAGCGCTTTGCCAATGTTGAGGATCAAGGATGCCTTGTGAAACAGACCTTAGTCAACAATACAGTTGTTTGAATGTTCGCACTGCGAACATTCAAACTCTTGGACAACCCTAGTTTATAGCGAAAAAATTGATAACCAAAGTTTTTAAAGTTTTTCGCTGTTTTAAAATAAAAATTTATAAATGGCTCAAATTGAAAACACCCCTCATAATATGTAAATCCCCCTTCAAATTTAAAATTTACCCCCTCAAATTCAAATTTTTAACCCCTTCCATAGGGTTGTCGAGTTCTCGAGTACTCTTTTCGAGTACTCGACTCGATATTCGAAACTCGAAATTTTCGAGCACTCGACTCGATACTCGAAAAATTTCGAATAATACTCGATATTACTCGATTTCAAGTTAATTTTGGTCGAAATTTTGGATAAAAATACAATCATTTGAAGTTAATAGGGCATGGGAAAGCCAGACTGGCATACGATTCGATACACATTGTGATTCCATACTGCGATTCGATACACTTGCGATTCGATACTGCCATTCGATACAATTGCGGCTCGATACGGCGATTCGATACATTTTGTTTTTTGTGGCTTGCATCTTATTCAAGGAACATTTTCCACACAGCAATTACACTACCATGCTTTATTTATAAACAGTTCTTCAATTATGATAAAAATTCACTAATATCAGTATCAAATTCTTTTACATTTTATTGGATTCTGTATTCTACAAAATATATTCCCATAAGACGCCCAATTCTCTTTAGATAGCGAGACATCTTTCTATCGTATCTTTGATCCCGCAAAAGAACTGCATCCGAGGATAAGTACTGGAGTAGAGCATTCTGAATAAAAGGTCATAAAAAATTTACTTCGTAACGCAAACCTGAGCCTCCATTATGCTCTGCGTAATCTCGATGTATCCCTGTGCTTGGCGTCTTCCTGGCTGTTTTCCTTCATACGCACTCTGGGCATCTAGCTCTTCAGTATTCGTAAGCTCAAATACTTAATGTTCAAAATAACTAGAAAGGAATACTCACTTCCCTGAATGAAACCACTTGAACTTGAAGTGATTGCGCTGTTTGGAGTGGTAACTTTCTGTATGGTTGGTGGTTCTTGGTCCTGCATAGCCAAATAAGCAGAAGATTTCTCATGGCAATATCCATGTGGTCCTGAACTCAGACAAATATAATTCCAAAATAATTACAAGATACCACATAAAATACTTACTCATAACAGTGCAAGACATCTAAGAGCCTTTTTTTCGTAACATCAGCCAAATCACAAGCTCCAATTTCTGCAGTGATAATCAGAAGGCAAGCTTGCCATTCACTCATTGGAGTAAGCTGTAGAGCTCCTATCATTCGAACCACCTTCTGAACCGACTGGTTAATTCGATTTTCGATTGCAAGGCCAATTGACTGGATCTAAAAAACTAAAGCATAAAAGCATAAAGATAAACCAAAACGTTACCTTGCGGTATAACACCTGCTTTTTAGATGAAACGAGCACAGTTTGATTGAAACCCCAGGAAAGATTTCAGCAAACGAGTAGTATTTCTGCATCAAAACTAGCGTATCGAATGGCGCTGAGAAACCCCAGTCTATCTCGTACTTAATTGAATATTCAACGTTGAAACAACAATAAATAATTACCTTTTTGCCACATCCTTTGATACAGTTTTACTGTTTTTCCTTTTATAAGCAAATGAACCAGTGGTGTCACATAGCTTCCCCTGACCAGTCCAAATATCCGATAAATCTGTTTGATTCCATTAAATGCCTACTTGAACGTCTCATCCGATATTATGTGAGTGCAGCTTCTTAGAAGATCTAGTTGTGGTGGCTAAGAGAAAATGAGCATATCGTTATCTGGAACAGTACACTAGATTAAGTCACATATATGAGTGTACTTCGCTGTACCATCTAGCCATGTTGTAGCAGAAAAATTGAACTTTAGAGAGGCCATTCTTGACTTGGCATGTGATTCATTCCTGGCTTGACATCCGGAGCAACGAAAATATCCCTGTTCGACTCTATTTTTCATCGAAGTTCTTCCCGTCTTTGTCCATATATAGCAACCTCTGTCATCATCAGTAAGATTTTACCATTTTTCACGGTTATATAAAAAATTTTAGCTTAAAAAGGCGAAAACCTAGTAAAACTACAAAATTTATTATTTTACATAAAAAGGCCGAAAATTTGATAATGAACTCGATTTTTATGTCGTGTACTGAAGTTCGTGCCGAGACCAATATAAAAATATTTTTCGCCTAATTTTAATATAATATTTAAATACTAATATTATTATTTTTTTAATTGAATCAAATTTGAATGGGGGGATTATTGTCCTTACTTTTTTCGAAATTTTTTGTCGAAATTTGGTATAATTTCGAATTTTTTATTGTCAAATTTTAAAATTAGCCCGAAAACGGGATAAATTTCGCGTCGAAAAACGGAGGAAATTTCTGTCCTGTGAAATTTTGAAATGGGTGGTGTCTAAAATTGGTATAATTAGCGTTTTTTGCCCCCAAATTTGCAAATTTCCCGCTTCTTATGTAAAAAAAGCCCTTAAAAAGGGGGGTTTTTGAGTTGGGGAAATGGTGGATGGGCTGTCTTGGAAATAGCCTTTCTATACTACTCTAATTTTTGTTCAAGTGCGTTTTAATTTAGCTACACTACATATAACTATTTTAATTTTCCCTGATTCTAACCTTTATTTTACGAAACTTATGTTGCTATTCTTATTGACCACCATATATTGACCACCATTATAGAATTCAAATGGATAACGTGCAATTCACGTACTCACAGCGGATTGGAGCGAAAACAGCGCCGATCATGTTCTCGGAAGATCGAAAGACTTCCTATCTGTGGACTCGAACAGGCAGAGTGGTTGAGAAGGATGGAATCGAGCAAGTCTATCTTAACTGTTCTGGGTGTCGTACAGCAAAGCAGATCAACCAGGACAGACGCAAAATTCCTTCGATGAAGTTCAATCTTACAACAATGAAATGAATTGATGATGTAGCACATTATGGTCACGGGTGTACTGCCAAAAATGCAAACAAGGTTTAGATATCTTGTCACAAATTAAAGTATTCCATGTTAAAACTATAAGTCTCTGGTGTCAACACTCGTAGAAGCATGCAAGCGGAGCTTGCATCGAGAATTAAAGAAACAGCCGCATCTGCTAGAGTGCGCACTGATGCTAGAATTGTTCGTGAGTTTTCGGGATCGCCGGAAACAGGTGCTTTTTCCATATTTTCGAGAGTTTTGAATAAGAGTTTATTTAAGATTTTCGAGAAATTCGTAATGCAGGACTTGGAAGCGTGGTCGCCACAGAAGGAGCCTTCAATAGAGCAAAGTGCAAGAAGTATCCAAATGTCAGTACATTCCAAGAATTTTTGGCGGCTGAAAATCGTGTATTGCGTCTTACATTGCAAGGAAGTGAGGCAAAAGTTGGAAAAGCACATTATAATGAAATACTTCTTCTTAATAGTGGTATGTTTATAGTTAGTTAGAAAAACGGATCGTTATCTTTCAAGAATTGGATATCTTATGGGGATTAGCTTCGCAGAATTCAGGTCACTTTAAAAAAAATTATGTTTGGTTATATATATATATTTTTAGAGAGGTGATCTATGAGGACAACTATCACGAAGATGTAGCTGCAGCAGATTTACCGGAGCAGGGCCATCCAGAAGATCTTACAAATATTATTTTGTTTGAATGAATGTTATCTTATTCTTTCGTTTGATCTCAAATGTTGAACTGCTTATGGATATTCAAACCTTGATTGAAAAAAAGCACTTGAACAAAAATTTGTGAAAATTGTACCGACTCGCTGTACCGAGTCATACTTGTACCGAGTCGTTGCTATATTCGTCAAACTGTTTGCAGTTGCATTGAAAATTGTGAAAAATAATAAGACTCACTAGACCAGAAAACCTAAAATCACAAATATAAGGTTTGGAAAATAGCGTCTAAAAGTTAAGAAAGATAATAAAGGTTTGGCAAACCAATGCTCCCATCCAGCGTTACGGACACTTTCGACATGCCTTTTCACGAGCTTCTGAGATCTTCTCACTTGGGTCTGCGTTAATCACCTGAAAAACAAGAAAATAAGTCATAAAATAAAAGGCTTGAAGCCAAGGTGAAAAGGCCTCACAGAAAGGTAGCTGAGCCGACGAGAAAGACACAAAATTACTGCGAAAACACTTTTTTCCTAGGCCGTTTTTTTTGAAAATGTGTTTTCACAGATCGGCTCAGCTCAACGAAGGTGTCGTTTTATCCAGCTTCGTTATATCGGGGGTGAACTTTGACTAATTTCTCTACTGGGCAACCAAATTTTTAAAAAGTGTTATTATATTGGGGGTGTCGTTATATCGGCTACCAGATACTTTCCAATATTTTCGGAAAATGTCGTTGACGGCTAAACTTCCTTATAAGGGAACTACCCAAAATCATGTTTTGACCACTTTTTTAAATGTTTTAGACCTTGAATGCTACAGAAAACGTGTTATTTTGTTTCGGAAACACATTTGCATAATTTTTTTTTACAAAAAATTCACTTTTTTGGTTTTTTTTAACAAAAATACTAGCATACCTGATTTGGGTACCACCCTTGGTCCAACCATGGTCCAGCTATTATTTTACTTGATGAAAGGGTTGTATATGAGGCCTACTTTATCATGTGCCTGCACTACTATGTACACCCTACCCCAATCCCTTGCAAGTTGGGTCTTTGGCCGCGAAGCGGCCAAAAATACCCAATACTAGGATACCTGGTTTGGGTACCACCCTTGGTCCAACCATCCAACCAATGTGTTTCCCAATCAAAAAAACACGTTTTCTGTAGCATTCAGGATCTAAAACATCTAAAAAAGTGGTCAAAACATGATTTTGGGTAGTTTCCATATAAGGAATTCTTGCCTCGTTGACATTTTGCAATATTAAAACAAATTTTTTTTTGTGTTTTTTGATCACTAATCTTTCTTTTTTGGTTTTTTTGATGACCAGCATTGACGCATTTACGGTCTCTTTGCTTATTATATGCGATTTTTAGAGTTTCGCTACGATGAGCTGAAATGATTCTGAATCAAATCGAACAACAAGAAACAAATAGAGCTGGAACAGGGCCGACGGGTGTCGTTACGTTTTTGCTCGGGTATTCGAAATGCCTTAACAATGATCGCTAACCAAAAAATTTTCTAGGAAATCACCTTTTTCAAAGGATAAGCTTCTTTAACTGCTGCAATAAAGTTAATAACGAGATCTATAAGCATTGCAATGGAAAAAAATTCTTATTTATTAATTTTTGTACAAAGAATTGGGCTCGTCGTCCAAGACTAAAACTGCGATTGCTCATATCTGAACCCGAAAACCTGGAGTGGATACCACCTGGATTCCAGCTGGATTGCCTCAAAAATTAAAATTTTGTCGAAAATAAAAACAAGACATTTTTTTTCTAACGTAAAATTGTAAGTGGAATTAGGTTTGATATGACCGAAATTGCGAGTTTACTCACCCGAACTCCAAAACTTGGGATAGGTACCACCTGGTTAGGTGGATCTACAGTAGCGAGCAAAAAATTAATGGAGGGTCGAATTTTTAGAAAGGCCTTTTTATCGCAACAATTTATTGTGTTCCTGTTAATGCTCGCATGACAGTTTTGTAGCATTTTTATTCCTCTTTCAAAAGCAGTATAAACATTTTTGTTTCTACTGGACATTTTCATAAGTATGTAGCTTTGTTTGGTGCCAAGCCGCTTTTTTGATGAGCAAAAAAACTAATCAACTGTTTTAGGAGTGTCTTTTTTTATTCTTTACTAACTAAAACTGTATACTATTTAAAAGCCCTACATCTTAGCTACTATTTGGTAGGTCAAACTTCTCTTTTTGATTCTTGGGAAAACTTCCGACTATAAGCATAAAAGTGTCGATTTATAGTCAAAATAAGGTAAAAAGATATAACAACCCCCCTCCCTTTTTTACCTTATTTTAAGCCATTTTTTACGTCTTTCAACTTTAACTTTAATTCTGAGTGATAATAAGACAACAATCAATATGTCATTTTCTAGAGAAATTATCAAGCTTTTAAAAAATGCATTACATGGTGAATTTGGATACTGAAAATTTTAAGAATAACTCTAATTTATGAGGTCGAGCAACGATTTTCCTTACATTTACCTTGTTTTGTTAAATAGACACTTTTATGCTTATAGAATAATTGAAAAGAGAAGTTTAACCTACCAAATAGTAGCTAAGATTTAGGGCTTTCAAATAGTGTACAGAAAGAGGAATAAAAATGCTACAAAACTGTCATGCGAGCATTAACAGGAACACAATAAATTGTTGCGATAAAAAGGCCTTTCTAAAAATTTAACCCTTGATTAATTTTTTGCTCGCTACTGTAGATCTGGATTCTCAAAAAAAATTTTAAATCTATAAATCTTATCCTACGTAAAACTATGCAGGACTTCAAACTTGGTAAAACCAAAACTACGGATTTACCCACCTAAACCCCAACAAGCGGATACCCTAGGGTAGGTGGATATCCACCTGGCTGGCCTGAAAAATTTACTTTTTTTTAATGATCTAAACTGAAATTCTGTGAGAATTTAGGTTCAACAATACCGAATTTTTGATTTTACAAACCCGGACTCCAAAAGCTATAGCAGGTATCCTTCGTGTGGATGTTTATCTCTTTAGATGTCCTGAAAAATGAAAATATTTGAAAATAAAAAAAACCCACTAAGTTTTACTTTAAATCGTGTGGGGAATGTGGTTTGTATGTGCAAAAATCGGGTTTTCACCTAAACCCTTAAACCATGAGTGGGTAGCTCCAGGTGAGGTAGGTATAGAAAGTCTAAATAAGAGCGATATATAACCTAAAAGAATACTGAGTTATGATAGAAACCTAAAAACGGATAGAATGGCCCTATTGGAGAATCCGGCGCCAAAAAAGTGCTTGGTCTCCCCTGTTGTTTTTTGACGAAAAACAGCTTGGTCCCCCCTGTTGTTTTTAATTCAACTTTTCAAATTTCATATTTTCAAATATTTTCTGTTTTGAAAGGATATTTTTTTGCACTTGTCGTCTAGCTCATCTTTGATTATTCGTACAACTACAACACACTACAACGTGTGAAAAGTGCAGCAAGGAAATGCGGATCGTAAAGCGCTCAGATAGCCAAGATGGAATAAAGGTATATATTATTTAATCAGAAATTTAGCATAATTTATTGGTTTAGTGGATTTGCAAATCAAAAAGTGTTCTGTGTGCTTCGAAGTCAATCAGAACTGGATCCTTCTTTCAACGCTCTAATCTTCCGCTTCAAACGTTGTTGCTTGTCTGCTATATGTGGTCTGTGCATTTCGATAATAAGCATCTGTGCAGGGAATTAAAGCTTGATGGGCATACTATCGTCGATTGGTTAAATATGTGCAGAGAAGTGTGTTCAAAGTAATATTTTTACAATTTACAATTTTTTAAATATATTTCTATATTTAGTTACTGCTTTAATAGTCAATCAGTTGGCGGTCCTTCCAGCATTGTGGAAATTGATGAAACCTGTTTTGCCAAGCGTAAATACAACCGCGGAAGAAAACGACGAAGTTATGAACAGTGGATTTTCGAGGAATCGAGCGTGGTCAAGGTGGCAAGGCGTTTGCATTCCGTGTTCCAGATCGAAAGAAGTCGACTTCGCTAATGATAATCAAGAATAAAATAGAGAATGGGACTACAATACTCTCTGATGAATGGCCGGCGTACAGAAAACTTGGAAAGCAGATGGGCAAACGAGTCGGATACGGTCACTTCACGATTTGTCATAAACGAGAATTTGCAAAGTAATTTTAAAAATTAAAAAATATCTATTTTGTTTTTAGGACAGTATCAGATGAAAACAGCAATGCGCTACGTGTCCATACGAACAAGATCGAAGGATTCTGGAATCATGTCAAACACAAGATCAAACGTCTGAAGGGAACCAGTGAACCGCTCAAAGAATCCTATGTAGCTGAAGCCGTATTCCATCAAAATTGCAAAGCTGATGGAAGGAATGTTCTTGAATTCTTCTTTGAACGAGTTTCAATGATACACCGCATCGACAATTATGAAATTTAATTTGTGTTTTAAATATGTTTATTATTGTTGTTCTGTGATTATAATAATAATAAAATTTATGAATTTTTTTATCGTTTGAAAATTTGAAGAAAACAACAGGGGGGACCAAGCACTTTTTTGGCGCCGGATTCTCCAATAGAACCGAATGGTTGGTATCTCTTCCAAAATTATAATATTTAACTACTGTATTTCCTCTAATAGTAGCCCCCTAATAGAATGCCCCCTCTACTTTGAGGGTCTGTATCTCGGGGCAGAGCAAATATTTTGCAGAGCTTTTTTTTGCGTTTTCTTGACTCCCATGAGCTCTACCGATTCCACTTTTTAGATTTTGGTTGAGCACCCAAAAATCTCGAGATCAACACAAAATTTTTCCGATTTTCGGAGGGTTAAAAAATAAGCCCCGGGGCGCTCATTAGAGGAAATACGATAATTATAAATACAAAAATTTTTGAACAAAGTAAATTGTAGCAAAGTATTTGTATTTTAAACAGAAAAAAAAAATAAATTGATTATGGCTGCAACGATTTTTGGCTAGAACCGAATAAAATCTCGAACATATTAAAATATAAACATTTTTGTCTCAACAAGGGAGACTTAATTTCGTTAATAGAATATTTTTTTAGAATATTGGAAAATGTCGCACGAAAAATTTTAAAAATATTTGAAAATGTCTGGTAGCCGTTATGTCCAGGTTCGATTGTATTATATCGAGATCCAACCGTATTACCAAAAATCTGGAAAATGAGACTGAAAGTCGAGCCTGAACGAAAACATTACAATTTAATTTCACTAACCCAGTTGAACCTCGATTTAGTGACCAGTCGCTCTGTTCTGTCACTATGCAGTGCGCTATATCCAGGGGTAAACAAAGATCAGATCGATCTAGTTCATGCCAAATCATGGTTTTCAAAAAGCTAAAATAGCTAGAATCAAAGCAAAATTTTTAGCTAATTTTGACTTTTCTGCCGAGCAATAGACCTCACAAAAGTAGTAACATGAAAATAGCTAAAATTCGCTAAAAATTAGCTAAGAATTTTGTTCTAATTATAGCTATTTTGACAACCAGTTGACAAAATAACCAAATTTTGTATTTTAGATCAAAATTTTGCGGGAATTTGAATTTTATAGTCTGAAAATAACTTGGATCGCTCAGAATCCCACCCCGGAAAGGCCAAAAGCCACTGAAAGTCGCTTTTTTCGGGTGTTTACTAAAAGGCGGGTAAACTTTTTGCGTCAGAATCTCACTTTTATCGGCTCAATCGCTCAGAACCACCTTGAACAATCATAAAAACTGGTTCAGTATAGTTAAATGCTGGGTAGTAGGGTTGTCAAATATTCGAAATTTTCGAATATTCGAGTCGAGATGGTTTCCGAAATCATTTTTGAGTCAAAATCAGCCAAATTTCTCAGAAATCAGCTCACTTGGGAGCTCCGTAGGAATTGCTGTTGGGAATGTGCTGGTGGCTAAACCTATTTATTTATTTCATATAGTTTCTGGTGCTACTACTGTTCTAGCGACCAGGCAAAAAACATAAGGGCTTCCTTGTTTTTTTTTTAATTTTAACCTATATGTTTTTATCAATTAATCATTGTGTTTCAGTTCCTTCAAGAAAATGTATGCACAGCCAAGTCGAGAGCTTGTGGTCTGACCTGTGCTACAAGCTACACAAACAAGGTTTTTTTCGAGACTAACGAAGATGTGGACGACTTCATGGAAGTACAGGGAATAAAACTGTCCCAGAAGGCTAAACTCTGGTATTTTGGTTGCAAACACGAGTTTTGATTGGATGATTGATCCATATTCTAAAGGTGTGGATATTGGAAATAATATCCATCCAGTTTTTCTCTTTTTAAATCTATAGCCCGACTAGTCCCCCCTGCGTACGCCTATGCACGTGCTGCTGTTTTCCAATTTTAAATTTGAGATAGATTTACATATATTATTGATTTACATACGTATTTTGGGTTTGGCGCAGGGCTCCCAGATATTCTTTTCAAAGGATAAGGACATTTGCTCAAAATAAGGACTTTTTCTCAAAATAAGGACAGGGTATTTTATGAAATTCAATCACTCTCGTATCACCCGTTCAGCGTCTGTTTGTCCAGATTGTTCTTGAAATTTTGCATCAGGTCAAAAAGACATCCCCATAGTTCAGAGTCTGGGAAGCATATTTCGATCGCATTGATCACTGCCATTTCGAAGTTCACTGAGATGCTTATTGGGTTAAACTCCGGCCAACATCTTTGATCATCTTGAAGAAGCGCTCGTAGGTTTCTTGCGATTTGTCTACCAGAAGAGCATACAACAACGGAAAGACATATCCACCGCGTTCAGCGAGAATCACGTACACGTAGACAAATAGATCAAACGCAATTTTAGCAAAGTAGGTAATATAAAAATACCTGATAGAACGGAGATGGAGTGATCTTGAACGTATCATCCATAACCACCACCAGTTCTTATTGTTTGCGCGGCCTAACAGAAGCATTCTAGAAGCAAAACAATATTCAATATAACCCTACAGCATATGAAATCTTACCTGTTCCCATAAGCATACACTGAATCACCTAGAAGAAATGGCTCTGCTTCATTCAATCTACATTGGTAGTTCTTATAAGCTTCTGAGATTGCAAAGTGGGGGGGGGAGGTGTTGAGATTCAATCACTCTCGTATCAAATAAATTTATTTTACGACAAAACGTCCCTTACAAAGAAACGGCTTACGACGAAATGGCTTACGACGAAACGGCTCACGACGAAACGGCTTTACGACGAAACGGTTTTACGATGAAACGGTTTTACGACGAAACGTCCGTGTCCCACAGGATACCGTATTTCTTCTAATAGGCCGACGTGTCGGGTTATTTTCGAATCAACCTTTAAGGTGTCGGGTTATTAGAGATTGTCAGACTATTTAAGACAGTCGAACTATTGGAGACTGTCGTGTAATTTTTTTTTTGATCAAAATTTTATTCAAAACGAGACAACAAACATCAGAATTTTATCACAAAAATGGTTAACAACCAAATGAACAGTGAGTAAATTTCAACACTCCATTCCCAAATCAAGGCTGTCATCAGTTTGTCTTCCTCTTCATCGATTTCATCAAAATGTTCCCGCTTCATACCAAGCCAAGCCCTTGCATCTTGCAGTATCAGTCGTCCCTGTGGCACTTGTCCATTTCCTTAAAGCTGGTCTTCGCTTCTGTCATGACACAGAGTGATTCCACAGCCTAAAATAAAATAGAAATCTAATCAAGATCAATAAAGCTACCTTTAAAAGAACTTTGAAACCATCTCCTTGCTCAATGATTCCCAAACAATGCATATCCATTCCAAGTAGACGTCCATAAATTGATTTCCACGATTTCCACCTGCTGTCCATTCCATTCTGTGTTCATTCATAATCCAGTTGTTGTAAAGCTTTTGAAGTTTTGCTTTAAACGGCCCATTCCACACGGCATCTGGGGCCGTAGTAACAATACTTCTGTAGCTAGAAGTGGAATATCTCGGAGCTCAGCTTACATTTTGAAAATCGGTTTTTCGCAAACAAAATTAGAGATGTTTCATCTTCAGATTTTGTTATAACCGTCCAGATTACCCCATCAAATATCAAAGCTACCACCAAATGCAAAAAATACCCGCAGCTGCGGATATCTTTGGGACCGCTGCGGCTAAAAATTGAATTTAAAAAAATTAGCTTTATTTATCCTCGGCTAAGTCGGCTATAAATTCAATATTTTGAGACATTTTTGGTCAAATTTAAAGTTTGGTAAAGCCAAAAAATATTTTTGAACTACCAAAATGTTGCTTATAATCTAGGCTACAAACCTAGCTAAACAAAATTTTCATCGCCCTCAACCTGTGCGATAAATTACATTTTCAGCGGCACAGGTCCGAAAAATATCCGCAGCTCCAGATATTTTTTTGAATTTGGTGGTAGCTCTGATTTTCGATAGGGCAATCTAGACGGTTATAACAAAATCTGAAGATAAAACATCTCTACTTTCGTTTGCAAAAAAAAACCGATTTTCAAAATGTAAGCTGAGCTCCGATATAGTATTATTACTACGGCCCCTGGCGCTTAAACAAAATGATGTAAAACCAAATTCTAAACCATGTCTAACCTGAATGTATTTCGTGCAGCCTGGAATCATTGCCGTACGAAGATCCAGCTTGCGCAATAGTTTTTTTGTTGATTCACTTGTATGGCATCTGAAGGTATGCCGCTAGCATTTGATTAAATATTAAATATTGGCAGCCAGTAGTCAGCTGTCAATGAGTCATCTATCCAAGTCTTCCCGGCTCGCGAAAGATTTAGCTTGCTCTTGAACTTTTAAACGATCTTCTCATCAGGGCGTTTCTTCGGCAGCAGAACGAACGGCTTGAGTTTCCTACCACTTGAATCAGCAGTGAGCATTATAGTGACGTGAATTTTGTCGTGTCCTGTTGTTAAGACCAAAACCTAAAAAGTTTTAATTAAGAAAGTACTTATAATTAAATGAACCACTTTGGCTCCTATCGATCGGCACACTTGCCATCGGTCGGGTCCAACCATACGGCAGTTTCATGGCACGCGATTCTTTGGTAGCTAATACAAAGCTTCAGTAACAGTCTCAAAATATTATTAATTTTTACCTGTTATTCTTGCGCTTCTCCGATACACACATGACGAAGTCGACGAGCTTCTGAGGGTATTCTTGAGGAGGCTTTCGGCACACGGTTGTCGGTATTCGTAGAAAGCCCGGACGTTTCAAAAACGTATCCAGCCATCCGATGCTAGCCTACCGTATTTTCTTTATTAGTTACCCCGGGGTAATTATTTTTCAACTTCTAAAAAATCGAAAAAATTTTGGTTCGTTTTTTGAGATTTTTGGGTGCTCAACCAAAATATAAAAAGTGAAATCAACTAAGATTGCGGTGATTAAGAAAACGTGAAAAAGAGATCTGCAAAATATATTTTTTGAGCCGAGATATAGGGTACCTATGGGGGTAACTATTAGAGAGGGGGTTACTATCAGAGACGGGGTAATTAATAGAGAAAATACGTTAAATTAAATCGTAATTTAAGACGCAGCAAAACATAGCCACAAACCTTGAATTGCTCTTCATCCAATTCTGCGGTAAAAGCCATTTTCTGTAAATGATACCAATAAACTGGACTAAATAAACCAAAAATTCGAGATTTCGCCTTGGTCCCCGTATGATTTTTCTGTTTAAACCCCATGGGGCCAAGGCAAAATCTCGAATTTTCGATGACCTTTCAATCTTCTGATTACACTTCTATAAATAATCGACCACGCTGAGCACGAATCTGGCCTCAGAATCTGCATACTGTCAATAAAAACTGAACTTTCCTGAGAATTTTTCCAAAAAATCCAAATTTTTCAGCCACAACTTTACTTCATTTCGATGTAACTTCCTGTTGTGACATTTTTTTCAAAAAATTTTATAATATCTGAATCAAAATGAGTAGCGCTTTTGAATAAAAAAAGAAATTCTGAGCTAGCCCCATTATCTTTCATGAAGATTTTTGTTAGAGTAAAAAACCTATTAAAAAAATGTTCCAATTCAGCGACGTAATTCTTAAAATTATCGATATCATTTGCAGACTAGGATTTTTTTTTCAGACTAGGATTGTTTCTCATTTCCAGACTTTTTTCTCTAGGATGGAAGCGCGTTTAATTCTGCGTCGAATAGTATATTGTTTGTATATTGAGGTAAAAAAAATAACTGACATAAGCTTCAAAGAAAAAACACTGCAATTTTTGAAGTTTCCAACAGGAAACTTTTTAAAAGCCCGAGTTTTCCAATAACCCACTTTTTTCGAAAAAATTTATTTTTTTTCTTTAAAAATAGTAGAAGAATCTTATAAAACATCACAAAAATATTGGGTATTTCAATATCGCTCTTCTAGAGGACTCTCTTTTAGGCCCACCTTGAGCTATTGAAAAACCACTTTTTTAACTTAAAAAGCTCAATTCTCAGGATTAAAATTTTTTCTGCAAAAACTATAAATACCAGGGGATTCAGCTTGATCTAAGGGTTATAGTCACATTATACCATTGTCATATTAAATCAATTAGAATAGCCTAATATTAATTAGAGGAAGAAAGCATGCAAAGAAACCTTTTAGAAACCTGTTTTTCAACCGTTAAAGACACATGCACATAAAGAAAAATTGTATAAGTCTTAGTCTAAGTCTCAGTCCCTGAACGAGACATTATGTTTATGCCTATTATTTCTCACGCGATTCTAACTTTTTCAACACCTTATTTTTTGTATATAAAAAATACTTTTTGTATATTGGCATTGCAGTCAACATACGCCAAATTCAAAAGCTGCTACTACCAAATAATCTGGGACAGAAGATATGATCGAGTCTGATAATTGCTCATCCAACTATTTTATAAAAATAGTGAGCAAAAAAATATTCCTACAAATTTACTTCTCAAATGACATCTGTGGGAGTTAGATTACGAAAAAAGCTGGTAAGCTAGCATTTTTATATTTATCGTATTTCCTCTAATGAAATGCCTCCGAAAAAAAAATACCCCAAATCTTTTTTTACTAATTAAATTTTCAGTCAAAATCTTTTTTCGGTTGAAAATTGCAATAAGCACTAGATAAAATGACTCTTTTCCTTCAAAAATAATCGAAATGTCCTTTTTTAATTTGTAAACTTTTTTAAGTTTTTAAAAAAGCGCCGGTCGCCACCTTTTTTTGAATTGTACAAGTGCTTGATAAAAAAAGGTTTTTTTGTAAAATAGCCCCAGGCTATTTTGTTCAAACGGTCGAAAGTCGGAAAAATTTCAGGCAGATCTCAAGATTTTCTACTGCTCCACCAAAATCTTGAAAATCACAATCGGTAGAGTTAGTAGAGTTAAGAAAACGCAATAAACAGTGATGTAAAGTATATGCTCCAAACTGATATTAAGTCGGTCCGGAAATTCGCGGGTGTTTATACACTGTACATAATATTTTCGTATAGGTTTCAATTTTTTTATCTTCATCATTATTTTGCTAACTCATAGATGTCACTATTAAAATTTTATTAGAAAAATTGGAGCGATATTGTTTGATGGGTTGCAAAATTATCATTTCGCTGCACAATTTTGATTTCGAAACCCATCAAACAATTTCGCTCACATTTTTCTAATACAATTTTAATAGTGACATCCATCAGTTAGTAAAATAGTGATGAAGATAAAAAAAATTTGAAACGCACACGAAAATATTATATACAGTGTATACCGTATTTTCTTTATTAGCTACCCCGGGGAAATTATTTTTCAACCCCTAAAAAGTCGGAAAATTTCGAGTATCATTTTAAGATTTTTGGGTGCTCAACCAAAATATAAAAAAAGTAGTCAGCTAAGATTTTGGTAATTAAGAAAACGCAGAAAAAAAACTTGCAAAATTGTTTTTTTGAGCTGATATATAGGGTGCCTATTGGGGGGTAAGGCGCTACTCGGTTATACCCCCAAAAATCGACTTTTTTGGGAGTGGTCAAAAATCATTTTTAAGTAATAATTTTGACATAAAAAGGTTAAAAAAGCAATTTTAAAACGGTTAAGGGGCTGTATTGGGAGGGGAAGGGAATAATACAGGGGCCACTTTTTAAGGAGCCTTTTTTGACTGTTTTTTTGCTCTTTCAGCATGATAATTTTTTTTGCAGCCTTTCTTTGCACTTTTGTAAAGTTTTTGTTTTCCATTTCCAAGTTGTTTTGCATGTTTTACACCAAAAAGACCAAAAACAATTCCTTGTATACAATAAAGAATAAACCGGAAAGGCAAGGGGATAAGAAACACATATGTATGCTTCTTCAAACATCATACTACATCATACTATTGATCATAAAATGCATATAGAGTCTATTTTTGCCACGGCCCGAGTTGAAAAACATGGTAAAGCTGCCAAAAAAAGTGGCCCCTGTATTATTCCCTTCCCCTCCCAATACAGCCCCTTAACCCTTTTAAAATTGCTTTTTTAACCTTTTTATGTCAAAATTATTACTTAAAAATGATTTTTGACCACTCCCAAAAAAGTCGATTTGGGGGTATTCCCGAGAAGCTATTACGGGGGGTTATTACCGAGTAGCGTCGGGGGTAATTATTAGAGACGGGGTAACTATTGGAGAGGGGGTAATTAATAGAGAAAATACGGTAACCACCCGCGAACTTAATAAAAAGGTTAACTTAATAAAAAACAATAAAAAGGTTCCCAAAGTGAGGAGGAGAGATGTTTTGAGAGAAGTAAGGAGACATAAAAAAGATATAAATTGAATTTCAGTTGCTAACCAATCTGCAGCAAATATTAAAAGATCGGGGTGATGTCATTTGCTCTCTAGATGATTTACATAGCTGTTACAAAAAGCTGACGGGGCATGATCTGAAGGTGGGTAACACTGTGATTTCAGTTCTTAAGTCAGAATGTTTGTTTAGGAGGACTGTGAATCCTGTAATGTGGGATTAGAGGGCCTGATTCGGGAGCACTGTCCACACTTATTGATCAAAGAAGAAATTATCACCCAGCCAACTTCTGTTCTCAAAAACCAAGTTGTGGATGTACAAACTGAAGAAAAACACACGCCCGGTACCAGTAGTGATAACTCGAAAAAACTGGAAGAGATGGCATTGTCGGTAAAACTGGTTTACGCTACAGACTTTGTGTATTCCATTCGCCAGGTAGTCAAGGTAAACAATTTATTTTCTTTGATTTCTAGAATAAGACCCAAAAATGCTAAACAATCACAGGGGCTTAAAATTCAAAAACGTAATCACTTTAAAAACAATAAAATGCCAAGATTTTTGAAAAACATTTTACTATACTTTCTATAATTTTTAGTGATTATTGACTACGATATGGAAATTTTTAAGAAAAAGTATTTTTTAGCAGGTAATTGCAGTTTCCAAACAAAAGTCAACACAACCTAAGCGATATCAAATGACCCTTTTCGATACGACTCATATTTAACAAATAATAAACAACAAATAATTTTAAAAACGTTTTTAACTTAAATTTAAATTTCCACGAACACACACCATCTATTCGAAAAACTACTACGAAGGATCTGATAAGGGGTGCCATCGACACGAAGACACCCCAACGTCCAAGTAACCACGGAAGTCAGACTCAAGGGAAAGCCTTTATTCAGAACACACTACCAATTATAGCGAAAGCATGGAGAAATCGATGAGAGAACTGAAACAGAGTGAACATTGCATAACAATGAAGGCTAGTGATCAACAATCAGGGATTAAAAATATTTTTTTTTGACATCCTACATCCACATCCGGCCAAAAATTTTTTTGACATCCGAATTTCCGAGTGATATCTGGATGTTTTTGCCTCCTTAATAATCCATCAGGTCTTTTACAGCTAAATTTTTTACTGTAATAATTAACTCTGCAACTATAATTACCGTATATCCTCTAATAAATGCCCTCCCCAAAGTCAGTATTTTCTTTGCGCCTGTTTGATCTAATTATGGATATCGAGTCCTAGGCATGTTACATACTAAAATGAAGCTAGAAAACTGAGCTACATTTTAGTGTGTCCCTAGTAGTCGATATCCATAAGTGGGTCAGACAGGCAAAAAATAAAAAAATATATCGATTTTGGGGAGGGCGCTTATTAGAGGAAATACGGTATAAAATACGGGACATAACAATGGCAAATATTTATTTCGACGTGAAACCAAGACAGTAAGGTGAAACAAAATGAACATTCATCAGATCTGAATAAAACCCCACGAGCACTTTCCGTCGAAGCAAATCCTTCAACGAGCAGCCCTTGACACCACCGGAGTTGATCGACAAACGGGAGAAACCTCGCTCAGGAGCTTGAGAAGTCGCTGGAATCACGAGCAAATCGAATGCCAATTTGGTAAGCCGAGGCAACTGAAAAATGTTCAAGTAGCCAGAGGAGAGGATAAATATTTTTGAGAAAATAATTTTTTTTGAATAAAAATATTGGATCGAATATAACATTTGAATAACAATAATCAGAAAGGCATAACGAGGGATTTCTAAATCATCAAGGAAAAAATAATAAATAATCTGCTCACTTGACCCCTCGCTCTTCCTCGGCCTCTTGCTCGAAGTTGATGGCGTATTTCCTGGCACCTTCCGTTTGTTTTCTTCTCGAATGGCGACATGGCGACTTGCTTGACTGAAGAAAAAGTATAATTTTGGTTAGAAAAATTGAGAGGGAATGGGCTATTGGAAATTGTAGATTTGGAATCGAAGGAATGGGACCAACGATGAGACGGAAAGAAGGAAAGAAAATCTTTCTGAGTTTTGCGGGATTTTAGATTATCCATGACATCCGCCATGAAAACATCGGCAAAAGCATATTGACATCCGCCATGAAAACATCCGAAAAACATCCGGACATCCACTGACATCCGACCTAAAATTTTTTGACATCCACATCCACATCCGACATCCGGCCAAAACAATTTTTGACATCCACATCCGACATCCGACCCAAAATTTTTTGACATCCAACATCCACATCCACATCCGCCGGATGTGGATGTTTCGGATGTACACATCGACATCCGGATGTATCTCCCGGATGTTTCTAAAGCCCTGTCAACAATGCCCTTCTTTTCCATCCTCTGACAAATTCACACCCTTTTTGTGGTTGAGAAGAGGCAAAAATTAACTATTTTCAAATGCTTTTTTACCCGTTCGAATCCCTTTTTTCAGCCATTGTGCTCAATGTAAAATTCTGCACAAAATGCATAGTTTACGTGTTCACATTTTGAAAGAAGATAATAGTTCGAAAACTTTGCTAAGAAGGCGCTTCCCGTCATTTAAAGAGTTGAATGTACACTAAAATAATTTTATTTAGCTTAACAATGAGCTGTGCCAAGTGTTCAAAGCTAGACTTCTGGAGTTGGAAATACACTCAGAGTGCACCACATTCTGTCGTCCCACCATTCTGTTCCCTTCAGGTAAAAAGAAAGAAAACCCCAAGAAGAAAGCTCCAGTCAACAATGTGAATACTGCCAAAGGAGAGCCTAAATCATTTGTGCCTGCTTGGAGAACTCCTGATGCTACCCTGGCTTCAGCAGCCAGTCTGGAGGATCAGGTAACTGGAGGATCAGGATCTATACTCAAATCTGGAGTTATAAGTAGCTAAATACGCTGCGAAGCTATAGTATAAATGTAAACTATAGTATCTGTGCACTTCATATGCTGTCAAAAATAATTCTGAATATTTTCAGAATAAAAAAAGTGTCCCCCGCGCATTCAAATGTTTGAAATTCTTGTTTTCGGCAACGGCAATGGTCTTTTAAAGGCACAAAACGTTGATATGAGTTGAAAAAATACCATTTTGAGCGAATCACTTATACTAAAGTCTGGCCGAATACGGTTTGTTTAAGTCCTTTTAAAATAAGATTGCCTAGTACCTGAAAATTTCGGGTATTTACGTCTAAAGCAACAAGAAACTTTGATTTAACTTGATGGACTACTAGACGCCCTAAAATTATTCAAGGCGGATTTTTTTGGATTTAACAATTGAGGTCGTGTAATCGACTTCAAAATTTACTAAAAGATATACTAAACATTTTGATGAGCTCGCAGTGAACTATATAAAAGAAACCCTTAGCCCAGAATATTAATGACCCAATTGCAGACCATCCTGTTACAAGCCAAAAAACTTCTCCACCGACTGTACCACTGTCCTAACAATTCCTCTACAGTCATCCAGTCCATTCTGACTCTAAACATCCACCTCAAACCCAAGCTTTTGCTTAAAGTGTTGGATGAGATATTCGAATTAAACCATTCAGCCGTGCAGCAACAATCCACACACCACCATATTGCGCAGTTGTGTAAGCTGTTTGTGGAAGTGGAGCGCAAGGACACAGCGAGGTTTGGACCCGTTCTTTCCATGACTTTTGAGCAGGGCTTAGTCAACAAAGTGACGGCATTATTGAGAGAGTACACGGACATGCAGGGAGATGCAGGCAATCTGGGTATTATAAAATTCGTGGCTGGACTGTATAATCAGGGATTGCTGGCGCCAGCTACAATTGATGGTTGTGTGCGCCAGTTTATCGATAGGTTTAAGGTCAGTGGATTTACAGTTTCTTCTGACCACTAATATTTGCAAAATGCCACTATTCAGAACACTAAAAATGAAGCTGTAATATCCAAACTGCTGCAGCTGATCCAGTGTATTAGCCCTAACTTCTACCTCAACAACCAGCAGCAGCATTCATCACAAACCCCATCCACCAGCAATCAACTAGCCCAGCAATCCCGGAGCAAATTGCAGACCATGTGGGGTGTCGTCAAACCTCTGGCTGCAAAAAAGTCCACATGCATTGAGGATGCCCTCCAATACCTGACCTCCAATCAGCACCTATTCAGTCAACACTTGAATGACCAGATTAATAAGCTGTGCAAATTAGGTGGACCTGCTTGGCAAGCCTGCAAATCCCACAACACAGTAGAGGACATCCATCCGGCTATGTCAGACTCAAAACTAGAAGCTGTACCAAAAGAAAAAATTGAAAAAGACGAGGAAGAGTGGCCAGCTATAGGATTCAGATCTGCAGCAGGCAAATACCGCAAAAATAATTCTATGTCTATATCTACAGCTCCAAGCGGGGATGGACAAGAGATTGACGACTACGCGGATATTGGCCAAGAGAGCCAATCCACCAGTCACAGCTCCAGTGCGGTAAGAGTAGATTTTGGAGGCATGGTAATTTTCCTTGCACATCAGAAATACTTTTTTTGCATCAGATTTACTTTTTTGCATCAATAGCTTGATCTGATGCAAAAATAAGTAAATCTGGTTCAAAAAAGATTTCTCATTTTGGAAGGAGGAAAAAAGTTATCGAAGCACTCAAAACATTTTGTGTGGCATGGGTAGTGAAATTGACAAAAAACAGCTTTTGGGACATATTGCTTTTTAAAGGCTCTGCCCTGACATTTTTTAATTACTACCCGGTATTTAACCATGAATTTTGAAATATGGCATATTATTACATTTAGTGGAAGGAAGTTAAACTTGTATCCAAACGGAGAGGAGAAAATTGGGCCATTTCAAATCGGGCCCATTTCAAATTGGGCCTTTTCAAGTTGGGCCAATGCAAATTGGGCCAATGCAAATTGGGTCAAATTGGGCCATTTTGAAATTAGGCCAATGCAAACTGGGCCACATTTTTGAGTCAAGCAACACGGGTACCAAGGCAACGTTTTTTCACCAGACTTTCACCTTTTTCCTAAACTTGAGTGCTTTTCAAATTTTACATTTTGATGCTTTTTTACTTCATTCCTTGTACTACATTCTATATAAAACCACCTCATGTGACCGACTTTTGGTGGAGTTATATCTCGAAGGCATTATACGAAATTGTAGACTGTACCCATTTGAGAAAATGCAATTCACTTTCAATACAGAGGGATGAATGTTTTGTTATGGTTTTTTCTGGTCAACATTAGTTACTACAGTCAAACCTCGTTTATTCGGCACCCCCAAAAGTTCGTTCCCGCCTTGGGTCCAACACTTTTTTCAACTCAATTTTCGAAGTCTTTTGCTAAATGTGATTTGCCAGTCTAGTCCGAAATATTGCAAGGATTCTGATTTTGCCATTCGTTTTTTCAAAATCTTTAAACTTCGCCATAAAGACCCGCGGACCTCGGTTATCTGGCACCTGATTTTCAAAAAGGGGTGCCTATGTTTAAGCCTAAGCAAAAGACTTCGAAAATTGAGTTGAAAAAAAGTGTCGGACCCAAGGCGGGAACGAACTTTTGGGGGTGCCGGATAAACGAGGTTTGACTGTATTTCCGTATCTCTCTAATGAACGCATCCTTTTTAGACATAGGTTTAAAAAAGTCAAATCACGCCTTCCCCAGAACTAATTTATGCACTCGTCCCACACACAACGGTAACAAGCAAACAGATTTTTAACAATTTCTTTGGTACTTTTCCAAATGAGCAGCGATGGATGCGAGAAATTCAATACGAGGGGTACTCATGTCGTTTAGTCCCCCCCCCTTTTTTTTGAAATATTTTTCGAATTTTTTTTTCAGTTTTTTAGTTTTATTTTATATACAACACAGCCTATACTTTCATTTATGAAAACACACAGATATTACATAATTACATCATATTACAGATATTACATGATATTACATAACATCATATAACTCCTTTACTTGTTTCCAGAAATAATAGAGAGAATCAGGCCCAGCAAATTTCTTCATCCATAGGAATTCCAAGATGTACTGTTCGAATAATTTTTCCTCTTTGGGTGCCATATCTTTGTCGATTTGCATGCTTAAACTTTTGCCAAGTGCTTTCCATGGACTGTGTGTGCACCTCTAGATCATCTGGATCGACAAAGTTGAGGGTGTGATTTATCTAAAATACGGCATACATATAAAAGAGAAATCTAGGCAACACTAAAAATGGTAAAACCGTCAATGCTCATATTCCGGATAATGTCTAATGCCTTGGTACGCTTTCCACCCATCTGAAATCACTGTAGATCCCGGTAACACGAATCGCTCAATCAGACCGATAAGCGTAGGACCATCACGAGACGTAACTGGAACTATGAAGCACTCTTGATTGTTTCCACGCTCTACCCCTCTGAAATACCTTCAAACCATACTTTAACTGAGTACTCAAAACATTATAAAATCCCAACCATTGTTGTGTCCCGTTTTGTTGATCAATGGGGATTCTTCCTTTCTGATATTTTTTTCTAGTTAAGACAGTCTCGTCAGACTTTCAAAGATCTTGTCAGGGCCACCAAGTTTCACCGGATTACGGATGAAGTATTCTACGCATACATCGCGGAAACACTTACGGTAATGAGTACGAGTATGGGAACCGATTGTAGTATCTATGCAAAATCAAAAAAAGCATTAAAGCATTTTTCAAGTTGTTTAATAACGCATGTATACCATCTTGGCGACGAAATTCATGCTCAATAAATGAATCGCTAGCCAGCCCATGGAACCAATAGTAGGATAGTAAGAACAACTAAATTATACCGATGCATGAAATATTGACGATAGAGAGTTATGAAAGTACCTCTTTCATTGACAGATGTGCTCCTTCAAATATTGTATCATGCAGTAACCCGACTTCTTTCTTGCATTTCTTGCGGTCGCAATGGAAAGATTGTTTGCCATTCGATTTTCTTCTGTAGCGCATTGGATTACAGCAGGCACACAGACGCATAGAAGGAAGAACACCGAGCAGCTGAAGCCACTCTTGAAATTCATTGTCATTATTCTGGTGCATCAAAGGTAGTAACTGATAAAGATTGAGCCCACGGAGGAATTCCATTGCTTAAAGATCAACCAAAAACTCCAGTTAAAAATTAATGCAGTTGAAAATTAATTTGCTCAACAAAAAAAAATTTTGAAAAATATTTCAAAAAAAAAGGGGGGGGGCTCAATGACATGAGTACCCTACGAGAAATTCAATACGAGTTAATCGGACTCTATTGGCATAGTTAAGAGTCAGCTGCTGGATCTGTTTTCCTGAATAAATTTCTCAAAAATGTGGCCCAGTTTGCATTGGCCCAATTTGAAAATGGCCGAATTTGAATTTGGCCCAATTTGCATTGGCCCAATTTGAAAAGGCCTTATTTGAAATGGACCCAATTTGAAATTGCCCAATTTGCATTGGCCCAATTTGCATTGGCACGATTTTAAAAGGACTTATTTGAAATGGGCCCAATTTGAATTGGCCCAATTTGAAATGACCCATTTTTGTCTTCCCCATCTAAAAACCTCTTCAATTTGAAAATAAATGATACAGCTTCAGAGTCCGGGCCTCAGACAGAATTAATTATGTGGTATAAAAGTCTCAGATGGGAGAAATTCTTTATAAACTACTTTTTGTAATTTAGCCAAAAAATAATAATCTAGTAGAGTGTATTTACAGATAGACAATGGAGGTCGAGCCTATCGGTTGTTTAAAGCCATTCTAATCATCCACAAGCTCGAGCCAAATTCTGCTGCTACCTCTGTCAAAGCTACTAAATTTCTACGAGGAGAGGTAAACAACATACAGTTGAGTCTCGATATAGTGATCACCCTATGGACCCACTGAAGTGATCACTATAAAGAGGTGATCACTATATAGAGGTCTATTTTTAGTATATTTCCTTTTAAACGATCCAATCATAGCCGAGTCAAGTGATCACTATAGTAGGAGTATCGGGTGATCACTATATCGAGACTCGACTGTATCCGTTAAACCTATGTTTTCTAACCAAGCTTGTATCCGTAAAAAGTATATACAGGGTGGTCCAAGAAATATCGACACTTTTTAACCATCATAACTTTTTTTTATGCCGTATTTCGAATTTCTGTAAACGCAGTTCGACTCAGTGTGATCTAACCATTTGTTTGGTATATGCCGTATTTCTTCTAATAAACGGGCATCCCTTTATTCGAAATTGTGTTCTTGGCATTGAGTTTTTACCCACTTTTCGTAGACTGCTTTTAGACAAGTTACCACCCAATTTGTAGCCAGTGATATGAGCTACAAAACTAGGAGTGACTTGTCTGAGAGCAGTCTTCAAAAAGTGGGTCAAAAACACAATGCCAAAAACACTATTTTGAATTAAGGGGTGCCCGTTTATTAGAAGGAACACGGTTATCTGAAAAATACGATTCTCGCTTGGATTGGGCCATATCCATCCAGAGGCCATCCGCGGAACACGACCAAAACCACAAGGGGGACCAAGAAAAAATGGTCTTTTTCACATTACATACCAAAAGAAATTTCAGATCAAACTGAATCAAACTGCGTTTACAGAAATTCGGGCTCTATATGTGTTGGGGTTGCAGCCAAAAAAAACTGTCTTGGTCCCCCCTGTTGATTTTTTAGAAATTTTTTTTCTCCAAAAGTCTCAAAAAGTGTTTATTTAGTTTTTAAAATTATTTTTACAAAAAAATTTTTCGTAAAAAAATTTCAAAATTTTTTTTGACTTGGTCCCCCTAGTGTTGCGCCTCGGTCATATGACCGGTCATGTTCCGATCATATGACGTCATGAAACCAGGGGGTGTTCATTTTCTCTTATTTTTTGTCATTTTCTATTTAGACATAGCAATGACGAAGGCTTCGAAACCGCTGTTTTGGTGCAGGGGTTTCTTTGATCGGAAGACTAAAAATAAAGGAAAACAACAAGAAAAACATATTTTGCCTCGACTGGCAATATCGCTCCAGTTTAAAAGGGTAAATAGTTACCCTCTAGCACAGTTAACCCAGTACAGTTAACTCTCGAGCATAGTTAACTTTCTAGTACAGTCAACCCTCGATTTAACGGCCCCCGATTTAACGGCCCCTTCGATTTAACGGCCCCCTACGGCCGGTCCCGTCTGTGAAAGTACGCCCTCGATTTAACGACCCTACCGATCTAACGGCCCCCTAGGGCCTGTTAAAACAGTATATGCATTGCCACTATTATTTATTTGTATTGTGAAAGTTTTTGTTTCCTAGAAGTTATAACATCAAATTGTTTCAGAAATGTCTGCTCCGAGAAAAAGGCGTGTAATTACTCTGCACGAGAAGAAGGAAATTATCGAGGCGTCTGCAAAAAAGTGCAATCATCAGTTGGCGAAAGATTTCGGCATCTCAAGAGGAACCATTCAAGGAATTCTAAAAGAAAAGGATGCAATTTTTGCGGCTATCGATGGTGGAAGCAATGCAAAGCGGGTGCATCTCAAGTGAGGCAACCATGATCAGATGGAGGAAGCTCTTGTCTTTTGGCACAAGCAAGTTCGAAGTCAAAACATTCCAGTTAGCGGTGATTTGTTGACGGTAAATTTATATATTTGCTTTGTTGATATCAATTGCATTAACACATTTATAGGAGAAGGCGCTGGCGATTGCTACGCAGATCGGGATCACCGATTTTGAAGCAAGCAAAGGATGGCTTGAAAAGTTCAAAGATCGTCATGGAATTTGCTTCAAAGATGTACAAGGAGAAGACGGAGCTGTCGACATCGGATCACTACGTGAATGGCAGTAACAAGTTCTTCAGGAGGCGCTGGCACAATTCACAGCGGACGATATCTTCAATGCTGACGAGACGGGTCTATTCTGGCAAATTCTTCCCAGCAAAACTATGTCTTTTAAGGGTTAGTTCTGCTTTCTTTACTCTCACTTTTCATGTTTTCCACCTCCTTCTACATGTTTGCAGGTGATAAATGCGCTGGCGGAAAGAAAAGAAAGGAACGCATAACTGTGCTCGTATGCGCCAACATGTCTGGAACAGAGAAGATGCCGCTACTGGTAATTGGAAAATCGGCTATGCCTCGCTTCTTTAAAAACAAAGAAGTGCCAGTGGACTACGAAGCCAACTGTAAAGCGTGGATGACAGGTTGATTCTCTTTTTTGAATTTATTCACCATCTACAATTCAGGATCGATATTTGAAGCGCAGCTGAAGAGGTGGGACCGTAAGCTCAAGAAAGAAAATCGAAATATTCTACTCTACTTGGACAACTGCAGCGCTCATCCGCCAAATATCAAGTTGGACAACATCACAATAAAATTCTTTCCGACCAACACAACTGCCATTTCTCAGGTTTTGCTTCTGTTTTTGAACTCACCGGCGCAATGTAATGTATCGAATTATTTACTAGGCCGGAAATGACTACAAGATGAATCTTCTTAATTCTCTCCAACTGCTTCGACGACCTTGGGATCAAGTTACAGAGGCGACAGTCAAAAATTGCTTTCGTCATGCCAAGTTCATCCACAAGGTAAATAAGACGAATTTGTAGTTGTGCGCATGATGAATTCACATTATGTATTAAGGAATTAGGCACAGGACCAGGCGCTGGCGAAGATGATGATTTCGAGAAAGAACAATCGGGCACTGGCAAACGTGGAATGGACGAAGCCGTGGAGGAAATGCTTGATGTTTGGCTTGATATGGAGGGGGTGGAAGGAGTTGAGGCTACCATGGATGATTTCTCAAATGTCGACGAATTGGTGGAAACATGTATGTTAGTTAAGAAAAATGTTTCTCAGCCCTATTATTCATGTTGTAGGTGGTGCTCTCACGCTCGATGAAATCGTTGAAGAAGTTTGGCGACGTCAGTGAAAGTGAAGCCATGGATATCGAAGAAATCGAGCCAGAGCAGCCTTCAATTAGTCGTCATGAAGCGCAGCAGCATTTCCAGTTTGTCCTCCAATATCTAGAAGAGAACTCCGCGGATCCTGCTATACTTCGTCATAGCGATGCACTTGACGACTACTTTTACGTGGAGAGAAAAAAAGAAGCAAAAACAGCCAGAAATCACCAATTTTTTCTCGTCTAACCATTGATACATTGTTAACTAAGTTAAATTGCTATTGTTGTTTAAAATAAAGATACTTCTTGCCTGATTTTGACCTGTTTGCAGGGCTCCCATCTTCGCTGATTTCTCAGCGATTCGCTGATTTTGAGGCCGGAGTGCTGATGAAAAAATAAATTCGCTGATATTCGCTGATTTTGATAATTTTCGCTGATTTTCGCTGATTTTTGAATTATCTTCGTTTTTTGAATTGGCGCCTCTGTTCATTCACATTTCAGTCAATGTTTTGTCGTTTTCCTATTTTTCGCTCAATTTTTTCTTAATTGCTTCAGCGTTTGTTATGTTTTCTAAAGTGTTTCGGGCTGAAGCCCGAAACAGTTAAATGTCTTCTTCAAACAAATGTCAATTGTGATTTTTCGTGCACTGAAATGTTCCAGATGCTTTTGAATGATAGAAACTTGTTAACTGAAATTCGAGGAGGTAAAAAAATATGATGTTTAGCATTGTGGTGATGATTTGTTGTTAAATTACGCCGTAATTCAACGGTGAATAAAGTAATTATTACGGTGAATACAGGTACTTTTCGAAAATTCGCTGATTTTGGTGCTGATTGCTGATTTTATAAATAAATTCGCTGATTTTCAAAAAATTTCGTTGGGAGCCCTGCCTGTTTGCAATGAACCCTCGATTTAACGGCCCCTTTTGGCACTTTTGGTTCAAGAAACTCGATTAAACGCCCCCTCCTCCTCGATTTAACGGCCCCCTAGGGCCGATCCCAAGGGGGGCCGTTAAATCGAGGGTTGACTGTATAATTAATACAATGAAAATGACCAAATATGACCGAATGTGAACAGTCATATGGTCAAAGCAAAAAAAATTAAAATTAAAAAAAAAAATTTTTTTTTTGTAAAAATGATTTGAAAATGTAAATATATACTTTTTAAGACTTTTGGAATTTTTTTCTTTTCAAAAAAATTATCAGCGGTGACCAAGGCAGTTCTTTTTTGGGGGCAGCCCCAATACATATAGAGCCGAAATTCGTAATACGGCTTACAAAAAAGTTATGACTGTTTGAAAGTGACGATATTTCTTGGACCACCCTGTACAGGAAAAAATCGGAAACTTTGACAGAAAAATTGTAAATGCTTAAGCCGGAACCTGAAAATTGAAGATTTATGATTGGGGATTAGGGCGTATTACCCCTTTATTCCCTCGCATAACCAATAAAATCATCTATTTCAGACACAAGTTGACTTGGACTCCTTGGATTTTGCCGAAAAACAAATTTACGGCTGTGATAAGGGCAACAAATCAAACAGCACCAATTACCAAATGCTTAACTGGCTCTACTCCAACCACTATTTGCTGGCTACGGGGCACAGAAATGAACGTTCACCTGCCTCTTTTCTATATAGCCGTCATTTAAAGTTGAGTCAGAAGGCTTACAAATGGCTGAAAAATGGACCCAAAGAGCTACGGATGGACTTTTCCACACTAAACTACAAGAAGAAATCTGCTGGAAATTCGGCTAAACAAAGAAACACGTCGTTAGCGGATTGGATACCTAAAACCAGCGCTGATGAGCAGAATCAAGATTTGTGTGAGGAAGACGACCAACCATCAGCTACTGTCTTAAGTGATGACCTTAATAGAATGAATTTTGAATCAAAGCTAGAAGAAGGAGAAGACGATAATGTCCTCATCGACGTTGCAGAAGAAATGAAAAAATATGAAAAAGAGAGACGTTTACCTGCTTGAAACCTGGAATTATTTAGTGGTGCTATTATTTCAGACAATAGTTTTCAGCCGTCACAATTAATTTCTAAATAAACTACCTCATGTGCGAAAAGGCGGGATATTATAAATAGAAATCGAATTACGGAATGAAAGCTATTACAATAAAATATAAATAATCGTCTAATAGGGAACCATGCGGGTATATGGTTAGAAGAGAGTGGATTTGGCCATCAAGAGGTCGATGACCGCATTCAGTTAGCCAAATACAGATTTCATAGCTGTGCCCCACCCTTACCACATGTTTGAATGTGCTCTTGATTCCGGCAATTTATATGTCTTGATCTAAAAGTGCACATGACAAGCATTTCTTGGTCATAGCTCTGATAAAACCATAAAAACATCAAAAAAACCAATCGAAATTTATTGTTGCAACGCAATGCCGAGGATACGAACAACAATTCAGGTGTACATAAGCTAGACAACAATTATTGTTTATGTGATTCATAGTATTCTTCCTCAAATGTCGTCCACAGTTGATAGCTTCACGGTTACTCCATACTTGAACGGCGGCTTCCCCAAACAGGTTGAGCAACGAAAAGCATCCCTCAGTGGGCACTAAACTTATGAGTCAGTAAGCAATACGAAGAGGATCAAAAATGGGGCTAACATTTCCACACGCTGACTTGGCGCTGTGTTCGGCATCGTTTCCATTCATAAAGTTTCGAAAAATGGTCTATGGTCGTCACTTTACTCTTCAGACTGACCATCAACCGCTGCTCGCTATATTTGGGTCCAAGAAAGGTGTGCCTCTCCATGGTGCAAATCGTCTGCAACGTTGGGCTATCGTGATGCTTGCTTTCAAGATCGAATATCGGTGTACCACTGCTTTTGGACAAGCTGATGCTCTCTCTCGCCTGATCGCTGAACAATCCGCTGCTGCTACGAATGAAGATGTGGTTATTGGAGCTATCCAACACTATGAAGATGAAGCCGAAGCTCAACTTCAAGAAACAATCCGCAATCCTTCGCTTACATTCAAGGATCTGGTCTCCGCTACAAACTTGGATGCTGCTTTGATTCAAGTCAAAAATATGATCGCTACAAATTGGTTAGTTTTTGAAAAGAATAAGAGCCAAAAGGCTACTCAAAAGAGCCAAAAAGCCACTCAAAAGAGCCATAGTGCCGTTGAAAATAGCTATATTCCGAAACTGTGGAAGCTTTCTACAAACAGAAACTTCATTTGTAAATTGTCAAGAAATGCTTGCTAGTTCGTGCTCGTGTGGTTGTGCTAGCCACTTATCAATCTGCTGTCCTGAAGCTCCTTCATAAGGGTCATCCGGGGATCAGCCGAATGAAACAGCTCGCTCGCTCTTATGTCTACTGGGCAAATATGGAAGAAGCTATAGAATCTCTCGTACGGAATTGCAATGCTTGTGCTTCAGTCATGCTCCCATCGAACAATTCTTGTAAGTTTCAAATATTGAAAAAGGCTTTATTGGTTAACCCGAAACATACAAACCACTATTAATACATACATAAACTGGTATAATCCATCAAAAATATGCTTGTGTTGAGTGCCTTTCAAGAGCTAAGATTGGTTTACACCAACTTTAATTGTTTTTATAACAAATCCTGGTCAGGACTAGGCGAATGACTGCTTACCACATTGTCTAATCTATACACAAATAAGTTAAGTGAACAAACATGTCACAATCCAACATTACAAAATCAAAAAATGCCAGATTTATTCAACTGGCTAAATAATACATTTTTACATCATTCTTAAGAAATCATTTGCTTGATCTATGCCAAACTAGGCATTTCCAACTACTACTAAGGCTCCAAAGCTTCTTCCTCTTCCTCCTGCTCTTCTTGTTGTTCAATTACAGCTGTTAGGGTGCGTTTGGAGTGGTCGTAGAGCTGTTTGGCACGTAGAATCATGTCACACAACCGCAAACCCACCTCCTTGTTCATGCACAGAATTGGGGGTTGGATTTGACTAATGGGGGTTAGTCTTCTGGCCAGCGAGGAGGATTGGTTGGAATAGCTGATTTCTAAATACAAATAGGGTGTATGCAGTGCTCTTATAAGTCCTTTTTTTTTGAAAATTTGTGGTTCTTTGAGTTCTCGCTATACTTCGGCGAATCAGAATCACGAACGAAACAAGGTTCACGAAACACGATTTGAGTTTGTTTCGCGAGACACACTTTTTGTTTCGCGAAACATCGGATCACGAAACATCTTTTTTGCTCTCAATTCAAAGTTAGTTACGTGCATTTTCGAATTAAGTTGGAAATTAGTGTCTCCAGTTGACTTAGTTTGCCGTTCTCATCCTTCGCTATTGTCGTTGTTATGTTGTAGTTAGAGTTGTGGCTAAGGAAGGATGAGGAATATTTCCGAAGGGCTAAACACCTACTGGATAAGTCCCTACCAGCTCAAACCAGCTTACCGTATTCACTCTATTAACTCCCCACCTTCTAATATTTCATCACCCCGGATGATTGAAACATAATTCCTTTCAAAGTTGTCTTTTTTCATCCGAATGTCCTTTTTTGAAAAAAATCTAAGAATCCTAGTATACCAAAGTCGAGAATGTCCCCTTAGAGGAAATACGGAATCCAACATATAATTTTATCGTTTTTTCCAAAACTTACCAATTTGAACCATTCCAGGTGGAGTGGTTCTGGTTTGTGTGTGAGGAGCAGGATGGATGCTCTTCAAGCACTTGTAAGCCACTCTTTGGATCACTGAGCCTGGCTCATGGTTGACCTGTTTGAGGATGTAGCACTGTTCAGAGCAGATCAGTGCTCTGTGGATTATGCGCTCCCGTTTGTGCATGTGAACTAACAGCACCACCACATCAAGCAGTCTGAAAATAGGACTTTTTGAATTCATCTTTAGACTAAATCCACCCACAATTCACTCATAGAGTAGGAGTTGATCCTAAGTAGGTCTTGTTGAGCCTCAGCCAATTCTGTGGAATACAAAGGCAACAAAGACTGCAGGTTGGTGCAAACCCTAGGCAGTCTAATTCTGTGGTCTGCAAAGTGAGATTTGCGCACTGAAAAGAGATTATTAGATATCTAAAAATCAATTTTTGGATGCCAAATCTACCCAGGGGTCCACCCACAGCCTCTTTGAAAGCAGATGCAGTTCCTTCTAGAAGGTCTAGAGCTCCTTGTAGGGGTTTGGTGACAGTGTCCACTGCTCCTGTAGTAACGCCTCGGAATATTCCCTAAATTTCGAATTATGTGAACGAAAATTGAGGTATAAATTATACCGTATAATAAACAAAATATGCTTTGGTCCCCTACTGATTTTTTTCTTAGTAAAATAAAAAAAAAAGTTTTTCAGTAGTTTCTTTAGGCTAAAGATTAAACACAGGGTAGATAAGCGCTCGCTGTGACTAGCTCACAGGTTGTATTATCGGCAGACATATTTTCGGCCCCCGATTATTTAGCGAAATTATTACCGAAAATTCTCCGCCCTATCAATTGCTTTTATTATAAAGCTTTAAAAATAAAAAAAGGGCTGACTTTCTGATGCAAATCCACGAAACTTAGAAAAAATAAATAAAAATGTATTAACCTCTAAGTGGATTCGAACCTGGCGGATGTTTTATAAAACAGCTGCAAAAAAGTAAATATGCAAAAAAACTAACCGAAACCCCATCCTTCTGAGTGGCCGTAAAAGTGTTCTTGGCTATAGCAGTTAGACCTCCAAACACGCCCACTCCCAGACCTTTGACCCCTCCATACAAATGGGACAAAGCAGTGGCATTGTCGGCACCCACAGCTGACTGACTCCTCAACATACGGCGGCGCATGTGCTCGTGTTGCTGGTCAAAAGTTAGGGAGCCGACGCCTTGAGCCATCGATGAGGCCATCTAAACGTTGTATTAACTTGTGTTAGAAAATGCAACATTGGGTGTGGACAGTAATTTCAAACCTTGGAGATGCTGTTGGTGACTCCGTAGCCAAGTCCAAACACAAAACCACCTACATCCCCCTCGAATAGAAGGCCTTGGAAACTTTCTTTGAGGTCGGTGGCTAAACCCAGGGGATTTCCAAAGGCATCCATGGTGACCACAATGTTTAGAGTTTGCTTCTTGAGTTCAGCTAGAAAAATGAATCTGGTGTTTGCTGATTTTTTTGTTATTTCGGTGTAAATATGATACACTGTTTAGTTTTAAAAAATATACCTAACATTATTATTTTTACACAAAAAATCACTTACCCATATAAAACTTGCTCAGCGACTCTACCAGAAACTGGACAGTCTCGAAGTAGTGGAATTGTCGAAAAGCAGGCAAAGACACCAAAGCGTTCTCAAAGCTGACCAGTTTGATGTTGAACTGTTCCTTTAGTCTTCTTAGCTCCATCGGCAGGCTACTTTTGCCGACTGTCATCACTGACAAAGACACGTTACCCACCTCCAGGTTCAAAGTGCCAAAATAGCATCTTCGAGTAGGGTTGGCTGGGTCATTTTTCTTCCAGGTGTCAGGCTCTATATTAGGTGGCTGGAGTAGGGCTCTGGGCTGGACACTGTGGGCTGTGCCTGTTTCTTGCACAAACTGGATAATTTTCCATAAAAGGGTTTCATCGAGCAGGATGCAAAGATCACACAGTTTGATGCGGAAACTCTAAAAATTAGAGATCTTCATGTGCCCATATGCATTTTATGCTTATACACAAGACTTTTCTTCGATTTTTATGTACTTTTACAGTCAAACCTCTTTTAACTGGCATCCCTAGAAGTTCGTCACCTTTTTGAAATTTTCAGCCACTCTGGTCCAAAATATTGCAGTGATTCCGACTTTAACGGCCGTTCTTCCAAAATCCTCCAAGTTTGCCATAAAATTTTTTTAGGGATATAAGGCTTGCTGAATACAAATTTTTTGTCGAATCTTGATTGAAAAAAAGGCTGAGCACAAAAAAAAGACTCGAAAAAATCAGCTGTGGTTTACTGTAGTTCGTTGTTTGAAAATTTTGAGTTAACATAACCCCCAAAAATTAGGGTAGTATGACCAATTTTAGCCGACAAGCTTGGACTTACATCAAAAGTATCATAATGTTGCATGGGTGTGCAGTTGAGTTCAATGCTCAGCGCTGGTTTGACTGGAGGTCCATCTGCTGGTTGGCTTTCTGCAGCATCAGGTAAACCTTCTGTTCTGGTATCGCAGTAGAGCAATTGCCATCTGTCAGTGTTTAGCAACTGATTGTCTGCCTGAATTGGTAAGGTAGATTAATTACACATGCCGAAAAAAGTTTGAAACAAATTAGATCTTTAATTTACTACAATGAAGCGCATGAAACTACTGCAACAGGCAGCGTTAAAACTAGGAATACCGTAAAACCTCTGATAGTAGCCCCCTGATTCAAAATCGTGTTTTTGGCATGGTGTTTTGACCTAGTTTTTGATCACTTCTTTTGGGCAAGATACCACTCATTTAGTAGCTCATCTCCTTGGCTACAAAATGAGTGGTAACTTGCCTGTGAGCACTCTTCAAAAAATAAGTCAAAAACGCAATGCCACAAACACGATTTTAAATTAGGAAGGGGGGCTACCATTAGAGGTTTTTACGGTAACAAATGAAGAATTTTATAAAGTTGCATGAACAGCTTCGAGTAGGGCTTCAATTGAAATTCCATACAAATAAGGAATGTTAATTTTAATAATATGAAATAAAATAACAATAATTTAAAATAAAATTAATAATAAATCTAATAATTTTAGTAATAAATTAATTTTAATAATTTTTATTTGGCTTTTATTTGAATTATCCATAGAAGGAATATTAATTTTAAATTATTTTAAAGGCGCATGCTCACCTGTTCAAATTTTGTCCCGCGCCAATTCGAAATTTTTTCCCAATCATTGAACTTCTATAAGGGTTTTTCAACTTGGTTTCTGACAAAACTATACCTAAAATTAAATTCTAGGCGTTGTTTTGTTAGAAACCAAGTTGAAAAATCCGTACAGAAATTCAATGATTAGGAAAAAATTTTGAATTGGCGGGGGACAAAATTTGAACAGGTGAGCAAGGTAATAATAAATTACTTTAATAATAAATTAAACAAACAATAAATCAGTGAATAATAATAAATTAAATAATTTTTAATAATATGATTAACTATATTTTCTAATTACTTTTCGATTTGTTTGATTATGATTTATTCTATGATTATGTACTTACTCACTCCGAAAAAAGTTTAAAAAAATTTAGATCCTCAATATATTACGATGAGGCGTTTGAAAACTATTACAACATAAGGCTCTAATACTAAAGACTAAAAAAAGGAATAATTTTATAAGGCTGCGATGATTAAGTTGCATGAACAGTTTCGATTGGGCCTTCCGTGTATATTCTAATCAAATAAGGAACCAGAAGGTTGGAAATTATATAAAATTAATTTTAAATAATTTCAATAATAAATTAAATTAGTAAAAATCAAATAATAAGTTTAACTAATAAATTAAATAAAGATAAAATAAATAATTTTAATAATAAGTTAATTTTAATAATAATAACATTTATCAATTAATTTTATGGCTCAAATTAAATTGCGCAATCTAAAGTTTGAATTTCGCCCTCTAATTACTGAATTCCGCCCTCCAATTTTATATTGCGTTTTTTGTTTAAATTTTTGTTATAATTTTTTTAACTTTTTGCACGAGCGTGTAGCCATGGATTTGGCTTTCTAATGTGCTATCAAACTCTGTTGCATGATTTGAGGAATGTAGAATGAAAGAAAACGTCAATTTTTTAAAACCTCTTAATCTCTACATTCTTCAAATTATGCAGCAGAGTAAGATAGCATATTAGAAAGGCAAGATCCAGGGCTACACGCTAATGCAAAAAATTATAAAAAAAATAAACAAAAACGGCAATATAAAATTAGATGGTGGAATTCAGTGATTAGAGGGCAAAATTCAGACTTTAGAGGAAGCAATTTAATTTGAGCCATAATTTTATTTTATCTGCGATTTGAATTCTGTGCAAATTTAGGACTCAGAAGGTTGAAAATTATATAAAATAATCAAAAATAGAAAAATTTAGATGTCAGGAGCAATAGAGATACAGGGTTAGTCAAAAAAACACGGACATTTTCTGAAAAACAATTAAAATCAAGTTTTAAAAGCAATTTTTGAACGTAAATCATATTTTATCTACTCGCCTGCAATGTTTTTCATAGAAAATATTATTCACAGTGTGTTTGAGACCAAATATGAATACTGGTATAGTAAGGAGTGCAATCTCTTTAAGCATATTGCCTCGCTTTAAACCCAGCAAGTAACAGAACAGGAAAAACTATATTGTGTGAGTCAGTCAGTTTATGGTTAAAAAGCGATAAATCGTACACTGTCGAGATTTTCGAACAATTTGGCATCGGCCTAGCAAGGGTTGCGTAAACTAATTTTTTTTAAAAATGTCCGCGTTTTGTGGTTAACCGTGTATTTAACACTTAAATGGTTGACCATTAATGACAACTTAAATCTTTCATTGTTTTGCTCAACTTTTGGAAACTTATTTGTAAAGTTTGTTCATAGTAGCTAAAAGCGCCGAGCGCCAGCGTGCGGCGCTGGCGCTACGCAAGTACGATCGTAAAGTATATGGAATTTTTTGTAAATTATTTAAAAAAATACATTTTACCATGAAAGTGATCATGGTTTTGGTACTTATGAAACTCTTTATAAAAATACTGGAATTTTTTAAACAAAAACACGAAAATCATGCTATTATTGCTCAGGAGGTATTTTTGATTTTTAGTTAGTTTTAGGATACTCTTGGTTTCTCAGACTTTGAAAAGTTATTGCCAAGACAAATACAAGGTGGGCCAATTTTTTGTCTCCCTTAACTTTGGCCATAACTTTTTTTAAAAAGGCATATTCCTTCGATCTTTTTTTCAAATGTTGATGATAGCATAGGAATCAATTCTGTAATTTTTTTTAAATCATTTAAATCATCATAAAGTCAGTATTTCAAAAAACAGCGTTTTTGTCGAAAATAAAGGAGTGAATACGGCAAATTTTCCAAATTCAAAAGATCATATTTTGAAGACTACCGAGATTTTAACATGAAACACTCCGAAAACCTCGTTCTTTCTTGATAGAACATATCCTTGATGTAGCCCCATGCGAAAAGCCGCAGGGAATAAAATCCGGCGAGTAGGTAGAACAGATTATTGGAGTAGGAATTCATAGGATGGCATATAAGTCACTAAAACCCTTAAAATTTTTCAGATGTTCATCTTCACAAAACGCAGAATAAGATTTGTAAGTCATAATAAGAAAAGCAAAAAATTCAAAATTTCGGCGCTACCGAGTATACCCCCCCAATGAAATTTTTTTTGAACTTTTTCAAAACACCATTTTAACCATTTTTAAGCATTTCCTACACGCTGAACACGATAAAAAAGGTGTTTTCACCTACTTTTTTCTATAAAAAGTCGATTTTTTAAAATCTTGAATTTTGGTATTTTAAGTTGATTTCTGTTCATTATAACTTAGTAAATCAGATGTTGAGGGTACCTTGACCCCAAAAAGATGGAATTTGAACATAGTTTTGTTAACTGGGGCCTACCGCATAAAGAAACTCTGGTATGCATACATTTTTATGCATCCAGAGTCATTTTCGAGTGTTTTGTGTCTAAGGTATGTGGGTGTGCGCATCTCAACTCTAAGCTCCCCCCCATGCATCCAGAGTCATTTTCGAGTGTTTTGTGTCTAAGGTATGTGGGTGTGCGCATCTCAACTCTAAGCTCCCCCATGCATCCAGAGTCATTTTCGAGTGTTTTGTGTCTAAGGTATGTGGGTGTGCGCATCTCAACTCTAAGCTCCCCCATGCATCCAGAGTCATTTTCGAGTGTTTTGTGTCTAAGGTATGTGGGTGTGCGCATCTCAACTCTAAGCTCCCCCATGCATCCAGAGTCATTTTCGAGTGTTTTGTGTCTAAGGTATGTGGGTGTGCGCATCTCAACTCTAAGCTCCCCCATGCATCCAGAGTCATTTTCGAGTGTTTTGTGTCTAAGGTATGTGGGTGTGCGCATCTCAACTCTAAGCTCCCCCATGCATCCAGAGTCATTTTCGAGTGTTTTGTGTCTAAGGTATGTGGGTGTGCGCATCTCAACTCTAAGCTCCCCCATGCATCCAGAGTCATTTTCGAGTGTTTTGTGTCTAAGGTATGTGGGTGTGCGCATCTCAACTCTAAGCTCCCCCATGCATCCAGAGTCACTTTCAGTGATTTGTGTCTAAGGTATGTGGGTGTGCGCATCTCAACCCCAAGCAACCAAGCCCCTGCGCCCCTTTCGGGGGCGCAGGGGGCTTGGTTGGTTAGAGATGCGCGCACTCACATACCTTAGACATAATTCCGAGCAAGACTCTTGATCAAAAATGCATTTAGAGGCTCTTTTTGCCCAGCTCCAGTGACCAAAACATGGTAAAACAGCCAAATGGTCGAAATTTCAAAATGCCCAAAACTCAATTTTTTATTGACCAGAACACAAAAATAATGTCTTTTTTGAACTTCTGAGGTGATTTTAGGTTGATATAGGGTGTTTGGAAACACTTTAAAAAAAATTTCATTTGGGGGGGTATACTCGGTAGGGTCTAAATTTCGAATTTGGAAAGTTTGCCTTGCTCGCCCTTTGTTTTTTTTCTGTCAAAAAACGCTGTTTTTTGAAATAATAAGTTTATAGACGACAAACAATAATTTTTCCAAAAAAAAATTTACAGAATTGTTTCCTATGCTCTGATCAACATTTAAAAAAAGATCGAAAGAATATGACTTTTTTTTAAAGTTATGGCCAAAGTTAAGGGAGACGAAAAATTGGCACACCCTGTACTTAGTGCAAAAAAAGTAAATAATATGGGGTCCTTTTGGAGTATTGGCAATAAAAATTTTTTTCGAGATATAGTCAATATCATGGGTACCAAAAACATGGAAAAAATGTATTTTTGAAATAATTTACAAAAAAATGCTTAATAATTTACGATAATCGGTCATAGGTAGTATGAACAAACTTTATAATAAAAGGTTCCGAAAGTTGAGCGAAAAAGTTAAAGATAAAAAAGAAAACACTCAAACCTGGAGTGTGTCCACATGCCCATTAAACTGATATGTGTCAGCCTGTTTAAGAACGTGCATCTTGACTCCTTTAAACCTGAGATATATCAGTTCTTCGTGGGCATTGTTGATCAGTGACACACCTATGCCTGCTTTCATGTCCAGGGTGGCATTGAAACTGAACGGAGGGTGTCCACCGGCTCCAGACTGGTCTTCTAATGGTCCAGGTCCACCAAAGCTGGGGATAGATTTGGACCTAGTTATACTGGTGGTAGATTCCTTCTTGTTGATTAGACTCTTCAGAGTCCTGCCATGATCAGCCCTATCAGTGATGCGAACAACGAGGGTGGGCCCCACATGCAGACACTGCACATCCAGCACTCCACTCCCTGGTTTTTGCCTTTGGCGTCGGAAGTATTGACTGCTTTTGACATTGGATTCTATTATGTCGGGGTCGGGAAAGTAGCGCGAAGATTGGCTTGGGTTGCATGTTTGAGCTGGGGGTGAGAGGAACAGGGTTGAGTTTTTGGCTTCTACATACCGATTTGGTAGATTGCACTTGATCCGGTCGTCCTGAAATAAAGAATTTTTTTTCAGTTGAATATCTTTTGTAGTCTGCATACCTTAGTAAATAACCACTTCTGGGTGGCATCTCTGGCCGTGTTCCTCTTCAACATCATCAATGGACTGCCTGACTCTTTACTTGCACTACCCAAACCGGCTGGTCTACCCACTGCATCCAACACATCCAGCACATATCTCTCACCCTGTCTAGACCGGTTGTTCATGCCTATGTTTTCCAGACATCCATCCTCAGCCTGTCTCCACAGTTGACTTTGACTGCTGTCTGAAGTATTCAGTTTGCCGAGCATCACCTAAAATGTAGAAGTTTTACTTTCTGTTCATTTTACAGTTGATCTATTAACGGTTAACTTTTTTATGAAGACAAGCACTCTTACGCTTAGCATCCAGCCCTAGGGTGTGGCAACTAAAGATACGTGCACTCACTTGCGTTAGACATGATTCCGAGCAAGACACATGATCGAAAATACATAAAAGCTTTTTTAGCCAAGCTCCAGTGACCAAAACGAGGTAGAATACTATTCTGCATATAAAAAATAAGGTATCCAGCTACCCTACAGTAACCTTTACTGTTGTCCCCCAAGGCAAAAAGTCAATTTTCGGTCAATGTTTTTTTCTGAAAATAGTCGGCCGCTCCTTAAAAACACGTTTTCTACACGTTAAAAGTGCTAAAACATCAAAAAAATCATTTGGGGTTGTTTTGGGAGAACACCGAATAACCCACTCCGGCCAATATTCAAATGAAAAAATGCTGTTTTGCTCTCAACTAACCTTTCCTTCTTTCAATGCCAACAACACCAACTCCTGGTCGTCAGTAAAGCAGTTGTTATCACCAGAAGAGGTGGAAAGTGTCCTTTTCTTGCGGTCAAATGAGGCAGCATACTGTATATAAATATGGTTCTCATAGACCAGCGGTTTACCCTGTCCTGGCATCGAGGGGTCATAACTATGAGACTTGTTCTCGTAGACCTGCAGAGTCAGCAACTTGCTCGCATACAGATCGTCCCAAGCATAGTCCACCGAGGAATTGGCTTTGCAGATGGTGCGAAGGTGGTGGTCCAGAATGCGGTAATGTGGCTGGCTGCCTGTTTCTGAGGTGGCACTGTTGCAGTGTTGATGGTAGAGCACAGGCACATTCGACAGATTTTCCAGCCTGATGGGTGCAGGGAAGTAGTGGGCGTCAGAGAAGGTGATCCAGAAAGAGGCATTGGACAAGGTTATTTCAACTCGAAGGAAGCGAGGAGTTTCATCTCGGTCTCTGAAAAATTGGTAGTTTAGACTCTAAGCTCTAGAGTGGTAAGGAAATAGGTTTATAATTTATTTGAGTTGGGGATTTGCTACATAACTAAAAATTCCGATCCAAAATGCTACTAACCTCATGGTAACATGAAAAGATCCAATCTGGTCTATCCTAAATGGACAGCTCCAATGACTCTGCTCCAATCCCTCCCTTCTCACACAAATCATCCTTTGCTGGGCGCAACTATCATGCCAGATCACGTTGGACTTGGAGGTGATTTGGAGGTGTTGACCGGGCTTCTGCAACTATCGTTTACACCCTAACTACTAAATAAATCGGTGGTATGTAACAAATGCAATAGGCATCCATGCAACGTACTTTTCTAACACTAGCAAGGCATACAATAGCAGTTTTTGAAAAAGTACGTCCTTTTCAATAGCAAATGGGACGGCTATCGATTAGCGACACTAAATGAATTTTTTTTTTCAAATTTTTGTCGAAAATTGTCATTTTTCAAGGAAAAAGTTTTTGGAAAGTCTTCCCTAAAATCATGTCCTGAATCCGAATCTGTTGAGATCAGATCGAAATAAATTTATGGACTGAGATACCGTATTTCTTCTAATTGCCGCACAGTCTCTAATTACCGCACACCCCTAACTTTAAATACTTATATCTCGGAGCAGAGTGAATATTTTGCTAAGCTGTTTGATGCATTTTCTTAACTCCCACGAGCTCTACCGATTCCACTTTTCAGATCTTGATTAAGCACCCGAAAATCTCTAGATCGAATTTGAAAATTTCCGATTTTCGGGTGATTGAAAAATAAGCGCACATGTGCGGCAATTAGAAGAAATACGGTATATACAAAAGTAGGTAGGTGGTGCAAAATTTCGGACTTATCTATTCAAAATTGCTATTTCTTAGCTCAAAAAATTAATTTCGATCTGATCTCAACGTATTCAGGACAAGATTTTAGTGTTAGGGAAGACTTTCCAAAAACTTTTTCCTTGTGAAATGACATTTGTCGACAAAATTTGAAATCAGCGACCCAGATTACCCCAATATATTGCCCAAACGAGCCAAAACAACTAGCGTGCCACCAGGTGGGGTCGAGCCCATGCACCATTTCGGGACAGCAAACACTAACGCTCATCCACTGCGCCAGTGCGCCACTGCGGTCACACAATCAGTTAATCACGCTCTAAGAAATTTTGTTAATCAGGCTCTACGAAAGCATCAAGGAAATTTCTAGTCACACTAGTTGCCCGCTCCCTGTAATTCTATCTTATCCCCTTGAAGATGAATGTAAGATGAACGTCGACAGCAGTAAGGGTTCAAAAACAAAAAATCTTACAGTCTAGTCTCGTTTATCCGACACCCCCTCAAGTTCGTTCCCACCTAGGGTCCGACACTTTTTAAGCCAATTTTAAAATGTTTTCCAGTTGTCTTTGGTTGTTTTAGTCCGAAATATCGCAAGGATTCTGATTTTGCCGATCGTTTTTCCCAAATCCTTTTACGTTGCCATAAAGACCCGCGGCTCTCGTTTATCCGACACCTGATTTTTAAAAAGAGGTGTCGGATAAACGAGAGCCGCGGGTCTTTATGGCAACGTAAAAGGATTTGGGAAAACGATCGGCAAAATCAGAATCCTTTGATATTTCGGACTAAAACAACCAAAGACAACTGAAAACATTTTAAAAATTGGCTTGAAAAGTGTCGGACCCTAGGTGGGAACGAACTTGAGGAGGTGTCGCATAAACGAGACTAGACTGTATGTGGATTGTTTATTTATAGGAACTCTGAAATTAATGGAAGGGTGTTAATAAGGCTCTACGAAATTTTGCGACAAAACGTTTTCGTATATATATTTACTAATATTAACTTTATAAGAAAAGCTAAGATCAGTGGATTGGGTGGTGTAGTAGGTAAGTTGGTTGTATTTTATTATTACCTTTGATTAATTCCACCCCCTGGCATTTTTCTTTATTTTTAAGTTTTTTTTATTTTTGGCCAAAATATTATATTAGACCGAAAAACGTCAAAAGTGAAGTAGAAAATATGAAAAAAATTTAACACTGGGATTCCCGACTATTTAAACGGTTTTTTGGACCTGCTGAGCGCAAATATCACAAAAACAGACGTGAAAAGCGTGTGCCCTACAATATCCAATTTTCAAAAAGCAAACTAAAAAAGCGGATTAGGACAAGGTCATGAATAGGAAGCATGTGAAGCATGTAATTGCGAATAGTAACTGTTGGAAATAGCACAGATTCTTAGATAGTTATTGTTAAAATTGCTTATGAAAAAATGGACTTTTTGAAACGACTATTGTAAAAAACGGACTTTTTGAAAAAGGCTATTTGAGTGCTTGTTATTTTAGGAGTCTTCTAGTGTATGACTTAGATAGTTTACAAATGCCTATTGTATTCTTGACATACCGCCAATAAATCAGGATATTTGAAACCGACCTTGACATTCTCTCTGTGACACACAAATATGTTATCGGAGGCCTGGTTGTTGAGCCTATACCTAGGTGTGAATAGCACTACTTGTGTGTCTTTGTACCTGAAAATTATTAATTTGCATAGAAATTTTGATTAATTTAGTGTAAAAGGCAGATGGCTATGGGATTATGGCCATGACTTACACCGTACAACCTCTAATTTTGTCGCAAGTGGAAAAATGCACCTAACACAGAGCTGCGAACTCAAAATTTTGAAATAAAGTAAATTTGGCCAAGTAAAATACAATTTGGTCATTTTTTGTCAAAAAGCGTCATTTAGTTTTTGGCGTCAAAAATAAAGAATTTGATATAAAATCTAAAAAATTCTAAAGTATTAGGTCTATCGATAAGTTCGTGCGCATTTTTTTCAATCCAATTTTTATCCACAATTTTGACAACACAATGCAACATGTAATACACCATCATGTAGAGAATTTAACGGGCTATCGTTTGATATATCATTCGCCAATATACTTGCCACCGTTCTCAATCACTTCTGCCCATCTTCCTGGTAGCTTGTTGATTCCATCTCGATAAAAATTCACAGGTTTTGAGTCAAAGAATTCTTGGATCCACTCTTCCAATTCCGCTTCGTCCTTAAAGTTTTTCCCGCTCAGCTGATTCTGCATCGATAGGAAGAGATGAAAGTCGGTGGGAGCCAAATCCGGACTGTATGGTGGATGTGACAGCACTTCCCAACCCAGCTCCAAAATCTTCGCTTGAGTCAATCTGGCAACATGAGGACGCGCATTGTCGTGAAGCAGAATGATATCCACCAAATTTGGTTGTTTCTCCTCGATGGCTTCTTTCAATCGCTGCAGCTGCTCCACGTAAAATACGGCGTTAACAGTTTGATGAAGCAATTCCCAATAGAGGATTCCCTTTTGATTCCAGAAGACGGAAAGCATAATCTTTTTCGGATGCAGACCTTGTTTGGGAATTGAAGCGGGTTTCTGTCCTGGACTGAGCCATTCTTTTTTGCGCTTGATGTTCACATAGAGCACCCACTTCTCTTCGCCTGTGACTAGACGCTTGAGGATAGAATTTCTGCGATGACGTTGAAGAAGACAAAAGAAGTAAGAACAAAAGAAGTAAGATGAAAATCGGGAAAAAATATGACTGAAATTTTTTTTTGACAACTTCTTAACAAAGGAATTACTGCTACCAAAATCTTATCTTATCAAAAAGTTTGGTATCCAAAGATAGCCCGTTAAATTCTCTACATGATGGTGTATTACATGTTGCATTGTGTTGTCAAAATTGTGGATAAAAATTGGATTGAAAAAATGCGCACGAACTTATCGATAGACCTAATACAAATCTTTAAGTACAAATCCTGACCTGTATTTTGCAAATTTTGTTGTGGAGCTATACTTACAAGGGACATCCACGAACTGGAAAATTCGATTCGACCATTCTGATAAGTCTATCTTGTAGAGCGTAGTCGATTTACTACACAAAATTTTAATATCACCAGACCATCGCAAGAAAAAATAAAATGTGGAGGCTCGAGAAGGTTTAAAAATGTGTGCAAAATTACCTTAGTCCCCCTGTGGATTTTTCAAAAGTTTTCCACAGTCATACCTAGATATATTAATGCCTCTAAAAGTTTGATCCCTACCTGGGTCTATCACCTTTTGTTTCAACAAGTGGGTTAAAAAAGTGTTGGATCCAGCTAGAGATCACACTTTTAAAGGTGTCCCTACATAGAGGTTTGACTGCAAAAAATATATATTTTCGAAAATCAACAGGGGGCCAAGGTAAAAAACATCATTCTGGATTGATGTTTCTCGAGCCTCCAGATTTTATTTTTTCTTACCATGAGCCAGTAATATTAAAATTTTGTGTAGTAAATCGACTACGCTCTACAAGATAGACTTATCAGAACAGTCGAATCGAATTTGTCAACCCTTGTTAGTTGACAACCCAGCGTTGCAATATAAAAGAAACTTATGCACAATTAAAAGATACTGTATTTACTGTATTAACTTCCCATGATGAGTTATTTTTCAAACCCCAAAAAATCAGAAAATTTTGAGGTCAATTTTGAGATTTTTGGGTGCTCAACCGAAATCTGAAAAGTGAAATCAGGTAAGCTCGTGCTAATTTAGAAAATGCAAAAACAGATTTACGAAATGTTTGCTCTAGGTCGAGATATGGGATCCGTAGGGTGAGAAGTTGTTAGAGAGTGGGGAATTGATACATTAAATACGTAGATCAGGAACATTGATGTCAGAATTATGAATTTTTTTGAAGATGTTTTAAAAATTGTGGCGAAAACACTTCAAATTTTTTTGAAGTGACCTGTTTTTTTAATTGAGTATTGTTCAATTTTAGAGCTTTTTATGCATTTTATTGCAACTCTGATATTTATATTGTTAATCCAACTTTCAATTCTACGCAACTCTTTTTTACATTGCAACACCAGATTGTCAACAAAATAGGCTTGCAAATCAACTAAAAGGTTGTACGGTGGGTCTTTCTTAAAGTAGGTCAGTACTCTTACATTTTAGAAATTCTAATACTTAATTCAGATTAATTTCTACGTTTTAGCTCTGAGCATGCCTCAAAAATAAAATCTTAGAAATATGGCGACCAAGATACATAAATTTTAAAAAATAGCCACCACAGAAAATTTGGCGCTACTGGAATACATCCAACCCTTCCCCCCCCCTAATCATTCAGGCTTAGGCTGGGTGGTTAACTCAAGTTTCAAAAAAGGTGGCAAAATTTCCCCAAAAGGTGGCATTATATCCAAAATTTTTCACCAAAGGTGGCGTTTCTCATAAACTGTCACACTTCGTGTTACAATCACCATTAACCTATTGAAATCAAACAAATATGAACATCTTTAAATTAAGTGTTCAATAATTAAATAAGGAAAAATGTTCTGTACACTTCGCCGAATTTCGTACAAAAATGCCACCTTTCGTTTTTCAAAAAGGTGGCACACGCCACCTAAAGGTGGTAAGTTAACCACCCAGGGCTTAGGCCCTTAGTTCTTAGGCTTAGGGCCTGGCCAGTAGCAATATCAGGGCTCTACACATATTCTTCAACCCCCAGTTCTTTAACCGGTCTATTCTTTGAGTGGATTGTTTTACAGACATTGAAAAAAGCGGTGTATTCTTCGACTGATTCGTTTTCAACTGGGTTGTTTTTCGAAAAAATCCAACATGTAAAAGGGTCCTGCTTTCCTTTTTGTGATTAAATGTGTATTTTAAGGCTCTTTTTGCCATATATACTGGCAGAGAGACGCGAGATCGTCAGCGAAACTATCCTCAACGTCTTTTGGGGAAAAATTTAGCATTCCGTTTTTGTGACTGAAATTATCTTTTTCGTGTCATATTTCACCCTTGTTGTTAACCAAATCAGTGCCATTTGAATTTTTTCCACACCACAGGAAGAACCAAGCAAGTTATTTTTCGTAACTTCCTTAAACAGGTATTTACCTCCAGAATCCAAATTTTGATATGGGTTCTACTTTTTTTCTCAAATTTACTTTTTTGTCCCGGATTTTTCTTTTGTCTTTTTGTTGATAATTTTCTGACCTTTTTTTCAAAGTGATAACACCTAGGGCCCTGGGCTCTTTGGCTCTGGGCTTTCCACCTTCCAAGGGGAAAAGAGGCATTTTTCCTAAAAGTCCATTTTTATCGCATTTTTGAAGGAAAATAATCAATGTTTTGCCCTACGGGCTGCCACCCTCCTACTTTTTCATGGCGCATCATTCTATTACAACAGAATTTTAAATTTAATGATTTATTCAAAAAAATTACGTTTTGAAAAAGTCGCTAAGCCCCTAAAAACATCTTAAACAGACATTTAAAACTTAACTTTTTTGACTATTTTATTGTAAAATCGAAATTCCATTGTAATAGAAAGATGTGCCATGAAAAAGTAAAAGAATGGCAGCCCGCAGGGCAAGACTATTTTCCTTCAAAAAATGCGATAAAAATGGACTTTTAAGAAAAATGCTTCTTTTTTAGTCAATAACAAGCATTTTAAAAGAAGTATTATTGCACTCCTGATATAAATAGTTTAAAAGTTTTCACCTCCAAAAAATTATTATTGGACCGAGTAATACGTCAAACACTGTATTATGGGTATATAGTCGAAGTAAAACACGCTGTGTTAAAAAAGTCGCTTAAAAAAGACCAAAAAGACGCTGAAGCCCAGTTGGAGCCCCTTTTTAGCAAGCTTTTTCTGGGCTCTTTGGCTCTGGGCTTTCCACCTAAATCTCACATGCACCTAGGCTTTTACGACCAGTCAGTTTCCACCTATTTCCCATTGTATTACAACTAACCGGTGTAAAAAAAGTTCCCGGTGGGTTTTTAAGCTAATGTTTAATAACAAATTTTATTTCAAAAAAATATTCCAAACATACGGTTTTGTAGCTCTTTCCTTCCTCTACCGAATGATATATAAAGTTTTTATTTGCGATGGAAGTTTGGTGGAAAAATTGGACAAAGAAAGAAATGGAAGAAAAAATTTATGCAGTGATTATAGGGTAACATTTCACTCAGCTTAAACTTTATTTTCATTTGCATCTTCATTGATTTATTTTGTTTGTTGAAAATGAGTGATTTACGGGCAGGGATTGTGCGTCTTTATCAAGAAGGGCACCGCGTTATGGAGATTTCCCGCCTAATGAAAGTTCCACAACAAACCGTCAGTGATGCCATCAAGCGATTTGAACAGACTGGCAGCAACGACGATAGGGCAAGGAGTGGGCGCCCTGCGACAGCCACAACAGAGGAAAATATCCGGCTAATTGCTGACAGATTCTGCTACTGCAACGACCACGAAGTAGGCCACATCCACAGCAGTGTGGACTCCACGAAGAAGTTGGTCGTTGAACTTGGGATCTCTTACATGTCTCTGCAAAACATGGTAGACAAAGCTTATTATATGAATTCCCGGAAGACTGCAGAAGGGCAACTGCTTAACGACAATGCCAAGGAGAAGCGTTTGGACGGTGCGGAAAGCTTACCCGCCGGTTTGCGACAACCGCCACCGGAATATCCTCTTCACAAACGAAAAGTGGTTCGACATTGAGCAGGCCAACAACTCTCAAAATGACAGGTGGGTTTCCCGCTTATGTGCAATCCAAAGTTTAGGTTTTCAGAATTCGGAGTGTTGATCCGTTGCCACCAGAGCTTAAGTTCATCGAACGTACACAGAAGCCCAAGCAAGTGATGGTGTGGGCTGGTGTATCCTGGAATGCCAAAACTCCACTCATCTTTGTGCCACAAGGAACCAAGGTTAATGGCCCCGAATACCGCCAAATGCTTGAAACTGAGGTCCTACCATGGGCATTGGACAACCTGGATGATGTGTGGTTCTTCCAGCAAGATGGAGCCCCATCTCACCGTGCTTATGAAACTCAGGCATGGATTGCCGAGCATTTCCCTGATGCCATCACTATTGACCTTGATTGGCGCGACCCAAAAGGTGAATGGCCCCCAATTCTCCTGACCTCAATGTCATGGACTACTTTGCCTGGCCTTACCTCTAGTCAAAGGCCTGCTCTAGGCCCCACAAATCCATCCCGGCAAAAGGCATCATTGGTCAGAGAGTGGGACGCGGTTCCCCAAGAAATAATCCAAAATGCCATTGACGCTTTCCCGAAAAGACTCCGGAAATGCATTGAGGCGCATGGAGGCCATTTTATTGAGTAAAATAAAAACTTTATATATCATTCGGTAGAGGAAGGAAAGAGCTACAAAACCGTATGTTTGGAATATTTTTTTGAAATAAAATTTGTTATTAAACATTAGCTTAAAAACCCACCGGGAACTTTTTTTACACCGGTTAGTTGTAATACAATGGGAAATAGGTGGAAACTGACTGGTCGTAAAAGCCTAGGTGCATGTGAGATTTAGGTGGAAAGCCCAGAGCCAAAGAGCCCAGAAAAAGCTTGCTAAAAAGGGGCTCCAACTGGGCTTCAGCGTCTTTTTGGTCTTTTTTAAGCGACTTTTTTAACACAGCGTGTTTTACTTCGACTATATACCCATAATACAGTGTTTGACGTATTACTCGGTCCAATAATAATTTTTTGGAGGTGAAAACTTTTAAACTATTTATATCAGGAGTGCAATAATACTTCTTTTAAAATGCTTGTTATTGACTAAAAAAGAAGCATTTTTCTTAAAAGTCCATTTTTATCGCATTTTTTGAAGGAAAATAGTCTTGCCCTGCGGGCTGCCATTCTTTTACTTTTTCATGGCACATCTTTCTATTACAATGGAATTTCGATTTTACAATAAAATAGTCAAAAAAGTTAAGTTTTAAATGTCTGTTTAAGATGTTTTTAGGGGCTTAGCGACTTTTTCAAAACGTAATTTTTTTGAATAAATCATTAAATTTAAAATTCTGTTGTAATAGAATGATGCGCCATGAAAAAGTAGGAGGGTGGCAGCCCGTAGGGCAAAACATTGATTATTTTCCTTCAAAAATGCGATAAAAATGGACTTTTAGGAAAAATGCCTCTTTTCCCCTTGGAAGGTGGAAAGCCCAGAGCCAAAGAGCCCAGGGCCCTAGGTGTTATCACTTTGAAAAAAAGGTCAGAAAATTATCAACAAAAAGACAAAAGAAAAATCCGGGACAAAAAAGTAAATTTGAGAAAAAAAGTAGAACCCATATCAAAATTTGGATTCTGGAGGTAAATACCTGTTTAAGGAAGTTACGAAAAATAACTTGCTTGGTTCTTCCTGTGGTGTGGAAAAAATTCAAATGGCACTGATTTGGTTAACAACAAGGGTGAAATATGACACGAAAAAGATAATTTCAGTCACAAAAACGGAATGCTAAATTTTTCCCCAAAAGACGTTGAGGATAGTTTCGCTGACGATCTCGCGTCTCTCTGCCAGTATATATGGCAAAAAGAGCCTTAAAATACACATTTAATCACAAAAAGGAAAGCAGGACCCTTTTACATGTTGGATTTTTTCGAAAAACAACCCAGTTGAAAACGAATCAGTCGAAGAATACACCGCTTTTTTCAATGTCTGTAAAACAATCCACTCAAAGAATAGACCGGTTAAAGAACTGGGGGTTGAAGAATATGTGTAGAGCCCTGATATTGCTACTGGCCAGGCCCTAAGCCTAAGAACTAAGGGCCTAAGCCCTGGGTGGTTAACTTACCACCTTTAGGTGGCGTGTGCCACCTTTTTGAAAAACGAAAGGTGGCATTTTTGTACGAAATTCGGCGAAGTGTACAGAACATTTTTCCTTATTTAATTATTGAACACTTAATTTAAAGATGTTCATATTTGTTTGATTTCAATAGGTTAATGGTGATTGTAACACGAAGTGTGACAGTTTATGAGAAACGCCACCTTTGGTGAAAAATTTTGGATATAATGCCACCTTTTGGGGAAATTTTGCCACCTTTTTTGAAACTTGAGTTAACCACCCAGCCTAAGCCTGAATGATTAGGGGGGGGGAGGGGTTGGATGTATTCCAGTAGCGCCAAATTTTCTGTGGTGGCTATTTTTTAAAATTTATGTATCTTGGTCGCCATATTTCTAAGATTTTATTTTTGAGGCATGCTCAGAGCTAAAACGTAGAAATTAATCTGAATTAAGTATTAGAATTTCTAAAATGTAAGAGTACTGACCTACTTTAAGAAAGACCCACCGTACAACCTTTTAGTTGATTTGCAAGCCTATTTTGTTGACAATCTGGTGTTGCAATGTAAAAAAGAGTTGCGTAGAATTGAAAGTTGGATTAACAATATAAATATCAGAGTTGCAATAAAATGCATAAAAAGCTCTAAAATTGAACAATACTCAATTAAAAAAACAGGTCACTTCAAAAAAATTTGAAGTGTTTTCGCCACAATTTTTAAAACATCTTCAAGAAAATTTCATAATTCTGACATCAATGTTCCTGATCTACGTATTTAATGTATCAATTCCCCACTCTCTAACAACTTCTCACCCTACGGATCCCATATCTCGACCTAGAGCAAACATTTCGTAAATCTGTTTTTGCATTTTCTAAATTAGCACGAGCTTACCTGATTTCACTTTTCAGATTTCGGTTGAGCACCCAAAAATCTCAAAATTGACCTCAAAATTTTCTGATTTTTTGGGGTTTGAAAAATAACTCATCATGGGAAGTTAATACAGTAAATACAGTATCTTTTAATTGTGCATAAGTTTCTTTTATATTGCAACGCTGGGTTGTCAACTAACAAGGGTTGACAAATTCGATTCGACTGTTCTGATAAGTCTATCTTGTAGAGCGTAGTCGATTTACTACACAAAATTTTAATATCACCAGACCATCGCAAGAAAAAATAAAATGTGGAGGCTCGAGAAGGTTTAAAAATGTGTGCAAAATTACCTTAGTCCCCCTGTGGATTTTTCAAAAGTTTTCCACAGTCATACCTAGATATATTAATGCCTCTAAAAGTTTGATCCCTACCTGGGTCTATCACCTTTTGTTTCAACAAGTGGGTTAAAAAAGTGTTGGATCCAGCTAGAGATCACACTTTTAAAGGTGTCCCTACATAGAGGTTTGACTGCAAAAAATATATATTTTCGAAAATCAACAGGGGGCCAAGGTAAAAAACATCATTCTGGATTGATGTTTCTCGAGCCTCCAGATTTTATTTTTTCTTACCATGAGCCAGTAATATTAAAATTTTGTGTAGTAAATCGACTACGCTCTACAAGATAGACTTATCAGAACAGTCGAATCGAATTTGTCAACCCTTGTTAGTTGACAACCCAGCGTTGCAATATAAAAGAAACTTATGCACAATTAAAAGATACTGTATTTACTGTATTAACTTCCCATGATGAGTTATTTTTCAAACCCCAAAAAATCAGAAAATTTTGAGGTCAATTTTGAGATTTTTGGGTGCTCAACCGAAATCTGAAAAGTGAAATCAGGTAAGCTCGTGCTAATTTAGAAAATGCAAAAACAGATTTACGAAATGTTTGCTCTAGGTCGAGATATGGGATCCGTAGGGTGAGAAGTTGTTAGAGAGTGGGGAATTGATACATTAAATACGTAGATCAGGAACATTGATGTCAGAATTATGAATTTTTTTTGAAGATGTTTTAAAAATTGTGGCGAAAACACTTCAAATTTTTTTGAAGTGACCTGTTTTTTTAATTGAGTATTGTTCAATTTTAGAGCTTTTTATGCATTTTATTGCAACTCTGATATTTATATTGTTAATCCAACTTTCAATTCTACGCAACTCTTTTTTACATTGCAACACCAGATTGTCAACAAAATAGGCTTGCAAATCAACTAAAAGGTTGTACGGTGGGTCTTTCTTAAAGTAGGTCAGTACTCTTACATTTTAGAAATTCTAATACTTAATTCAGATTAATTTCTACGTTTTAGCTCTGAGCATGCCTCAAAAATAAAATCTTAGAAATATGGCGACCAAGATACATAAATTTTAAAAAATAGCCACCACAGAAAATTTGGCGCTACTGGAATACATCCAACCCCTCCCCCCCCCTAATCATTCAGGCTTAGGCTGGGTGGTTAACTCAAGTTTCAAAAAAGGTGGCAAAATTTCCCCAAAAGGTGGCATTATATCCAAAATTTTTCACCAAAGGTGGCGTTTCTCATAAACTGTCACACTTCGTGTTACAATCACCATTAACCTATTGAAATCAAACAAATATGAACATCTTTAAATTAAGTGTTCAATAATTAAATAAGGAAAAATGTTCTGTACACTTCGCCGAATTTCGTACAAAAATGCCACCTTTCGTTTTTCAAAAAGGTGGCACACGCCACCTAAAGGTGGTAAGTTAACCACCCAGGGCTTAGGCCCTTAGTTCTTAGGCTTAGGGCCTGGCCAGTAGCAATATCAGGGCTCTACACATATTCTTCAACCCCCAGTTCTTTAACCGGTCTATTCTTTGAGTGGATTGTTTTACAGACATTGAAAAAAGCGGTGTATTCTTCGACTGATTCGTTTTCAACTGGGTTGTTTTTCGAAAAAATCCAACATGTAAAAGGGTCCTGCTTTCCTTTTTGTGATTAAATGTGTATTTTAAGGCTCTTTTTGCCATATATACTGGCAGAGAGACGCGAGATCGTCAGCGAAACTATCCTCAACGTCTTTTGGGGAAAAATTTAGCATTCCGTTTTTGTGACTGAAATTATCTTTTTCGTGTCATATTTCACCCTTGTTGTTAACCAAATCAGTGCCATTTGAATTTTTTCCACACCACAGGAAGAACCAAGCAAGTTATTTTTCGTAACTTCCTTAAACAGGTATTTACCTCCAGAATCCAAATTTTGATATGGGTTCTACTTTTTTTCTCAAATTTACTTTTTTGTCCCGGATTTTTCTTTTGTCTTTTTGTTGATAATTTTCTGACCTTTTTTTCAAAGTGATAACACCTAGGGCCCTGGGCTCTTTGGCTCTGGGCTTTCCACCTTCCAAGGGGAAAAGAGGCATTTTTCCTAAAAGTCCATTTTTATCGCATTTTTGAAGGAAAATAATCAATGTTTTGCCCTACGGGCTGCCACCCTCCTACTTTTTCATGGCGCATCATTCTATTACAACAGAATTTTAAATTTAATGATTTATTCAAAAAAATTACGTTTTGAAAAAGTCGCTAAGCCCCCTAAAAACATCTTAAACAGACATTTAAAACTTAACTTTTTTGACTATTTTATTGTAAAATCGAAATTCCATTGTAATAGAAAGATGTGCCATGAAAAAGTAAAAGAATGGCTGCCCGCAGGGCAAGACTATTTTCCTTCAAAAAATGCGATAAAAATGGACTTTTAAGAAAAATGCTTCTTTTTTAGTCAATAACAAGCATTTTAAAAGAAGTATTATTGCACTCCTGATATAAATAGTTTAAAAGTTTTCACCTCCAAAAAATTATTATTGGACCGAGTAATACGTCAAACACTGTATTATGGGTATATAGTCGAAGTAAAACACGCTGTGTTAAAAAAGTCGCTTAAAAAAGACCAAAAAGACGCTGAAGCCCAGTTGGAGCCCCTTTTTAGCAAGCTTTTTCTGGGCTCTTTGGCTCTGGGCTTTCCACCTAAATCTCACATGCACCTAGGCTTTTACGACCAGTCAGTTTCCACCTATTTCCCATTGTATTACAACTAACCGGTGTAAAAAAAGTTCCCGGTGGGTTTTTAAGCTAATGTTTAATAACAAATTTTATTTCAAAAAAATATTCCAAACATACGGTTTTGTAGCTCTTTCCTTCCTCTACCGAATGATATATAAAGTTTTTATTTGCGATGGAAGTTTGGTGGAAAAATTGGACAAAGAAAGAAATGGAAGAAAAAATTTATGCAGTGATTATAGGGTAACATTTCACTCAGCTTAAACTTTATTTTCATTTGCATCTTCATTGATTTATTTTGTTTGTTGAAAATGAGTGATTTACGGGCAGGGATTGTGCGTCTTTATCAAGAAGGGCACCGCGTTATGGAGATTTCCCGCCTAATGAAAGTTCCACAACAAACCGTCAGTGATGCCATCAAGCGATTTGAACAGACTGGCAGCAACGACGATAGGGCAAGGAGTGGGCGCCCTGCGACAGCCACAACAGAGGAAAATATCCGGCTAATTGCTGACAGATTCTGCTACTGCAACGACCACGAAGTAGGCCACATCCACAGCAGTGTGGACTCCACGAAGAAGTTGGTCGTTGAACTTGGGATCTCTTACATGTCTCTGCAAAACATGGTAGACAAAGCTTATTATATGAATTCCCGGAAGACTGCAGAAGGGCAACTGCTTAACGACAATGCCAAGGAGAAGCGTTTGGACGGTGCGGAAAGCTTACCCGCCGGTTTGCGACAACCGCCACCGGAATATCCTCTTCACAAACGAAAAGTGGTTCGACATTGAGCAGGCCAACAACTCTCAAAATGACAGGTGGGTTTCCCGCTTATGTGCAATCCAAAGTTTAGGTTTTCAGAATTCGGAGTGTTGATCCGTTGCCACCAGAGCTTAAGTTCATCGAACGTACACAGAAGCCCAAGCAAGTGATGGTGTGGGCTGGTGTATCCTGGAATGCCAAAACTCCACTCATCTTTGTGCCACAAGGAACCAAGGTTAATGGCCCCGAATACCGCCAAATGCTTGAAACTGAGGTCCTACCATGGGCATTGGACAACCTGGATGATGTGTGGTTCTTCCAGCAAGATGGAGCCCCATCTCACCGTGCTTATGAAACTCAGGCATGGATTGCCGAGCATTTCCCTGATGCCATCACTATTGACCTTGATTGGCGCGACCCAAAAGGTGAATGGCCCCCAATTCTCCTGACCTCAATGTCATGGACTACTTTGCCTGGCCTTACCTCTAGTCAAAGGCCTGCTCTAGGCCCCACAAATCCATCCCGGCAAAAGGCATCATTGGTCAGAGAGTGGGACGCGGTTCCCCAAGAAATAATCCAAAATGCCATTGACGCTTTCCCGAAAAGACTCCGGAAATGCATTGAGGCGCATGGAGGCCATTTTATTGAGTAAAATAAAAACTTTATATATCATTCGGTAGAGGAAGGAAAGAGCTACAAAACCATATGTTTGGAATATTTTTTTGAAATAAAATTTGTTATTAAACATTAGCCTAACCAACCGGGAACTTTTTTTACACCAGTTACTACCTGCCAATCAGCACCAAGACCTTAGTCGATTACCACCAATTCCCATCTGGTATCCACGTGGGAGCACCACTGGAGATTCACTGGCAATCCAGTAGGAGTTTTCGGGAACACTTTAGAAATCACGTAAGATCCCACTCGCAATTTTTCGCTGTGCAGTGTACGCGGGCTTTTAGAAGTGGGTTAGCCACATGAGAATGATATATATAGAAAATTACAGCTATTTGTAAGAAAAAAATGTTTTGCACTATTTCATGCAGAAAAGAATTTTTGACTGAGAAATAGTAATTGACAGAAAAAAAGAAATTAATTGCCGTTTTTATGTGCTCATATTTTTCCCAAGAACAACCCAGTTGAAGAATAACCAAGTAAAGATCGTACAGGTTGAAGAACAGTCCGGTTGAAGACTTTGTAGTTGAAGAATACAGGGTGGCGCAAAAGTTCCCGGAATTTTTTTAAAATTCAAAATTGCGCCAATTTTTTTTTTTTTAAATCCGGATTTGTGATATACCATTTTGTAGCCCTATTCTTTCTCTACAAAACTGCTATTTTCTTAATTTTAGGATGGTTTTAATTTTCTGTTTAGATGTCAAAAGAAAAGCGATCAGCCGCGATTTTGTTAAAAGAGTCAGGAAAGAAAGCAAGCGTAATTTCGTCGATGCTCGGAATGGCAATTTCTACCGTTTACGATGCGGTCAAGCGACAGAGCGATACAGGAACAAGCAATGACAGGCCAAGAAGCGGAAGACCGGTGACTGTGACAACTCCAGCTAATCGAGAAAGGGTCCGGAAAAGAATCAAGCGAAATGATCAGCAATCAATGAGGGGCATGGCTAAATCGATGGGAATCAGCAAGGACTCGGTCAGAAGAATTGTCAAAACGAAGCTAGGTGCTCAGGTGATCAAGCTATCAAAGGGACAAACGTTAACAGAAGCAATGATGGCCAAGCGACTCGAAAAAGGACGAAGAATGTCAAAGCTGATTACCAAGAATCGTCACAGGGCCGTCGTCTTCACCGATGAAAAGATCTTTACCGTCGAGCGCTATCACAATCATCAAAATGATCGGCAGCTGTTGCTGAAAGGAGCAGGTTACAACCCATTTTTCATGCTGAATCTAATTATAACCTTTTCAGAACGCAAGATTGTCACTCGAAGTCATTTTCCTGCGTCTGTCATGGTCTGGGCGGGAATCACTGCTGATGGAAAACGCCTTTGGTTTTCGCCGAAAAAGGAGTCAAGATTAATGCTGCAGTCTACCAACAACGCATTCTCAGAGACGTCTTGGATCCGTGGGCACGCCGACACTTCAAAAATCGACATTGGACTTTTCAGCAAGATTGGGCACCGGCACATGGAGCAAAGACAACAATTTCGCTGTGCAAAGAGCTGTTTCCGGACATGTGGGACAAGGAAGTTTGGCCTCCGAATTCGCCAGATCTAAATCCGATGGACTATTCTGTGTGGTCAATCTTGAAAGCAAAGCCTGCGCAACGTCTCACAAGTCGGTGGATTCGCTGAAGCGCGCTCTGGTCAAAGCCTGATGAAATAACGGTGGAACAGCTGGCGGCAATTGTTGACAATTTTCCGAAGCGTTTGAAGGCGTGTATCAAAGCAAAAGGAGCTCATTTTGAAAATCTGTTAAAGTGATGTTAAAATTCAGTCTATTGGCTACATTTTAATGTATCATTTTGGTGGTTAATGTTTTTGAAAAATAAAGTTATGTCAGTTTCAAAATTCCGGGAACTTTTGCGCCACCCTGTATGTGTAGAGCCAATATCAGCTTTTTCATAAAAAAATTGTTGTTCTAGATACCCCTAAAATATTACTGGGGGTTGTATAATCCACTACGGAGTTTTCATTGATCCGGTTTTTTGCCATTAATCTGATCTGATCCGAGGTATCAATGATACCTGGATCAATGATAATGGCTAAAAAAATTCGGTTGATCTGATCCGGCCCCAAATTTTTGGCCACTGATCTGATCCGACTATCAATGATCCAAACTATCATTGATACCGCTATCAGATCAATGAAATCCGGATCAATGAAAACTCTGATCCACTAGCGTCGAAAATTCTTACTTACCTTCCAGTGCCCTGTCTAACTTCCACTCCGATATTATAGCTTCTAAACTTTTTTGGTTATTTTTTCATCACTTCTGCCATAATTATTACATAGCCGGCTGATCTTTGTGTGTCAACACCAATTTGAGTGCTTGAACTCCCGAAGACAATGCAAAACTCCTGCTAAAGTGCGGATGGAATCCTGTGGGTCTAGTAATATTTGCAGGACCATCACTGCTAGTCTCCATGAACTTTTTGCCCACTCGTAGACAGCATCTGCGAAAAAGTTTTATAACTAAAAAGATTCAGTAGTGATTATGTTCAATTTTTACACGAAATTCCTGCGAAAATTGTATAATTGGTCCATGTGTTCGTAAGTGTTTATACATAACAGACCATATTTATGTATGAGTTGCAAAAATTTTTCATAAATGAGAATTGGCACTCAATTAATTGTTGGGTTTGAAAATCGAAATTTTGACCACACAATTTACGATTTGAAACCCACCGGTTAATTAATAAACGATTATTATAGATTCTAAACTTTTTTGGTTATAAACGATTATTAATTAACCGATGGGTTTCAAATCGTAAATTGTGAAGTCACTATTTCGATTTTCAAACTCAACAATTAATTGAGTGCCAATTCTAATTTATAAAAAATTTTGCAACCCATACATAAATATGGTCTGTTACGTATGACCACCCACGAACTTATGTACCGAAGCAATAATTTTTGTCGCACTCATCTAAGTCCATCTTTCATTGTTTTATGCAGGATAATCAAAAAAAAAATTTTTTTTGATTAAATTTTTTTTGTATTTTTGCAAAAAAATAGACCAAGTTAGTCTTTCTAAAATTTGTGGACTATCTTATGTTTCTCCAAAAAACGCACTGTTGAGGACATCCCTCGTCACTGAACGAGAACATGAGTGGATTTCTATCCTTGGCCTTCTCGTGCTCAGCAAACTGCCCCGCTGCCTCAAGTTCAGCCGCCTCTTGTTTCAAGATGAGAGGTAGGCCAGACCTGTTGACCATCCAAAAGGGCACCCACAAAGACAGGTGCAATGACCCTCCTTGCCCAATTCCAACGCTGCCATACATGTCTAGTGGTCTGCCTTGCGTGTCTTTCATCCGCATGAATATTCGTCTGGACTCCCCTCTCAAGGCTCGCTTGGAGAGTTGGGATCGAAATATGTTGGCTGGATTGATGGTGTGAAAACGGTCCGATCCTGAATTGGGATATTGGGAAGTTTTGTCCACAAGAAATTAGTAAAAACGAAATTGTGAAACTAACCAACACTAAACACCAACTCCTCATTCAAATTGACAGAGTGAATTTGAAGGCGTTTGCCAGTCTGGATGGAATATTTATTAGTGTGGAATGGATTGCCAGTGCCATTGCTACACTCGAACTCCACTTCTATAGGTAGCAGGTTGAGGATGGTGAAAGGAGCTATGAAACTGATGGTGTGGCCGGACATATACTCGTTTTCTGATAGCTCTGGGTAACGCTCTTTTTTGATTGAGACACACACCCTAAAAAAAATCAGGTCATAAGACATTTCGCCACCACCGACCCAACGCCAAAATTTTGAAGTTTCCGAAAAAATGCACCGAACAATCTAAGTAGTCGTCCACTTAAATCAAGCGGCTTGATGCGGATCTTTTTGATGTCTTCCGAATCCCAAAACTGCAATAATTAAAGCATTCTAAAAAAGGTTTGATAATAGTTAAATGCCATTTTGCAGAGTAATTCTCGAGTTTTGGTAAAATCAATCGAATGACAGTTCACAATACCTACAAACTATCTTTAAAATAGTGAAATCAGTGCGCAAAAAAGCTTTTTGAAACCGAAATATAAGTAAAAAATGTTCGCTCCGGGTGGACATCTAGATTCACCACATGTACCCGTAGGAATTGAGCAGAGCAAAAACCTATCTACCTGGGTATCATTCACTAGAGGTATCAATTCACGTTTATGTAACTCCATCTACCTAAACCATCTGAGCATTGAGTACCACGAACTTGGTACCACTACCTAGACACTTCCACCTGAGTATCAAAACCTGTACTAACACCTGAGTGGTACAACTACCTGAGTAACACCTGATTACACTACGAGGTACGAAAATACAGGGTGTCCCAAGAAATAGGCCCACTTTCAAACGTCCGTAACTTTTTTTCTAGATCGAATTTCGAAAATCTGTAAACGCAGATCGACTCAGTTTTTTATGGAAATTTTTGTAGTGTATCACGCTCAAAAAAAAATTCCGACCAAAAATCGACTTTTTGCCTTGGTCCCCCCTGTTGTGCAAAAATGCGCCAATTTTCAACATCGTTAATTATACTGTTTATGATATAAAAATCATCAATTTACGAATCATTGGAACTTTGTTTTCTTCGACTTCTTCTCTCATTCCTTATTTCCTGAAACGTCCGATATTGGGCTCAAGAAAATCCTGATTGGTACCGTGAAGAACCGCTCCACTCTCCTTATCTCTGTGTATGGGCAGCAATTGAGCGTCGTGAAATCATCGGTCCATATTTCTTTGAGCAGAACATCACGGGTTCCGTTTATCTCGAGATGTTGCAACAGTTTTTCTTACCCAGAGTTCAAGGTTTCTCATCCATTCTGGCCTTTCTGTTTTCAATAAGAGTTGTTTAGGTGTTCAATCTCTGGTGTTTATGCAAGACGGAGCATCGTCTCATTTCATTGTCATCGTAAGAGACTGGTTAGATGCCAATTTTCCGCTCCGCTAGATGGGTGAGTGGCTAGATGGGTTGAAGGTCAGCTGCTGAACCTGCTCCGTTCCGACAGCCCAGATCTCACTCCATGCGACTTCTTTCTATGGGGCTACCTGAAAAGCAGAATTTATCGAACTCAACCTGCAAATCTGGAGGACTTGAGAGCAAGAATCGTGCACGAATTCGAGGTTCTTCCTGAAGAGATGATAAACAGATCAATCGATTCCTACGTTCGGCGTCTTGAAAAGTGTGTTGATGTGGAAGGTGCAAGTGTCGAATTGAGATAGTCATCTGTTATGTTCCGTCTGTTATGTCTGCATTGTTGCCTATATGCATTGTTGTTCACCAAAGTTCCAATGATTCGTAAATTGATGATTTTAATATCATAAGCAGCATAATTAACGATGTTGAAAATTGGCGCATTTTTGGACAACAAGGAGGACCAAGGCAAAAAGTCGATTTTTGGTCGGAAATTTTTTTTCGAGCGTGATACACCACAAAAATTGCCATAAAAAACTGAGTCGATCTGCTTTTACAGATTTTCGAAATTCGATCTAGTTTGAAAGTGGGCATATTTCTTGGGACACCCTGTAATCCAGAACTGGGGATTTTGCAAGAAAAAAAGAAGAGTTTTTAGATGATCAAACCGTGCTCAGGGCACAATTCTGGATAGGGTACAATAATTTTTAATTACTGTCAGCTAGTTCTTTCAGCTAATTTATGGAGATAGATACCCGTTTAAGGAAGGTACCAGGCGGTTTCCCTACCACCCTGAAGTCTACTGGTCCTATAAAAACTAGTTTATGATTATTATTCAAGAAAAAATGATGCTTACTACCACCAGGATTCGAACCTGTAACTTCAAAATTTTGGTGTTGGGTCGGTGTTGGCGAAAAATTCGTTGGCGAAACGTCCTATGACTAAAAATTGAAATTTTAAAAAAATGGTTGAGTTCAATTCCGTCTTAATTGCTTGTTACCAATCCTACTTTTGTTTTTCTAAACCTTTTTTTGGCTAAAGTGTATTATCCTTCAACCTCCCAAAAATGGGTTTTAACCACTTTTTGTGTGTTTAGCTGCTGAAACGTAGATAACATGTTTTTAGGGTCGGCCGACCATTTTAGAAAAAAATTTTGACCAAAATCGACTTTTGACTTGGGGACCAAGGTAAACCACCTGGATAGGGTACCTGGATACCATTTTTATTCAAAATTCTCCCTGGAGCTCTCACATTTATATAAAGGGACAGCCCTTGGCTCGGACCATGTACCCCCAAAGGGGCTTCCTATTAAATTAGGGTGCCTGCCGAAGGCAGGCAGGTATAGGATATATTGTACCGGTACCCTATCCAGGTGGTTTACCTTGGTCCCCCAAGTCAAAAAGTCGATTTTTGGTCAAAAAATTTTTTTCTAAAAATGGTCGGCCGGACCCTAAAAACATGTTATCTACTCGTTTCAGCAGCTAAAACACACAAAAAAGTGGTTAAAACCCATTTTTGGGAGGTTGAAGGATAATACACTCCGGCCCTTTTTTTATACAGTCGACTCTCTCAAAAGGGTACGTTATATAGACGCTATGCTATATGGATAGTCGACTGTATTTTTATGTTTTCCTGTAGCTTTATTCCTAAGCTATTCAATGATTATAACCTAATGTAAAAACTTTTTTAAATACGATGAAAAAGGCAAAAATTAGAAAACGATATTTTTAAGTGCGTTCCAAATTTTTACCTGCAATTTGTAAAAAAGTATCACAGAAAGTTGTTTTCAGACGTGTGAATGAAAAATTTAAATCTACAGTTATCAATTAAATTTAGTCACCTATTCATCGCAGTTGACTTCTTCTACAGTTAATCATTATTTACAGTTAACCATTTCTACAGTTTGTACCCCAAATTTAAATCCAATTTAAATCTAATTCCTTCAATAATAATGCTATCATGATTAATACCGACCAATACAAGTGATCTCCAGTCCTGTTGGGAGCAGTAGTAGAGAATCTCAAGAGCCTGTTCCTATATTCTTCCTCTTCAGCACTATTCCTTCCTCCAGTAGCACCGCTGCTTCCTCCACCCTCACTGCTAACGTCATCGCTACCCCCACTTCTGACATATCCGCCACCTCCAGAGCTGGACAACCAGTCTATATGCTGATGGCCCACCACCTTAAATCTGCTGCATTTCGGCTGCACCTCCATCTCCGCATTGACATATTTCAGTGGCACACAAGTTCTGGTGGATGGACCTAGTTCTAGCTCCAGTTTATCTGAAATACAAGGGGTCTAGAATAAGGTTTCGTGGCAAATAGGCAAGCCTTACCATCAGGATGAGTGACCCTAGAATTATCCAGCTTGATCAGTATTGGATCGGCCAATCGATTGGAGAGAATCAAGGCAGACTGCACAGTGACCACCTTGCGGCCATCTTGATCCATGTTGACAGCAACGACCACTCGAGCAAAGTAGGCGGCACTGTTGCTTGAGGACTAAAAATTGGGGTTTGTTGAGTCTTGAGGGATTAGAGTGGTGGTTTATCTTGGTCCTCCAAGGCTAAAAGTCAAATTTTGGTCAATTTTTTTTCCAAAATATCTTTCCGGGCTCTGAAAACATGTTTTCTACCATTTTTACGGTCTAAAATGCATTAGAAATGGTTAAAAACAGATTTCGCCCAGGTACAGACAGTGTACTACGGCAAAAAGCTCCAAAGGCTTAATTTTAAAGTATTTTCCAACTTTTTCGTAGGTTGAAGAAATAAAAATCCACCTAAATACCTGAGACCTAATCCTTGAGATGGTTATAGCTGAATTTCTATTCACCAACCTTAGTGATCGTCTGCATAGAAGCTGCCATCCTGACCACCCTGAAGTAAGTGCCAACTGAGTCGACACTAACAGGCGAGATCTCTTCCCATCCGTCCACCTTGACCACTAGTAGTCTTGGTTCATCAATCTTCTCCTGGGTCAACAGTTTGGCTGGGAATTCAAAGGTGGAGCTTTTGCTAGCTGCCACACTAAACCATTTGGCTGTGGACTTACGGCTTGCAGATCTCGACTTGGTCAACTCTTCGACGGCCGTGGTGAATTTGAGGCCGGAGCCGGTTTCATTTCTCAGGATATTAGGCAGATGGTCGGACTTTGACCGAGAGTAGATTTGTCTGCAATATTTTTGGAAATAGACTAAGGAAAAATTGGGTGCATAGCAGAGTTTTCCTGATAACGATTTTCGGCGCTTGATTTGATAGTTGATTTGATAAGACCCCTCATTTCATGCTTGATTTGATAGGTGATTTGATAAGCTATCAAATCACGTGATTTGATAGGGAAGCATGTCCAACAATTTTTGCTTGATTTGATACGTGATTTGATAAGACCCCCTATTTTTCGCTTGATTTGATACTTGATTTGATTTGATAGGCTTGATATCAAACAAAATTTTGGCTTGATAGCATGATTTGATAACAAGCAAGTTTTCTTTCAGGCAAACAACATTTTCTTATAAACAACAACAAGAAGGGCGACAAAATTTGTTGAACAAATACGACCAAACAATTAGCAAAGAAATTAAATGATTAGTTCACAGCAAGACTATAAATTAGAGTTGAGCGAAACGACCAGCTGAGAGTTAAGATAACTGAATTGAGTCCGCGCCCGCTTATAGTTCGTTGCCATACTTGCGTAACTGAATATCCGCTCAATTGGTGCAGAAGAAGCTGGGATGCCGAAGAGTTCAAGAGCGAGGATTGCCACATCTTTCCATCGCTGAAAAAATATACTATACACACATACTTGATTTGATAAGCTATCAAATCACGTGATTTGATAAGGAAGGATGTCCAAAAATTTTTGTTTGATTTGATAGGTGATTTGATAAGACCCCTCATTTCATGCTTGATTTGATAGGTGATTTGATAAGCTGTCAAATCACGTGATTTGATAGGCCTATCAAATCACGTGATAAGCATATCAAATCACGATGTTTTGATATCAGGAAAACTCTGGTGCATAGACGCTTCGCAAATTCGAAATTTCATTGGCAAAAAATCTGCGATAGCTTTAAGGCTGTTTTAAAATCCCGTTAAAAACAGTAAAATTGAAAAAAGATTGAATTTCCGCATTATACAAAAAACCTATGCCGGTTATTTGAATAGTTTTGGTTCTGGGGGTGCTACTCTATTAGAAATTAAGGCTTTACCGTATTTATTCTAAGGCTCAAATTAAAAACACTCCTCAAAATACGTGTTTACCTCGTCAAATTCAAATTTTTTACCTCCTCAAATCTATATTTTCGCTATCAATTTCATATTTTGTCAAAGAGACGTTCACTTGACTGAGTAAAAACGAGATTAGGCTAGAACTTTACGTATCTCAGACAAAATATGAAATTGACAGGGAAAATATATATTTGAGGAGGTAAAAATTTGAATTTGAGGAGGTAAACACATATTTTGAGGAGTGTTTTTACCTAAAGTCTTTGTTCGGTGCATAGTCGTTTGGACAAAAAAGTCTCAAATGAGACTTTGTCTAAAAGTCTTAACAGAACGCCAAGTTTGTACACGTTTGAATTTATTCTTATTTTTTGCGCAGTTTGCTGCGTTTTTGTTTTCTATGTTTATTCCCGATCATTGTGGGAGCGGTATATCTGCCAACTCTGAAACCGGTGAATTTCAGATGGTGACCTAAGCCTGGCCACTGTAGCATGAACTCGTTGTTAAGTCACTAATTTTCAGAATTTTAGCCTTTCGGCAGCAGCAGCAGTCTCAGAGCTTTGGTCAGAGCTATAGTGTTCGTGTGTCACTCCAGCAGCTTCCTCACCATCTCCAGAACATGCCAGCTTTTTATGAGCCAGCCTCAGAAGAGAATAGTGACAGAAGCCAGTGTAAGCAAGTCTGCTTACATGGATGGTGTGTTATTTTTATGCTCCCACTTGTTTCAAATTCAATTTTTTATAGAGGAAACTTCGGAAGACCATAAGAAAGCTGGAAAGCATAGTGGGTCATCATCATCTTCATCCAACTGGGGTCGAATCTGTATGGCAGTTGCTGTCCTGATGGTCAGTTTTATTGTCGCTGGTGTCGCTTTGACTGGTAATTTAAGATTATGAGAATATATCGATGCGGAAACTATATTCTTCTATGCCATGAACTGTAATTATATATGATTTTCGTTGTGAACAAGAGTTTCTCAAATAAATAAAGTGATTTATGTGTTCTATAATTCTATTATTTTCCCTTCTTTTCTTGTCTTTACAATAAAAGGACTTTGAGCAGGAATTTAGACCTACGGCTAGTTGGCAACGGTTTTTTGAAAATTTTTAAATCCGTCATATTTATGTTTTGGGAATTATCCAAGCGATTTCGAATTTTATAAGCCACTCGCAGTACTGTTGATCTATGCGCCAACAAATACATGGCTACCACTAATTTGGTACTAGTACATGGTACCACCACCTGAGTACTGAAGTATTACCGTCTGGGCACTTCTATCTGAACATATAGGTATCACTATTTGGTCACCTCGGTATCCTCTCCTGACTACCCGAATATCTAAGTAGCACTTCGTGTATCGGTAGCACTACGTGGATACAACTGAATCGAAAACCCCAATAAAAGGAATAAAGGTGAAAATACTTGATCCCTTTTTCCGTGTCCTTCTCTGCCATGGATTGCTTTATAGTGTCCCACTTATAAAAGAATTGGTTGGCTTGCTGAATAAAAGTCTGAGTTAGGTTGAATTCTAGAGGACTTTCTTTGCCTGAAAATTTGATTCGGTATGCAAAAATAAAACTTTACAGTTAGCATACCAGGTGTAAGATCCACATTGACATGTGTTTCTCTCCATTGCACAGCCAATCTGTCTATAAGCCATGGTTCCACCAGAGGTTCCCATCCAAACACACTCTGATTGAAGTAGTCTACTCCCAGGCTCATCTGGCTCTGTAGTCTGTCCACTGATTTTTCGAGCATTAGTTCTGAAATTAAAATTGAGTAATGACTAAATTATTTTTAGAATTGCTGGTTTAGTTAAATATTTTCAGAAATACTAAGCTTCTTGGCATTAGTGAAGCCGCTCAATAAATTTTAAGTACAACCAAATTTCCCATACCTAAAGCCCTCCATAAAATAGCACCATAATCCTTAAAAAACTCACTAGACAAATTTAATCTGAGGATAGGAATGGCGACGCCCTGAGATGAGTCATCTAACATCCACAGGCATATTTTCTCAGCTTTGATGGACACCTTGGAGATCCAGGTAGCCGAGCTAGACCCTTGTAATCCACTGGCCATAGGAGCAGCAGTGCCTTTTGAGACTGATCCATTGCCCGGTTTAAAGCGCTTTAGTGACTCTTCCAGCACATTTCTCAACACCAAAAAGTCTTTGTAGCAGCATCTAGCGACCACTTCCTCGCTCAACTCTATGGACAACTTTTGTCTTTGGTGTATCAGGTCGATGTTTTGGATGCCTTGACTGGATTTAGCACCACAACTATTGGGACTTATGGAAGAGGTAGACAGGTGTCGAGTGGCCGAATTGGAGTGGTCTTTGGCTATCTGGATGGTGGCTGAAAAGGCGTTGGTTAGCTGGCACTTCGAGGTTTCTTCGGATGACATAAGACACCAGCAAAGATTGATTCTCTGAAAATTTAGGATTAAGGTTGACTATGGGTATCACTTGCTTTTTACAGTGAACCATTTTCTACAGTTTAATATTACAATAGTCAACTATTTAATACAATCAACCAATTTTTGTCAAAATTAGGCAAATAAGTTATCAATAAGGAAAATCAAGACTTTTCAAACTGTTCCTGTTTTTCGCATTGCCCAAAAAGTATGTATTCACCTGTATTTCGTAACTAGCTTCCATCTGACCCGAAGCATCGCTGCAACTGACAACAGCAGTTACATAGCCAATTAGAGCTAGACTGTCCGGATCTTCCGGTTGTTCCAGTAATACCAAATCTGACTCTTTAAGTGTAATTTTTAAAGTGATTGTGTGCACAGGACTAGCTGCTAATATTTGTGAGGCTGGGGCATAATAGTGTTGATTGGCATGCGATATGGACCGTGTTAGTACACCGCTTTTCGGTACTTCATACGCACCAAAGTCAGTGGATGAGTGACTGGTAAAGGGGTCACCTAAATGAGAACAGATGGCTTTTTTATTTCATAAAAAATTTAAAATCAACAATTTTTTTAGATAATATTTTTTGGGTACAGGACGTTTGACCGCCACTAATTTGACCGCCACCTAAATTGACCGCCGTCAATATGCAACTTTTTCATCAAGCTTCGTGAGTCTTATCGTGGCGATTTCTTGCTTCTTTACAACATAATATTTACTGCGTAATATTCAAACTTTCTCTACGTCTTTTAGGATTGGATGAACGGTGTGATCAAACCTAGGCGGACTGAAGATGTAAACAGAGATGAGCGAATTCTTCTCCAAGTGAATCGGTGGGTGGATGTTGATGCAAAGAGATTGGGCAAGAAAGAGTGGGTTCAAGGTCTTGTTATTGCTTTGAAAGATACTTGAATTGTTGTTGAAAATAGTTAAATAAAGTTACGATATAGTTGCCTATGCTTTTTTATCTTGTAATTTGATTTGGAAGTCTCAAACTTTTCATTGGAAAAACTCGTGTCCGTTTCATTGGTTTGTAGTTTTCTAGCAGATTTTGATCTATAGGTTTTGATTTGCAATACACATATGTTGCAGTCGGTCAAATTTAGGCTTGACTATAACTGACCAAATAGAGAACTGACCAAATAGAGAACTGACCAAATAGAGAACTGACCAATAAACTATTTGGTAAAAAAGACAACTGACCAAAAAAGGATCCGACCAAATAAGATATTTAAACAATTATTTATTTAAATTGTTTGACCAAACGTATATTTGGTCTCTTGCTTGTTTTATAAAAGAACATTCGGTCAATTTACTCTTTTGGTCCAGAGCAGACCTGTTGATGGCCGGCCCGAAAGCCCGGTATCAATTATTCTCAAGCTGGATTGGGAATACCATTTTACCAAATAGTTTATTGGTCAGTTCTCTATTTGGTCAGTTGTAGGCAAGCCCAACTTTAAACAGCAGCCAAATGTACAGGCGATCAAATTTAATGGCGGTCAAAATGTACAGGCGGTCAAATTTAACGGCGGTCAAATATGAACGGCGGTCAATTTAGGCGGCGGTCAAATTAGTGGCGGTAAGTTTAGTGGCGGTCAGTTTAGTGGCGGTCAAACGGTACCCTAATTTTTTACCGTAATTTGATATTACCGCAAAATACTTTTTTTCTTGCCGCAAAATGCTTTTTTCTCACCGCAAAATTAATCTTTTTTCACTGCGAAAATTTATTCTCGTCATTTTTAGTCAAAATATCATGGGAATTTAATTTTTTGTCACAAAATAACTTGGATCGCTCAGAATATGACCCCGAATGGCCACAAGCCCCTGAAAGTCGGTTTTTCGGAGTTTTCTAGAGAGGGGGTAAACTTTTTGCGAAAATTTGATTGCGCGCATCAGAATACCACTTTTATCGTATCAGAATACCACTTTTATCGTATCAATAGCCCAGAATTCCACCCTCAACCATTAAGAACCACCTAAAACCACCTTAAAAACTGGTTCAGGGTAGTTAAATACTGGTTAGGAGCATTTTAGAGTGGTCTAGGGTGGTTCTGAATGGTTCAGGGTGAGATTCTGAGCGATTAAGCCCATCAGATTGGAGTTCGGATGCGCGCAATAGAATTTTTGCAAAAAGTTTACCCATCTTTAGATAACCTCCACAAAACCGACTTTCAGGGGCTTCTGGCCACTCTGGGGTGAGATTCTGAGTGATCCAATTTATTTGGATAATATATTTTTTGGCCATATAATTCTTCTTTTTGGCCATAGATTTTCTTTTTTGGCCCTAGATTTGATTCTCGACAGGAAAACAGCAATTTTTAAATAAAATTTGGTCATTTTTGTGTGAAAGTTAGGATTGGGCAAAAACCAGATGGCTTAGGACCCACTTGTGGGTAAACGTATGGCGAAAATTCGATTGCGCCCATCAGATTTGCCGTTTAATCGACTAAATCGCTAAGAATCTCACACCAATCCACCGTGATGCACTCCAAACCACCATGAACATGGAATTCTGAGCAATTCAGTCGATCAAACGCAAATCTGATGGGCGCATAAAGTTTTACCCCCTTTAGTAAACGCTCAAAAACCAGTTATTTTGCCCTTTTGGCCACTCCGAAATGGGTTCTAAGCCATCTGGACTTTGCCCAATCCGAATTTCACACAAAAATGACCAAATTGTATTTAAAAATTGCTGTTTTCCTGCCGAGAATCAAATCTATGGCCGAAAAAGAAAAATCTGTGGCCAAAAAGAAGAAATCTATGGCCAAAAAGAAATACCACCCAAGTTACAGGGCGGTCCATCTTTGTCGAACTATTTGTTTTGATCATAACTTTTTAATTTTTTAACCATTCGGCGAGATTTTTGTTGCATTCGAAAGAGGAGATCATAACTTTTTTTGATCATAACTTTTTTTATTTTTTAACCATTCGGCAAGATTTTTGTTGCATTCGAAAGAGGAAGCTTTGGTCTTTTGTTTGGTACCAAATACTCATAACAACATCTATCAGAACATGACAGAAAACAATGGAAAAAAGGAAAAAAACCAGCAAACCTTGTCTGTGTCTTCTTTCTCTTGTTCACACTTCAAACGTCTCGAAGATCTTCTGCCACCATTCGTGAATGCGGATATTGCTTAGCGTTTTTGCGTGTTTTCCGAACTTCTTGCGGTATTCGATTTGAACTTTCTTTGGCGAGCCATGCATTCCATACCAAATGATTATCCACACTTTTTGATCTATCGAATAATCGGCCATTTCGAGCTGAAAATGATCCAAAGTTTAACAGATCTGGAATCAACACTGTTTAAAGGAACATATGACATGTTTGATACCAAGCAAAAGCCCAAAGCTTCCTTTTTCGAATGTAACGAAAATCTCGCCGATTGGCTGAAAAATAAAAAAGTTATATCAAAACAAATAGTTCGACAAAGATGGACCGCCCTGTATTTTCTGACTCAATTCAATCAAATTGCGGTAAGAAAAAAATGATTTGCGGTGATTTTCAAGTGTTTCGCGGTAAGAAGGAAGTACTGTCCATTTTTTTGGTTAAAACGGAAAAATGCCCGCGTTTGGGGAGCAAGTGCCCGCTTTATGTGAAAAAGTGCCCGCTTTTCTGTAAAACTCTTCTATAACAAGGACTGAGTCGGCATATTTTGGCGACTGCATAATATACCATCCATTTACTGCAAAATGCTGCGGTTTCAGCTTCAAGGATTACGCTTCATATAAAGCATAGTGAATAATATAACAGAGTATATCCAAAAGCGGGCACTTTTTACCCAAACGCGGGCATTTTTAAGTATCGTCCATTTTTTTCGCGCATCTTCTCTTCAAGACAAGTTATATGAAATTTATTCTAGGGTATATAAAGTAATTTTTTCAATGTTCTTCAGTATTGCTCGCAGTCTCTGTGGTGTTCAGTTGCTTTCTTCTCTGCTTTCTTTTGCCCTCTCTCTTCGCTCTCTTTCTCTTGCATAATGGGTGCTGTGCTCTGTCTGTTCGTGCTTTCGTTGGTCGCCACTGGAGTTGCCTACCATCTCGGCTATTTGGACGTGTATATCGAGCAAGCCAAGCAGAAGATCAATCAGCAGCAGCAACAGTAGATTGACCACTTTCTTGATCTCCATGAGCAATGATGTATCAAGCTGATCTAATTCGCTGTCTTGCCTGTTCATGTCTTTTTCAATAAAGTCTGTTGGGAATTTTTTGTGTTTGTGTTGTTTTATTGTTTGATTTATTTTTTTGTTATTTGGTCGTATGCTACTTGTCGCGTTGACAAGAAAATGCAGGGTGAGTCTCGAAATTTCCGAATTTTTTTTTGGCACGGCAAGTGTGAAACCCTGCGCTGATGATTGGTGAGGATTGTGATTCAAAATCACAAAGTACGTTTCGAAGCCCTCATTTACTCGGAATAAGTTTACCAGGGGATGAATTTACTTAGGATGAATTTACCTGAAACGCCGTGTGTTTTATAAGGAAGGCAGCTTTCTGGAGGCTGCAGTCGACCCTCGTTAACCCGCAACCCTCCACATGTTCGATCCCGCCTAGTGTCCGACACTTTTTTTACCTCAATTTTTGAAAATTGGAGATAAAAAAAGTGTCGGACCTGGGGCGGGAACGAACTTGAGGGGGGTGGCGGGTTATCAAGAATCGACTATATTAAGAAATAGCTAATTTTTTCTGTGTCCAAAATCAGCTCACGTGGTGCGACGAATTCAGTGTTCATCAGCACAAATTCCTTGGCCCTATCCAGCCAGTCCAGAAGTAATAGTACTCGAGCATGCATTAGCACGAGAGTGACCAGTGGTGCCTCGTCCTTCCTCATCATTATGTGGGCTTCACAGACCAGAGGTTTGGACGCTGTTGTTGATGGAGGTGGGCTTTGTCTGCCACTCACTATGGAAGTGAATACATTTGGTTGGGAGTTGCTGGAAGGATATCGAGAATCCAGAAGACTAGTATTTTCACATATCAAGTCGAATTCAGATTGGTTGTCGATGTATGAATCATAGGATAGCTTGGCTTTAGCCAAGTTCATTTGAGCGAACGGTTGAAAAAGACACTCTTTGGTGGTACTGGGGGTTAGGAGGTGGAACTGAAATTGGGGTATCAAGATTTGGATAGGAAGTGGAGGGTGAGGGTGAGTCTCGAATTTTTCCGAATTTATTTTTAATTTTTTTAAAGATTTTTTATGAGATATGTAAAGATGTATAATATAAATATAATATAATATAAAACATGTTTACATATTTCATAAAAAGTCTTTAAAAAATCAAAAACAAATTCGGAAAAATTCGAAATTCACCCTGTATATTTGCTGCCTACCTTTACATTGTTGATCAACATTCGGAAAGAGAGCGTAGAATACTTGGAGGTCAGTATTTCCTAAAGTTTGACGTAAGGTTAAAGTTTATCATACCTTATTATCAACCCAGTCAAATATTTCTAGATCTAACAATTTCGAATATTGCTTCAGCTTGATATGATAAAGAAATCTGGGTTTTTGATATCCATGGTGTAGTTATAGCCGAGCTCCAGTCACTAAATATAGGTTGAACGGGATCCCAAATACAAAACTGACTGAGCGAAGATCCCAATTTTATGTCGCAGTCGAATTTCTAGATACCCAACTCAGGTCCTGATCCAGGCAAATGAGGGTACTCATGTCGTTTAGTCCCTCCCCCAAATTCATTGTCATTCTTTTGGTGCACAAAAGGTAGTGACTGATAAAGATTGAGCCCACGGAGGAATTCCATTGCTTAAAGATCAACCAAAAAATACATTAAAAATTAATGCAGTTGAAAATTAATCTGCTCAACAACAAAAAGTTTTGAAAAATACTTCAAAAAGGGGCTAAACGACATGAGTGCCCAAATGAGAATAAAAAAACTGTACCCAAAAGTCATTAGCCAACCGAACTTTTCGAGCTCTTAGGGTAATCATATCTTTTTAAGCATCTACTAAAGGTTCTAGCGCAAGCGAAGAGCAGACTTTGACATGGACCTGACTAACTCGAAAAAACCAACCGCAGTTCTTTCGGGCAAATGCAGCAATTCAATAGGTATGGTTTCTGGCTGTGGTATCAGGAATTCGCCGAGATTCTGCTCAAACATTCCTCTCATCAGGCAATAGAACTGGGCGGTAAATGACAGCTCCACATCTTCTAGGCTTGTTATTATCGCTAGGTCTGGTACTAAAACATGCTTTTTTAATAAAAAATATGTCAAAGAAGATAAGCCGAACCGCTGTGAGAAAATAGTGCTGATAGATTCCTGTAGACATCAATGCTGAAATCCATCGGGCGATTGAGTATATTGAACTTGTCGAGTGATCCTCTACGGAAATGGAAGTTCTCAAAGTAGGTATTGGAGCTGGACTTTTTGGTGGGTGTGCGGACAGCTCGGCCTATGCTCACATCTCGGCAGTGAACCTTCATGGCTTCCAGAAGACAGTCATAGACATCTACTGAAATTTTAATTAAAGTTTGTAAAGTTAAATTTACAATTAACAATTCCCTAAAGTGAACTATCATATTTCTTACAATTGGCCATCACCCCCAACTTTGAGAGTCTTTATTTCGAGGCACAAAAAATTTGCTTTTTGCGGTTTCTTAACTCCCATGAGTCGATATTTCGATTTTGGTTGAGCACACATAATTTTTGAGATCGACCAAAAACATTTCTGCTTTGGAAAGTTCGAAAAATAGCCATTTTCATACATTTAACTATCTTCTGCGGTCAGCTTCTGTCAACAATCCCTACAAATAAATCCCCAGACCAAATCAAGCAACCAACCATCAGCAGCACTTTGTTTGACCATTTGTTCCTGCAGCACTCCAATCTGAGAAGCCCTCTCAAAACAGTTGTCAATCTTTATTCGGCCCGCATTGAACACAATCACTTCCTGACACAGTTGGTTCAGTGGCAACACCAACTCCAATCCGCCATCCAAGTCCACAGTCAATGCACATCTGGTTTTCTGAGGTTCAGGGAGCAAAAGTTTGAGTACAGTGCCTTCATTCCTCTTGAACACCTGGTGTTGCAGCTCGGCATAGTTCATCCAGAAATCCAGTAGGGCACAAAAGTAACGGTGGGTGTGAATATATAACGTCTGGAATTGGGGTCCTATGGACAGGTCCATTTTGAGGTCATAGTCTCGAATGAGGTGAAAGTCATCTGTTCGGTGTCTGAATAATATAATTTTGTTCTGGGTTCGACTGTAGTTTTATTAAAAAAAGGATTTTTTTGGAAAAACCATGAAAATTCTCATGTGTCTATCCTACAAAAAATGTTGACCAACTTGAGGATATTCAGCTGGATCTTGGGAATGTTATTCACACTAGAATTCAATTGTCCATTCACCGGCCTGATGTTCAACCTCTGATCGTACAGCTGGCTGTAGAAGGGGGTGGTGTCAGACATCTTCAGTTCAGTGCTCGACAGTTTCATCACCATTGGCTCACTGGAATTGTTGGTGTCCATCTGAATTCAGGCTTTACACTCAAAAATAAGCGAGTTGCTAAATTTGTGCTTACCGTCACTTCGAAGTCAGCCTCAGACAGTTGGATGACCCCAAGTTGAGTCTTAGCCGCCGGATAGTTCATATGCACCTTGGCTACTTTGCTGTGAAATCTACAGGTGAGATTGTAGGTCAGGCATTCTTGCTGGCTTTTCTTCGGTTTTACACTTTCTAAAAATAGTGTTTTGGAGATTGTACCTTTTTGGTTACAATTGATTGAACTACATATTTTTATAAGTCAAAAAGACAGTTTGCAGTGGTTTAACACGGGAATTGCCAACTGTAACGACGGTTTGCCCTGGTCTATTTTTTCATAAGGAACACGAATATCACAAAATCGGACATAAAAGTTATGGTACAGCACCCTCAAAAAACCCAATTTCCCCGACTACTCATTGAGGTCAGGTATGGTTTTTTAGGCTTGTGAGCAGTGAATTTAGTAAGTACAGCATTTTTTTATACTCTGTCTGGGCTTTCTAATGGTGTGTCGCTTGCAAAAAATTATCTTAGATAAAAATTTAAAAGAACCAAATTACATTTTTTTTAATTTACAATTTTACGAAAAGTATAAAAATATTTGCGCAGAGTTGAATGGAACTGAAGTCGGACATGATCTTCAATTTGCTTAATGCTCTGCACTGCTTACGAAAGTCCTGGGAAGAAGTCAAGCAATCGACCATTGTCAATTGTTTCCGACATGCTGCCTTCCAAATCAGTGACGAGCCTCTGGTCGAAAAAGAAGACGAAGCTATAGACGAATTGCTGCTGGCTTGGGCTCGACTCCAAGATCTTGGTGACTTTGAAGAGGCAAAATTGGACGAATACATGCAGATTGATAATGAAGTAGTCACAGGTTATTTTTGTCTTTGGGTGCATGGTTTGATAAATATTTTTATTGTTTCAGATGGCGCCCAAACTATCGAAGACATTGTGGATCAGGTGATAGCAAAAGATTGCCAGCTTTTCAACTGCGAAACAATCGATGTGAACGAAGAAGAAGATCATCACAATCTTCGAAGCCGTGAGTGCCATGGAAATTGTGCGTCGTTTCATCGAGAAGAACTCAGACGATCCAACAATTCTCAAACACAGCGATGCCTTGGATGAATTTATCTACCAGAATCAGGCCAAGAAACGAACTCAAAAGAAGCTAGCCGATTATTTTCACTGATTGTTATAAATTGTTTTGATGGTTGTTGTTAATTGTGTGGTTGGTTGATAAATTGTTTAAAAATGAACGCTTTTTTACTTGAATAAATGAAAACCTCGATTATACAGCACCTTGGTCTCAAAAAGTTTAAGAACCCTCAGTTATCCGGCACTCCAGTTATCCGGCACCTCGTTTATCCGGCACCCTGAGGCTGGTCCCCAGGGGTGCCGGATAACCGAGGTTTGACTGTAGCTCACGTCAAACTGATTTTTACGACTTTTTCGAGCTCTTTTTTACTTTTTCTATACACTCCAAAAGCTTATTTTATATGACTTTAAAGCGTTATCAGATGCTATTTTATGCTCAATCTGAATCTGAACTCTGTTTTACCGTTAAATAACTCTGCACAAATTTTTTTTATACTTTTCGTAAAATTGTAAATTTAAAAATATGTGATTTGTTTCTTTTAAATTTTTATCTATGAGAATTTTTTGCAAGCGACACACCATTAGAAAGCCCAGACAGAGTATAAAAAACATGCTGTACTTACTAAATTCACTGCTCACAAGCCTAAAAAAACCATACCTGACCTCAATGAGTAGTCGGGGAAATTGGGTTTTTTGAGGGTGCTGTACCATAACTTTTATGTCCGATTTTGTGATATTCGTGTTCCTTATGAAAAAATAGACCAGGGCAAACCGTCGTTACAGTTGGCAATTCCCGTGTTAAAGTAATTATTTTTGCTAAAAATAATTTATTCTGGGACATCATGGCATACAATGTGGGGCGAAAAAATTCGGCTATTTTTAACATTTTTGTCAAGGGCTTCTGGTGAAACTTCATAAAAGTTTGAAGTTTCAGCCGACAATTAAAATAAACTTTTAGCCACAAATGCTATTACACAGGCCTGTGAAGGGACCGGAAGAAAGCGGCCTGCCCGGGCCGCCTCTTTCACGGCCTGGCCTCCTTTTTGACAAGTAGGCCGGGGCCGGCCCCAAAGCCCCTTTTTTGAAAAAATTGCTCAAAAATTTATTTGTTAGCAAAAAAATGCCGAAAATTGCGAGCTCATGCATTTTACCATCTTATTAAGCAAAATGATTCAAGTTGTGTGCATTGTTTTCTTGCGATTTTTACATTTTCCTTATTCCAGAAAAATTCTTGATTTTTCTACGTCACACTTAAATGACAGAAGTCCAGAAGGTTCATTTGATGTATGTGACTTATTAACGTATTATATCCCAAAAATCTGACTTTTTAGGTCTGTCTCAGAAAAATTTAGTCAAATGCGAATTGTTCGGTATTAACACCCTTTTAACCTGCTTATCGACATTCTATAAGAGGTCGAAAAAAGATTTTTTTTTCTTTGACAGTATTTTTAACCTAATCTAGGCAACTAAAAATCCCGGGTTTTAAGTAGTTTTTAACTTCTTTACTCTAGTAAAATTTAATTTGATAAATTTAAAAAAGATTCATAAACTGTCTTAGACCCATTTTCAGCTATTCGTATAGAAGAGGAGAGAAACGGAAAAAAGTTGTCTAAATCTGGGTGACAGATAAAAATCTGTAATTGAGATTTGAGGGTTTGAAGCTCTGCAATTTTAGTTTTTGATGAGGTATCAACCAGCTCAATACGATGTATAAAACAATTCATTTTTAAAAAAAAGTAGTAATGTATTTATAAAAACCAGATTTTCCCCCAAATTTTTTGATCACATCAAGCCAATTGACAACTAATTAGAAACTAGAATCGCAAGGCTACATGCTGGTAAAAAAATCTTAAAACTGTTGAGAGCCTCGCAAGAACAACGTGTTGTAAAAATTTAAGGAGGTAAACCAGCACTCGGAAACGTCCTTTATTTAAAGATTTGTCCTTTATTTGGCTCAGCGTCCTTTATTTGTTCGACCCTACCGGAGTATACCACCCCCAAATGAAATTTTTAAAAGTGTTTCCAAACACCCTATATCAACCTGAAATCACCTCAGAAGTTCAAAAAGACATTATTTTGTGTTCTGGTCAATAAAAATTGAGTTTTGGGCATTTTGAAATTTCGACCATTTGGCTGTTTTACCATGTTTTGGTCACTGGAGCTGGGCAAAAAGAGCCTCTAAATGCATTTTTGATCAAGAGTCTTGCTCGGAATTATGTCTAAGGTAAGTGAGTGCGCGCATCTCTAACCAACCAAGCCTCCTGCGCCCTTCGGGGCACGACTTGCTGGGTTTGAGATGCGCACCCCATACCTTAGACACAAATCCTCAGTGACTCTGGATGCATAAAAAATGTATGCATACCAGAGTTTCTTTATGCGGTAGGCCCCAGTTAACATAATTATGTTCAAATTCCATCTTTTTGGGGTCAAGGTACCTTCAACCTCTGATTTACTAAGTTATAATAAACAGAAATCAACTAAAAATACCAAAATTCAAGATTTTAAAAAATCGACTTTTTATAGAAAAAAGTAGGTGAAAACATCTTTTTTATCGTGTTCAACGTGTAGGAAATGCTTAAAAATGGTTAAAAGAGTGTTTTGAAAAAGTTCAAAAAAAATTTCATTTGGGGGGGAGGGGGTATACTCCGGTAGCGCCATTTGTTCTTTATTTTCAAAATGTCGACAAATTTATAAGAAAACAAGGCAAATTTTCGAAATTTTCTCGTTCATTTTGTACTAAATTTCTGTTGGACTACTAAACCTCTTCGGGATCATTGAGGGTGCATCTGGGCTAATTAGGAATGTTTCAGGACTATTTAAACTATTTAGACGCCGATCTGGACCAATGAAGGGAATATAGGACTACCAAAGTTAGATCTGGACCATTTGGGAAAAATTTGGGCCCGAGCAAGTTATGGCCCGAGCAAATGTTGACACTAACCGGGAAAAATGACGGGAGTTTGAAAAATGCTCACTCTTTACTAATGCCGAAGTTCACCCTCACGTGGGCATGAAACACTTTTTCTATCATAGTTTAATTATCGCCAGTTATCTTTGATACCGTGGATTTTATGGAGAAAAAGTGTGAAAAATTCCAAAAATCGACGTAGCCACAAAAAATTTTATTCAAATTATTAAAAACAAGGGACAGCAAGCGCCTATCGGCGCCTATATCGTATTTTGAAATTCAAATATAAATCCATTTTTCACTTTAAAGGGCAAAATCTCAATTTTTTCACAACAATTTTCAAATCTAATTGCGAAGAGTCCTCCGCCATTGAAAGAGCTTTCGAATGAGTATAAACATGCAAATAAAAATATTACACTAAAAAAGTTTTCCTTTGTGACCAAATGGGCACTCATAAGATTAACCCTGAAAACCACCACTTTTCACTTTCAAGGGGCAAAATCTCAATTTTTTTCACATCAATCTTCAAATCTGATTGCGAAAGGTCCTCCGCCATTGAAAGAGCTTTCGAATGAGTATAAACATGCAAATAAAAATATTACACTAAAAAAGTTTTCCTTTGTGACCAAACATGTACTCAAATGCGTTAACCACCCACCCACCCGTCCCAAATACTATATAGAGATGTAGTGTAGTGCTTTTTACACCATTTTCATATAAATTTTAAAAATTATGAAAAAATTTCACTTTGCTTTCCTATTTGTTTTTTTTTCAACATTTTTTTTTATCGAATTCTGCTCAATTTTCTAACAGTTTTCCAGCCATATTACATGCCTGACTCATGATCCTAAAAGTATTTTACAGTAAATTGCTATAGTTAATCTGCATTCCCATTTTCTACCAATATTACCACCCTCCAGCCAATCAAGTAAATCTACATCATTCCCAACTCTCCTTTTTGTCAGTTTCCAGAACCTACCTTGGCTATTTGCAGCTGTTTCATTAGGGCAGTGCAAATGCAATTGAGTGGCGCTGAAAGAGTGGCCATCATTAGCCGGAGGACTGCCAGTGCTGCTGCCAGTCCCACCGACCATGCCAAAGAAGTCGAGGAGCACCAGCCAAGTGCGCCTGTTCATGCCAATCTCCAATTCATTACGGAAGTCCGCCTCCACCAAGCAATGTTGCTAAACCAAAACATGGTAATTTGGTGATGCCACTATTGGTTTATTTTTATTATTTTTGAATGAGACTTGTGCGGATTATTTGGTCGAAAATCCACTATTTTTATTGCAAATAATAATGTTTTGACTCGCAAGGGAACCTGCAGTGATGTTTATTTTTGGCCAAGGATATCCATAGCCCAAATTCTTCCTAATAATAGATTTAATTTGTGATATTTCAATTTTTTGGGGTAAACTCGGTCCGGCAACCAAATTTGAAAAATGCCTAAAAATAGGGCAGGTAGCCAAAAATTTGGTGAAAGGGAAAATTTCATTTGGGCGAAGCTTTTTCTTGATTCAAAAAAGCTCCTTTTGGCGTTAAAAGGTTTTTTACGCTAAAAAAGAGCCGAAGAAGCCTTTAAAGGGGCATGCCCGTCGCCGATGGGAATATTTTAAAAGGCGGGTACCAGAGAAATTCAAACGAGAATTAATTTAACACAATTCGGTAAAATTCAAGACAAAAGTATACCATCAGTGGGAATCGGACCGGCGACCGACTTTCACAATTTGCCGCTTCTTTACCACTGAGCCACCGATGCTATTAAACTTGTTGTTTATTACTTATCACAATAGGGTACTCGACAAATTTGCATTTCAAAATACTGCTCTGATACCTGGTACCCGCCTTTAACCCTTAAATGCGCACACTATGATGCAGCTCGTTTTGCAAAAACAAATTACATATCTGATTACAAGTCAAATACGAATATTCCAAAAACACCAAAATTTGACGTGAAAGTGCCGTATTTGGGTGTCCCATATATGGGATAATGCGCTATTGGGCTGTCTCATATATGGGACAGTGTGCATTTAAGAGTTAGAAATATTCCCATCGGAGGCGGGCATGCCCATTCAAAGCTTTAAATGTTTCAGCTCCAAAAACTTATTCAGTCTAGAGCTCGATTTCAAAATTTTTGTCTTTTAAAGGACCATGCTCGCGGTTCCCCCCACCAGACCACCCCCTCCCCCCACCCCCGGCAATTCATAAAAATTTCCTAATAATTGATCTTCTGTTCGGATTTTTTAACTTGGTTTCTAACAAAACTACACCTAAAATAAAATTCTAGTCCTTGTTTTGTTAGAAACCAAGTTTGGAAATCCGAACAGAAGATCAATGATTAGGAAAAATTTTTGAATTGGCGGGGAGCCATCAGACCACCGCGAGCATGGTCTTTTAAGTAGTTTTTATATGCTAAAACGGCTCTATATGTGTTGGCGGTGCCCCCCAAAAAAATATGCCTTTGTCCCCCTGATGTTTTTTTCCAAAAAATTTAATTTTTGCCTTGATACTCCAAGCTGATTTTTTCCAAAAAAAATTTTTTTCATAAATGTCTTAAATATCATTTTAGTGTACCTTTTGTGTTCAAATTAACGTTTACGGGACCACCCTAACATTTTATAGCTTCTATCTCGGCTATAGGTGAACAGCAGCGCAACAAAAAGCAGCACACTCTCTTCACTGCAAAGATAGTAGTAGTTGTATTTTTAATATAAAACACTATGAATGCTTTTTTGAAAAAAAAAATCGAATTTTTTGAACCCTACTAAATAAGTGCCAAAAGCTTTGCCCGTTTAGTTTTTTTATTTAAAAAATTTGAAAAATTAACTTTTATTTTTTGAGAGGGCTTCATCCGGGTTTATACGAGTCCACACAGACTTTGCAAAACATGCCTTTTTTATTATTTGTTTTGCATCAAAATACCAGTGTTTAAGCAATCACTGGTGCATTACCAATAATTTACATAATTTTGCAACCTATTGTTCCATTTCCCATCGTCACTTTCAAACTTTTTCAAACATCCCTCAAAAAAATTACTAGCAATATCATCACGCCTTCTTAAACCCTTTTTTTCCAAAATGTAATTTTCTAGAGTAGTATTGGCAGTAATTTGCTAGAACCTAAAGCAAAAAAGAATGGCTTATTGTTTGTGGAAAATGCTAAATCCCACCATTACTACATGATTTCATTTTCTGGGTGTACAACAATAGGGGCAAGACAAAAAAGTTTTTAGTTGGTGGTTGCGTGATGGCATTTTAGAGTTATTAAATTTGGATTGTGGGGTATAAGTACTGCTCACTGCTGCTACTCCTAATTTAGGCTATAGTAATAGGTGAAATTATAGAAGGCTAAGCAGATTTCTTGGAAAGTAATTTGTGGCTTACTCAATCCTATTTTTCTATGGCTTAAACTATTTTACCACGTTAAATTAATGATTCATCCCGTCAAACCTTAAAAATTTGTTTTTTTCTTTAAACAATTTTACATTTTTTAAATTTTTATACCAGCGTGTAGCTCTGAATCTTATCTTTCAGGCAAGCTATCAACTGACGTAATGAAATATTAAAAAGTTGTAAAAAATTCTTTGTATGAAGCACATATGTCTAAAAATTTAGTCTATTCAAAGACTTGTTTTAACGGTAAAATATCAACTAGCAACCAATTCAACTGGCAACCTTTTTTCAGATGTCCGCAATTCTCTTCACTTACAATCAGCAAACTGGAAGCAAGGCACTGGCCGTCATCGAGTGCGCCGCAGATCCTCTCACGTGCTACACCTGGTCTGTTCAATACAGAAAGCCAGTGCGCAAAGATGGAGTCAGGATCGTCTACTACCGTTGCTCCGAATGCCATGCCATGAGAGTCAAGTGGAAGAAGGATGATGTGCCGACCAAAAATCACCCTCTGCCGATGATGAAAGCAAATGGAGCGACAAATGTCTGGATGGATGATCAGCCGAGCTATGAGCATTTTTGTCGGCCAAAGAAGCGCATTGAAGTAAGTCTTTTGGAAGTTATAGATTACTCATGATTTTGCTTCAGGTCACAGATCTGGGCACTAGAAGGAGCATGCTGGCGCAAATGGCAACGGGCACGCGGGAAACAACAGCCTCAGCAGTCGTGAGAACTGAGAAGAGGATCTTAACGACTTTCGCCGGGCAGACTCGAGGTGTTTCTTATTTGCCTCCAAGCTTTTCCAAACGTTTCAGAATTCCGTCAAGAAGATCGTCAAGCTGGTGTGGTCAACAGAAACGAACTTTCTCAAGCACTGAATCGCGCCAAGAAGAAGCAATTCCCAAGTGTGGCGGAGTTAGGCGATGTGATGGATAAAGACAACTTCATTTTGCGATGCACTGAGCGCGGATCAATTGAAGAGCATGAGAAATTCGGGGAACAGCTCCTTTTCTATGGCGGTAAGATTTTATCTATCTATATGTCTAATCTTACTTATTTTGTTTCAGACAACGACATGCTGATCTTCACCTCGAAGCGTCAATTGCATTACTTACGAAAAACAAAGGAGATCGTTGGAGATGGCAACTTCAAGTTCCGCATGCTGCCCGCCTTTCAAGTCTACAGGATATTAGGCTTCATCAAAGAAATCCACTCCACTCCACTGGTCACTGCACTGCTAAAGAAGAAGGACGGAAAAACTTATCGTAAGATGTGGCGGAAATGTAAGTATTTGTGTTAGATAATCTTCTTTGTTTTAAATGTTATGTTTTAGTGGCTGCAGAGTTGGGTGGATATGGGTAGCTTAAACTTCAATTCGCACACTTTGACAATGAGCCAGCAGTATAGAAGTCGTTCCAGCAACAATTCCCAGATGTGGCGATCAAGATGTGCTCCTTCCATACCAAACATGATCTGAACAAGCAGGTGCCCAAAGAAGAGCCTTTCCATTTTCTAATTTTTATTTTAGGTACAAACCAAAGGTCTGGCAATCGATTATCGTGACGATTCAAATGTGCAAGATGTTGTCAGGATGTTGGGAGCCCTACAATTGACGCCGAAAGAGGTCTGATCATCATCAATCAGACCATCCATGACAAGTTCAATCTTCTCGGCGACATGGTAAACAAACTCAAGGAATTGGTCGTCTACTTTGAGTAGGTTTTCTTTTGTTTGCGTCTTTATATCCAACTGATTATTTTTAGGCGAACATGGCTTTCTTTGCTCGATTTCTTCTCACTTCACGGAATGCAGGGACAAAGAACGACAAACACAGCGGAATCCTATCACGGCAAGCTCCACCATAATTTACGGGTTAACTCGCCACTTGGAGAATGGATTGCGCGATTTCGGTATGGTTTTCTTGTTATTTATTTTCTTTACCTTCTCCTGTTTCAGCCCCATCATGCCGAGGAAGCCATGCCCGTCAACCGCCAAGAAAGCAATCGCAAGATTCCGCCGAACTATCCGCCAAGATCCTGAAGGCTGAACAAAATTTCGACGTCGTGCTGGACAATCAAGTGAACAACAATGCCTTCAACGAAAAGCTTTCCGCCTTCCTCCTTCATATTGGCTACCTGATGGGATACAACAATAGGCCGGCTCCAACCGAAGATGTCTCTAATGATAAAGTGTTCAAGCCCGCCGATGTGGATCAACCGATGGATGGAATCGAAGAAGAGGAACAAGCCGTTGCCAATCTGATTGATAATCCCCTAAACATTGATCTGTGGTGACGAGACTTTAAGAAATTTTATGTTAACATTGAAAATATTCTGTTTTGTTTGTTGTTAGAAAAATAAAGTTTATCACGTTGTGTTTTTTTTGGCTTTTTTATGTGCATTTAGTTGAATTGGTTGCCAGTTGATAGTTGCCAGTTGAATTGGTTACCAGTTGATGGTCGTTCGTTTTAACAACTTTTTATTATCTCATTAGCTGAAATCTAATTCTTGACTTTAGTATAAAGATTTTAAAAAATTGTAACAAAAATCTGAATTAATACTTGAGAAAAATAATTATTACGATTGACGGGCTAAATAATTAATTTGACTCTGATATTTCTGATATTGATGTCCCCAATCTAATTTTTATCATTTTTTGTATTTTGCAAAGTTTTTGGGTTGTATTGGGGTGGTTGTGGTCTACGGTTTGGTTCTGGTTGAATGATGACTCAAGAATTTCTTAACAAATTGTTAATTGTGAGAAACATAGACTTCGAAAATAATTGAGTGTTAAAAATGTCGACCATGTGGAATAGTTAACTGTGTAGAGTTGACGCTCGATATAACGGTACCCCAAAAAGCTCTTTCTGTCCTAGAGCCTAACATACTTTTTTTAACTTCACTTTTGATGTTTTTTGTTAGTTGTATTGCTCAAAGGTTTTTTCTCAGGGAAACCTATTTTAATTTTTTATTGCAATTAACCCGAATTTTTTTCATTGCAACTTTTTCAGAAACCCTTAGCTTATTGACAGCTATGACCCAGTGCTATTCACTTCTGGCATTCGCATTTCTAGCAATCAGTCTATTTTTGCTTTGCAGTCAACCTTCACATGCATATTCCATAAGCAGCAGCAGGATAGCCTTGGTTAGACGAGATGGAGATTTCGACTCTTTGTTAAGCGAACTTAAGGGCAGGTCTAAGGGCAGTCGAATGAGGTAAGCAACTCAGTCAACTGTATGATAGTCAACTATTAGGTTGCTCCAGTAGGCTTAAGTCAAAATTTTGAAAAATAAAACTACTTTTTCTAAAAATACCCGGCTAAACTTCCTTATAAGGGAACTACCCAAAATCATGTTTTGACCACTTTTTTAGATGTTTTAGACCTTGAATGCTACAGAAAACGTGTTATTTTGATTGGGAAACACATTTGCATAAGTTCATCTTAAGGTATTTTTTGTTTCGTTGGGAGCATAAACCCGCATGCGGGCTCTGCCGCATACAAAAGTTAATTGTGCATGGTTTCCACCTTTTGCACAGTTTGTTGGTTCGAGTGATTGGTTTCTAAGCCCCCAAGCCCCCTCCGGTGGCCTAGGGGCTTGGGAGCTGGGGCTTGGGGGCTTGGGGGCTTGGGGGCTTGGGGGCTTGGGGGCTTGGGGGCTTGGGGGCTTGGGGGCTTGGGGGCTTGGGGGCTTGGGGGCTTGGGGTTGAGCTACACAAGAAAGCGCACCCTAGAGATTAATCCGAGCTAATGTGCTCAGGTTGTATCCATTTCCAGGGTTTTTTATATAAGCAGCGTGTGGGTTCTTTATTTCAGGTAAACCATTCGCTGCATTTCAAGGGGCGCTTCAAGGGTGCGCTAAATAAATCTGTAACGTGATTATATGAGGATATCTAAAGTTCAGAGGGAAGTGAACTTTTTGTCAAATTTTTTTTATGCAAATGTGTTTCCCAATCAAAATAACACGTTTTCTGTAGCATTCAGGGTCTAAAACATCTGAAAAAGTGGTCAAAACATGATTTTGGGTAGTTCCCATATAAGGAATTCCTGCCAAAAACCCTGCTATTTTTAACAAAAAAGGGCCCTATCCCTCAATGGGGGTATTTGCCTTGGCCCCCTCCCTGTTTTTTGTGCATAGGCTTATGAAAGAGTTGGCCAGAGTATGTTAGGACGGACTCGAACATAAGTCTAAGATATTTTTGTGTCTGTCCGAACATACGGTGGCCAACCTCTGCCTAAGCCTAAAAAATTTCAAAAAAAGCAACAGGGAGACCCCGCCATGGAGGGATAGGGCATGTTATCCAACGTTTATTGACATTTTGAAGCGAAAGAAAATTTGTGACGTGCATTGTCTTCTGGGCGTGCAATATGTAAGTGAGGGGGTCAACTGTAACTAAGAAAACGAAAATTTAAATTCTTACGAATCTATTATACAACTCAATACATACTCACTTAAAACCAGGGATCCCAACCCAAATTTTGAAAAAAGGCAGCGCCCTTCTAAAAAAGCTTTTGTTCAAAAAAATAACGGACAATACTTTTTTTCCGACTAAAATACTCTTTTTTCCTAATAAGGATCTCAGCTTCCTTCCAACTAAAGTAAAGGATTTTTTAAATGAAGATATTTAGGGGTTTCAAAAAAGAGGTGTTAGGTACAGTCGAGTCGCGATATACCGTATTTCTCTATTAACTCCCCTCCCCAAAAGTGGGACTTTTGAATTTCATGTCATTGCCTATCGACCCACTTTTTTAAATAGACTTTTGAGCAAGTAACATACCAAAATGTAGCTGGGAAACTGGGCTACATTTGGTATGTTACATGCGCAAAAGTCTATTCAAAAAAGTGGGTCGATAGGCAATGACATAAAATTCAAAAGTCCCACTTTTTGGGAGGGGAGTTAATAGAGGAAATATGGTAACCCGACGCCTCTACACCGGAAAAAGGTCGCGGTATATCGAACGTAGATTCGACTAACTTCTTTTTGCTGGAATCATTTCAGGTGTCGCGTTATATCGAGACTTTACTGTATTTCGAAAATTTCTTCATATATTTAGTAGAGTTTGGTAGCTCGTTAGAAAACTGAGATCCTGACTACGCGATAATTCTAAAACTTTTAAAAAATTAAGACGAAAACTCAAAAAAAAATTCAAATATAGAATTAGTCGGAAAAAGAGTGTTTTAGTCAGAAAAAAAGAATTTAAGTCGGAAAAAAGTGTTGTCCAAAAATAACAGTATCAAATAAAATTTTCGGAGAAAATTGACTTTTTTCATCTCAAGAAAAGGCAAGTTGGGCACCCTGCTTAAAACAAACACCGCCTTAACTTTTGCTAATAACCCAATTTTCAGATTTGGAAAACGAGCTCTGTTGCCTTTTGCCAATTACCAAAAATCCAGTTTAAATTCCGAAGGTGCAGAACCGTCTTTAAAAAAATTACTACCGTCCACGCGGCTTTGTCTGGTTGCTGGGAAAGTAAAGTAAAGAAGCCGGAGAACCTCTTGTAAACTCCAATATATTATACTTTGTGTCAATGTCAATTTTGCCAATAAATATTTTGCTAGTTAGGGGTTCATAATACCTAACTGAAACTATTGCACTTGGTAACCCCCCAAAAGGTCAAAAAATTTGACAAGGATTGATTTTTCGTTGATAATGATAGTTACAGCAACTTAGTTTTGATTGATGATAATTTTCTTCATTGCATTTTGGACTTCAATGTTTTTCAAGTATGTTTGTGCCTAAGTATAATTTTTCAAAAAGCAATATGAACTATCACTATGTTGGCCATAGTCGTCAATATGCCCAATGGCGACGTACCAAATAAAGTTGTCGTGCTCCCAAAAGTTTTCTCGTGAATACATTCTTTGAAAATTCGCATTGTGAAGTCATTCTGGCATAAATTTTGTGATTTTTTTATTTTTTTTTATTTTTCACTTTTTGGGGGGTTGGCAAGTGCAATAGTTCCACCTACCTTGTTGTATTTTGACTCAAAGGCCGGGTGTCTAGAGTCTACGAACAGAAGGTTGAGACACTCCTTTCCGCCTTGATGATTGTTCTGGTAATTAGAAACATCAGGAGAGACAGGAGGAGGAGTGATCCGCTGAGAAAGATTGCTGGACTTTTCTGGCGAAAAGGCTAAAAATTGATTATTTATTCGAGGGTAGTTCACGGTCGGTTAACCGTGAAACTACTAAGTGGGCCTTAGTGCATTTTTATCATTTGCTTTAAAAGGTCATCAAAATTGATGCCCGCCAATCCAAAAAAAATTCATAATCATTGGATTTCTGTACGGATTTTTTAACATGGTTTCTAACAAAAAAATGTTTTAGGTATAATTTTGCAGTGTTTCGATGAGCTCACTCCGAGTGAGAATCTCAGTGAGCTCACTCAGTGAGAATCTCACTCACAGGCTGTGAGGATCGTCCTCATCGAAACACTGTAATTTTGTTAGAAACCCAGCAAAATTTTGGTACAGAAATCCAATTTTCGAATTGGCGGGCACTAATTTTGAACAAACGGGCATGCCCCTTTTCCGCCGCCACCTCATTTGAAATCTTATTTACTGCTATGTATCGTAGTGTGTTTATTTTTTCAAAAATCCTTATCGTCTTTTATTTGCAGATAATATTAGTAATTGATCTTTTTTGGTAAAAATGTGTTTATCTCACTGCTCAGGAGGTATAAATCAGAACTGTTTGTTTATTATCAGAAAAACGTCGACTTTTTGGTTAAAAATGCAAATTTGAAAATACAGATGGAAAAAGCACGAAAAATTGACATATCAAGATAAATAACTGGTGTTAGAAAAGTTTGACCTCATTTTTATAATTGAAAATATCAATATAAAATAATTCTGTAAAATGGGTTTTGTAGCCCTGTTCCTCCTCTTCAAAACTGTATATCCACTTTTTATTTATAACACCATCTTGAAAGAACTCAAAAGCCGGAGCAGGTGATGGTCTGGGCCGGTGTCAGCTGGGAGACGAAAACTCCATTGATTTTTGTGCCCAATGGACCCAAGTGGCACCATGGGCTGAGGCCAGTCTGGAGGGTGAATGGTGCTTCCAGCAAGACGGGGCGCCATCTCATCGAGCAGTTGAGACTCAGAATTGGATTGCCAACAACTTTCCGAATTTCATCAAAGTCGATTCACATTGGGGCGACAATGCTGCCATCAAAGGTGACTGGGCACCCAACTCACCGGACTGGAATGTGATGGACTACTTTGTGTGGCCCTACCTGCAGTCAAAGGCCTGCTCGACGACCCACAACTCGATCCTGGCATTGAAGAGATCTTTGGTCAGAGAATGGGACGCAATCCCGCAAGTATTTATTCAAAATGCCATTGACAGTTTCCCTAAACGATTGCGCAAATGTATTGCTGCCAATGGCGGCCATTTTAATGAGTAAAATAAAAAGTGGATATACAGTTTTGAAGAGGAGGAACAGGGCTACAAAACCCATTTTACAGAATTATTTTATATTGATATTTTCAATTATAAAAATGAGGTCAAAAAAAGTTTCCGAACTTTTCTAACACCAGTTACAAAAAGGCCATTGAGAAAAAAAACAAAAATTGCTGTGTTTTAAAAAAGCTCGTCGTAGTTTAAGGTTAGCCAAAATCTGGGGTTCTTGTCCAATAAACCGATGCCGAAAAATTGTATTCAACTTTTAAATAAATCTTGCCTGGTTCAAACTGTAGCCGGTCCGGCATCGAGGCCGAGACACTCCCACCAAGACTAGGTTTTTTTATAACAATTGGCAAGGTCCTTTTGTGGTGTTGAACGCCTATTTCATCCGATAGTTCATTCAGGTTAGGACATGAAGGCGACAAGGCATTCTAAACACAAGCAAAAGTTCTACCAAATCCACATTCTTTAATATAGAAAGTTCTCACATTGAGTCCCTCCCTTTGTTGATCAGTCAGCCAAATGCTAGTATCAGCATTACAGTTGATGCTTCTGAGTAATGCCCATTGACTGTTGGTCTGCTCGTAGAGGTCTTCCACCACGATGGATTGGAATCCGATTTTGAGCTTGGAGAGGAACTGTTCGCAATTGATTAGGGACAGGTCCACATTCTCCAATGTGGCTAAAGCGAACGGAATAGAGTTGGAATTGGATTGGGACTGGGTGGTGGTTGAGCTACAGCGCATAGAATTTTGTAAGTTATGGTCTAGGAGGCTGGATTTGCGGCTTCGAAGCTCCATGGTCACCTGAATGGTGAAAATTTTGTTTTTTATTAATATAATCGCTCATTAAAACTACTGACCTTAGGGACAGAAACACTAAGAAAAAGTCGTGAGTTGACTACCACCTCCTCTGCAGCCATTTTGATATCCTCTTTCAGGTTTTCCAAACAGTCGTTTGACTGGTTAGAGTTTTCTTGTGTGTTACTAACTCCGAGCACATCGAACAGTCCATCTAGTGCATCCTCATCATACATGGCTGAAATAGGAGCTAGTTTGATGTTGAGCTCGTGAAACACATCCAGTTTGGGGGCTAGGCGTTTGTAGAAAAGTCTACAAAACAATTTTTATTTAGCACACAAAAAGCAGTAACAAAAATGTTCTATTACAGTATATGAAACACCCCAAATTAGGCGTGCCTATAAAAGATAAATTATAGAACTGTTATTTGAGCAAACCCTTATTTGACCAAATGTCTTTTTTATCAAATAGTTCATTGACCAGTTCCCTAATTTATCTTTTATAGGCACGCCCCAAATTCGACCCCGCTTATTACACCCTTTCAAAATTTAAATTCCTTTGTATTAAGGGTTTTGACTCAAAAAAGCCGGGAATTTGAAATCAATGCTTTTTTTGACTATAAAAACGTTTTTCTGGCTTAAAATCGTGAATCGTTTTCAAAATTCTGTGTTTACAGAAGACTGAAAGACGAGTTATTTAGCTTTCGTTTGGTGTATAACTCACCTTCTGAAATACAAACCTCGCAAACCTCATACATAATTAAAATTTTCGTCATTTTAGGCTTGGAATGATGTCGTCTCAGAAACAGTGTGCTAAACGGGGAAACTGATCTCTTTTGGAAAAACGTCAATTTGCAGTCTGCACGCGGTGGTCTAAGCAACAATCTAAGAAATAAATAGCAGCAGCCGCAGCGGAGACAGCAAAATCTGCCAGGGCAACGAGAGTTTCACCGTTTTTCACTTCTTTTATGGGAATGATTTAATCACCTCTACAATTGTTCTAGCAAAGCACTCTCAGGAGAGAAACCAATCGAAAAGCCAAGCGGAAGAAGCAGAAACAGAAATTATAGTGGTAGGAGGTGGATTTATTAACCAAAATCAAAATTTCATGCCCGGTTTAGGAAGAAGTACAGCAAGTGTTCAAGTCGATTTTATCATTGAATCAGTTTCCAAGCTTCAAAGAGACAGACAATTGCTTCTGAATCGGCTAGTCAAGTATTAGAAAAAGGAGTCGGTATGTTAGAATTACGTGTTTTTTCTTTGCTTGGCTTATTGCAGTAGTTTAGACTCCCAGAAAGCCATTGCATGCTGTATCGAGAAATATAAGATTTTCAGCTTCAAGTATTGAACAAATTGTTTCGGTCTACCAAAGGAGCTCCAAACTATTTCCAAGCTACGATGAATTTCAGTCTGCTACAAAAAGGATTTTCCAACAGCTTGGAATCGTCTCGCCAGTCAAGCCAACTACGCCTAATCTTATTCTGTGGCCGAACCGACAAAAGTCATTGCTTTGGAGAACGTCTACAGAAGTCTTGGAGCTAAAAAACAGGCATGGTACCAATCTTTTACATGTGAATTAAGGAGGTTTTGGACCTATCAGAGGTTTAGAGATATTAGAGACGTATTAATATTCCAGGAAATCATGTGTGCAAGTTACTAACCGGTGATGGCCCCATGAGAATTGCTGATGTTTTATGCCTGAGCAAAAAACAGTTGAAAAGCAGTTGGAAAAAAAGTTGAATATGAATAAATATACTTTTGTATTTTTGTGTATTGCTTATTTTTCAAGGGGAGTCTGTCAGACCTTAGAATAATTATCTGATATTCGAGTGACTTAGGCGACAAAAGCGCATAAAACTTGCAATTAAATTCTTGGCGTTTTGTTTAAGTTGAACTACAATGAAATTCAAATTTTGAAAGGGTGTGTTATGATCATGCACCTTTTAAACTCAATTTTTTCAACAAAAAAAGCGACCACTTAGCAATGGTTTTTATGTTTTTTTTAATAAAAGTACATTTTTATGCAGAATTTTTCTTATGACGCCCCCAGTAGATAAAATTTTCTTAAGAATCTAAATCACACAACTGAATTTTAAAAAACTTTGGTTGCCGAGATCTGACCTAAAGTTGGATGCTTGTCATTTGAAAATTTTGGTACTACAACTTTAATACATATCATCAAGCATTTTTTAAATTATAAAAAAATCAAATTTTTTGCAAATCAATTTTTCTGCAAATCATTTTTTAAAAGATTTCTAAGGAAATGTTAGCTATTAAATACGTCAGAAAAAATCCCATGAATAGGTACTTTTATTTAAAAAAACATCAAAAATAAAAAAACCCTGGCCGTACACCGATTTTGTCACCTTCTTTCAAACTTTGATACCCATGTCCTTACAGCAAAAATTGCAAGGATTATGAGAATGCCAGTAAATGCGCTATGAAAAAAGCCGGCTTCAAAGCCGATTTCAAAATGCCATAAAATTGTTGTTTTACGATCTTGTCAAAAAAATTCCCAAAAGTTCGCTAGAAACACTGCAGAAAAACCTTTAATTTTTACGGTTTTGACAGCTATGGCTGAAACATACTGGAGTAGAGTTGATCCTTTGTCCTGAGCCACTATACTGCCTCTTTTAGCACCTTTATAGCCTTTTCTCTTGCCTCCACTGTCCCTTTTGCCTAGTTTCGGAGGTCCAGCCTCATCCTCCTTAGCTCGCCCAATAGTCAGCAATAGTTGGGTGTTGGCTATATCTGTGCCTGAAAATCCATAGAGCAGAGATTCCATATCTACATCCGAATCTTCTTCTGGTTGATTGGTGGTTGAAGTATCATTCATTTGCAAAACTTCTTCATTTTGGGGCTGGAAAAGAAAATTTAAAAAAAAATATATTCGAAAACAAATTTTAAAAATTTATTCTCATACAAATTGAATTTTTTCTGCGTGCTGGCAAAGAATTGTGTGTTAAATCAGGGATGTTAATCGTCCTTTTTTGTCCTTTTTTTCAATTTAACGTCAAAAATAAAAGAAAGATTGCCTGAGGCACAGCTTGTTATTGGGTTATGAACATAAAATAGACATCTCGATTGACAATTGTAAAAAATACACTTGTAAATAGTGTTGAAGGCTGGAACGAAATCCGCAAAAAAAGTATGTTGTTGGATTCCGGTCCGAAAGATTGCTGCTTTTAAGAAAAAAGGGATAGATAAATGATTTCCTGATTCCAGTCATTTTACGCAAAGAAGAGTAAAAAACTGGCCGCGAAATAAAACGTTGGAAACTGGCCGCTGCGAAAAACGTGGGGAAGTGGCTTGTTTGCACTAATGCTATTATTAACTATTTTTGAATAATAAGAAATTGAAATTAAAGAATTTAAAAATAAGAAAAATCTTTTTGAGTCCTGCCTAACATTTGGCCTGTTCCACAAACTTTTATTTTTCTTTTTTTGAGCTTATCAGATGCAAAATTAAGAGCACTTTCAAATGAGTGTAAATGTGCATGTCAATGTTTATAAAAATAAAGAAAAAAAATCTAAAATACATAGAAGCACGTTTTTTCTATCCAAAACATAATAAACATTTGATTTTTAAATTTGAATATTTCTTGTCTTGAGCGGAATTCAAAATTTGACAATGAGTTTGATATTTTAAGGGGCATACCGTCGATTTTTCAAAAATTGTCCTTGTTTTCACTCGTTTCATGTCACGCATGATATTTATGACCTTATCTTACTTTTAAAAACTAGGCAGAAAGCTTTCGTCGGATCAGGTAAAACGCTTATAGAAAATAGTCATGAGAAAAAGAAATTGCTGAATGACAGTGTAACGCGCTGGTATGCCCCTTTAAAGGGCAGTTTTTCAAGGAAATTGCTTAGGTGTGTGTCAAATTGGGTGTCAAAATTAAATGGGTGTCAAAATTAAAAAGTTGACTAGCAGAAAAAAAGTTTTACGCCAAATCGTGATTAAAAGAAAATATATTAATAATTATCAACTCAAATTTTTAAATTTTCATTCATGAGTTGACCAGCTTTTTTGGTAGCGAAAGGTTGCGGATGAGTTGCTATTTCTTTTAGACATTAAAACTTAAAAATTGAACCACAGAACAAAAAGCGCCGGACATTTATTCAAAAAAACTTAGGATAGAAAAAACTTGCTTCTATGTATTTTCGATTTTTTTCTTTATTTTTTTAAACATTGACAAACACATTTACACTCATTTGAATTTTGCATCTGATAAGCTCAAAAAAGAAAAATCAAAGTTTGTGGAATAAAAAGATATGTCAAAAAAATCATACTGACTCCTAGTCAAAGTTTGTCAAACCTAGATGGCAGAAATTACCCGCAAAAAAGAACTTTTTTCGCAAAGAGGATCCATGTAGAAACTATCAGCACAAAATTTTGAGTAAGACGCTCACTTTAGTAGAAACACCCGTTCTAGTGTTAAAATCCTTTAGCAAAATTTCGAAAAAAAAACAGAATAATTTTGAAAACAGGACAGCCTGAGCTGATTGTACAGTCAACCCTCGATTTAACGATACCTTGATTTTGCAATACTTTTGTCTCGATAAATGTTTTATGGATGTTTGATTTAACGATATAGTCAGCCTGCATAGTGTACACCAAAAAACATACACCAAAAAAGGTTCGTTAATACATAGGGCTCGGCACTTTTTTACCTTAATTTTCGAATTTTTTAGCCAGTTCTGTTTCGACGGTATAGTCCCAAACATTGCAAGGATTCTGATTTTATGAATTGTTTTTCAGAAACACGAGATTTTTTTGTTTCCAAAATAGCAAAACTACTTTGTAGTGTCTCCTTTTTCGAAAATAAAGTGTGCACTATAAGCAAATTTTTTTCTTTTTAGAGAAAAAAACCGTCAAAAATTAAGGTAAAAAAGTGTCGAGCCTTAGGCAATGACCAACTTTTTGGTTTCATACTTTGTAAAGGTTTTTCCAAAAAAACTACATAAAAATGGATTTTCTCAAAAAAAAAATTTTTGACAAAAATTTGACATTTTTGGGGGACCAAGGTAAACCACCTTATGTAAAGGTATTATACCCCGTTTGGTCACTGAGCTGGGCAAAGACTCTCTAAATGTATTTTGATCACGAGTCTCACTCGGAATCATGTCTAAGGTAGGGAGGGGCGTAGGGGCTTGAGAGTTAGAGATGCGCGCACACACGTACCTTAGACATGATTCCGAGTGAGACTCGTGATCAAAAATACATTTAGAGGCTCTTTTGCCCAGCTCCAGTGACCAAAACGGGGTATAATACCTACATAAGGTGGTTTACCTTGGTCCCCAAGCAAAATGTCAAATTTTTGTCAAAAATTTTTTTGAAAATCCATTTTTATGTAGAAAATTACGGAAACCACCTTTCTTATCGTTTTTAGCATATAAAAGTTACTTGGGAGTCGTTTAAACATGATTTACAAATAAGTGAAAAATGCACCCCCAAACCCCCCCAAGTAAATAAGTTCCATCACGATTTTAGAATCAGAAAAGCATTTAAGACAAAAAAAAAATTTTTGTCTAAAATTTGACTTTTTGCCTTAGGGACCAAGGTAAACCACCCTAAAAGGGTGCCCAGATACCTTAAAAAGTTGGAATTTGAACATAGCTTTGTTAAACGAGGCCTACCGCACAAAGAAACTCTGGTATGCATAAATTGTTTCACTTTCGAGTGATCTGCGTTTAAGGTATTTGTGTGTGTGCGCATCTCAACCCTGAGCTACCAAGCCCCTTCGCCCTCGAAGGGGCTTGATGGGTTAAAGATGCGTGCACTCACTTATCTTAGACATGATTCCGAACAGGACACATGATCGAAAATGCATAAAGAATCTCTGCTTGCCCAGCTCCAGTGAATAAAACAGGGTAGAAAACTTTTATTAGAGGCGGTTTACCTTGGTTCCCCAAGGCAAAAAGTCGAATTTTGGTCAAAAATTTTTTTTTTTGAAAAAATGCTTTCCCAACCCTAAAAAACGTGTTTTCTTGTTTAATTGCGACTTGAGAAGCTCAAAAAAGTGATCAAAACCCTCTTTTGGCAGGATGTGATATAACGAACTCCTGCCCAATTATGACTCTAAAAAGTATTTAATCCGCTATGACGAGGGCGCGCTATATATACCATAAGTATGGTTAATCCAATTAGGACCGCTATAAGTGTGCGCTATATTGAGGGTGAGCTATAACAGGACCCGACTGCAAGCAGAAAAAAAAAGCAAAACAAATTCATGTGACGAAATCCATTTTGTAATGGAGCAGAAATGCCGAGTTTAACTTTGCAATTCCGCATCTTACCTTTGAAAATTATTGTCGTAATTTTTTTTAATCCTCTCCACTTACTTGATTGCTTGTCGCAACAGTGCTCTTTTTTTGTTCCTGCTTCTGACTGCCCATCCCCAGTATTCCAATCTGGAGTCTCTGCACACTCATGTCCCCCACCGACAAACTAATCTCCGTCCTGTGTTCTCTAGGTGACAGCTGCACCCTACTGGCCACCCTTTTCATGTCCAATGCCAAAACCCTGCTACAGTTGGAGGTAGATGATTGTCCTGGGCCACCTTCATCTAGGAATCGAATCACCAGTCGATCCAGTCTAAGCACCAGTTCAGCCAGGAGGTTGTCTCTCCGGAGAATGGTGGAATCGTCCCATGATTCAGAAAGTACGTCCATGATTTCTTCTTCCATGCGCTTTTCGATGAGCTTAAGGTCTGGAGACAGGTGGTGCTGCTGCTCTTTTTCAATCTTGGGCCACATATCCAGAAGCAGACCTTCGTTGAGATCTTCTTCTGCGGGGATATCGGCTAAAAATATAATTGCATTAATTGTGGGAAAATCATTAATTGTGGGAAAAACGCTGAACACGATGGCTGAAAAAAAAATTGGAAAGAGGATTGCTTCGAGCAGTTAAGACAATGTACAATTTTAGCCTATTACAGCCACCTGGAATTTAAGCAAAATATGAGGTGCTCTCCGAAATTAATGCACCACCTAGGTATGTAATATCTCAAAACGCAGAGTGTGATCAGGGCTATCTATTGCTATCTTTTAATGCCATCCAGGTAAATATCCATCTGACCAGTTGGTACCTACCCTTGGGAATCGGCCTTCGGGTTGGTAAAATCTGGATTTTGGTCTTAATAAACCGAATTGCCCACACGATTTTACCTACGATAGAATGGCTTGTTTTTCGATTTAGCCGAACTTTATTTTTCAAGCCATCCAAGCGCATATAAGATATAATAAACCTGTTTTTCCCGCGTAGAGGCGTTTGGCCCCTTTTTCCCATTTGGGAAAAAAGGGGCCAAACGCCTTATTAAGGCGTTTGGCCCCTTTTTTCCCGAATTTCAAATTTCTCGGCTTGGTCCCCCTGTTGATTTTTTTCAACTTTTTTCGATTTATCAAATTTATGGTTTAAACATAGTTTTTAAACTTTTGAAAATCGAATGAGGGTTTTTGAGGGCGTTTGAAAAAAAAAGTTTAAAAGCTGGGTGAGCCCTTGGCCCGGACATGTCAACTCCCGGGCTTCCTTTTTTTTTAAGCAGCGCATAGCCGTTAGGCTTAGGCTTAGCCATTAGGCTTAGCCTGAAAGGCCTCCATCCCTTATAATAAGGCGTTTGGCCTTTGAATTTGAAAGCCCGAAATTTGAAATTCGGGAAAGGGGCCAAACGCCTTATTAAGGCGTTTGGCCCCTTTTTTCCCAAATGGGAAAAAGGGGACAAAAGGCTACGCACCGTTTTTCCACTCAATTTTACGTACGATAGCACTCTTTATTTAAAAAAAACATAGATTATTCTGCCTACAGCTTTTGGAAAAACCAGTTTTTCATGCGGATTCAATTCAAATTCATAGCCGGTTTCCCAAAAAATTGAGTCACGGAAAGGACGGCGTCTACAATAAAATGGCCCTTGGTCGTGATCCTCCATAAGAAGAGAAGGAAGTACCGCCTTGCTGACGAACGAATAAGACGACTGGTGACACAAGCAGTGAACAATTGGCAGAACATCGTTCCTTTCGAATATCTTGGTGCGATCGCTTCCAACTTCAGACTGGCTCAAGGTCCTTACATTCCGGCGAGCCAGAATAATCTGATAAAAAAAATTAGGATCTGGATGGAGAATAATAGGAATGTTTAATTCTTTGTTGTTATTTGCTTCTTTCATTTGTTGTTATTTGCTTCTCTGATTTGTTGTTATGAAACTTGAGACAATAATACTTTGTGTACTTGAAAAATGTCTGGCATATAATCAATGAAATTAGTAAAAAATAAATAATGGCGGCGAAAATTTGTCGCGGCGATATAATGGTCCGCGAAATAATGTCGCACGAAATAATTTTCGGCGAAAAAATTGTCGGCGAAAGAATGTCGGCGAAATAATGTCGGCGAAATAATGTGATGTACCCAGGAACATTCAAATGACTGTCAGACCACTTTGTTTTCAAATAATTGGAATTTTTTTAATACTACTTTTGTAACCGCGGTTATAAGTTGCAAGCACCATAAAAATTTACAAAACAGACTGTGATTTTATTGAGCGAAAGGCAACACCGGACAAAAGCATATGATATTCAACGCGACCATATGATATGTATTCATATGCGCTCGATTGCCTTCCACAACGCAGGATTGTGCGGCCCAAGAAGCATCTTCTGCTGTTGCTTGACCTGAAACTTAAAAAATAGTTCGACGAAAATAAATCGGTGTACCACCTGCTCCATCTCCATATCGAGCATTTCCTTTTGGAAGTAGTAGGGCATAAGCATAATCATCGAAGTAACTGAGGCGATCCACACAACTGACTTGGCCGCAAAAAACTAAATACAGGGTGTTTCAAGAAATATGGACACTTTCAAACCGCCATAACTTTTTATAGACCGAATTACAAAGTTATGTGAACGCAATTCACCTCAGTTTTAGCTCCCGTTTTGTTTGGCATATAATGTCAAAAACACGATTTTTGCTAGGTCCCTCATGTAGTTTGCGCCCTGGTCCGTGGATGGCCTCTGGATGAGCAATGGCCCAAACTACAGGGGACCAAGCAAAAATCGTGTTTCTTGCATTATGTACCAATCAAAACGGGAGCTAAGACTGAGGCGAACTGCGTTTACATAATTTTGGAATTCGGTCTACAAAAAAAGTTATGGCAGTTTGAAAGTGTCCGCATTTCTTGAAACACCCTGTATTAAAAGTTTTCAGAAGCGTTTTAGGAGCGTAAGAGTAAAAAACTTACAGATTGCATGCTCAGCCACCAACCCCAGTCCATCATTGATGAAGCACCATCACGCAGTTTGTCCGGGAACATCTCCTTCAAGCCTTGGATTCTCTCCATTATAGTTTCGTGTAGCTCTTCATCCGGAATTTTGTCCCAGTTGATTTGTTCAGCAGGCATCTTCATTGACTAAAAAAGAAATATCAGAGGAAAATATGAAAAAAGTAGTAGTATGACAGCTTGCCAAAATGATTCGGCGCCAATGTGATCCGGCGCCAAAATGATGCTGCGCCAATGGCGATTGGCGCCATTTGCGTTGGTGTCATTTTATTATTTGAGACAAACGAGTTGTCACCATTTTCGGCTCTCCCGTGCTATAGCCAAAAAGATTATAGCCAAAAATGGTTCTTGCTTTAGCCGGTTCTAGGCAAAAATTCTAGCACGGTTTTAGCCTTTCCTTTTTTATTTTTGTATTTCCTACATAATATTAGTGGGAGAGCCATTAGAGCCATTAGAGGGAGAGCCAAAAGTATTTTATTATAAAAAAATTAAAAATGAAAGGCTAAAACCGTGCTAGAATTTTTGGCTAGAACCGGGTAAAGCTAGAATCAAAAAAAGCTATACTGAATGGCTATTGTCGGGGTATCATTCTGCTCTAACTCACTATTGGCGCAGCCTCAAAAAAAAAGACTGTAGTCTAAACAGTTAGTATAATAGCAAAATGGCTCAGAGCCAATTGGCGCCAATAGGAAAATGGCGCCAAATCATTTGGCACAAACTAGAGTCGGGATACTCGCGCGAATATTCGAAATGTTCGCGTATATTGTCTTACTACATTTGCAAACTGTGCTACAGTCAACTATCCCAATACAGTCAACTCTCAGTCAACAATACAGTTGTTTGAATGTTCGCACTGCGATCATTGCTCCCGAATTATTTGGATTGGACAACCCTAGCACAAACAAAAACATGGCGCCAACTTAATTGGCGCCTAATTGAATTTGGTGCATTGGCGCACAATTATTTTGGCAAGCTAGCATACTACCGAAAAAACGTCAAAACAAAAACTATTCCACAGAAAAATGCGATATCTAATCAAGGGTAGAGCTGGTGAAAAAATTTTATCTTCGATTTTTACAATTTTAAAAATTTGCGCTTCAATATCCTACCACTCTGCGGTCGATTTGGACGACAAGTAAATAAGGCAAATCATGCCTCAATATAGAGCTCTGGAATCCAGAGTCTGGATACAATGATAGCATGAAAGCAGTCCCTAAAAATAATGCGTCTCTTGATAAAGTGTAATTTTATGATCGAAACAACTCGATTTTTACGGAAAATTTAATCGCCACTGGAATTCTGCCACAAAAACTGACCGCGAGACATGCCTGGCAGACAATCAATCAGATTCTGTGCAGACAAAATCTGATCAACAGCAGCCGCAAAAAGTTGTAGATTCACATTTTACTCCTTTGAAAAGTCTTTAATCTTGCGGTGAAGTTGAACTTAAAGGGGCATGCCCGTGCGCGACACGGAGAAAAGGCGCGGACCAGCAAATCTTTTCTTTCTCGAGACATTTTTACATTCGTTTTCATGTAGATTTTTTAAGTTTTCTGCTTTACTTTCAAAAATGGTATCAGGTCATCTATATCGAATTTGATGCAAAACGAATAAAAAATAGGACGAGACAAAAAAATTGCTCCTTAACTTTTCAAAACGCACGGGCATGCCTTTTTAAGGTCATAAGACATTTCGCCAACGCCATTTTGCCAACGACTTTTTCGCCAACGACTTTTCGCCAACACTATTTCGCCAACGACTTTTCGTCAATGACTTTTCGCCAATGACTTTTCGCCAATGACTTTTCGCCAATGACTTTTCGCCAACGAAATCTCATCAAATTTCATTTTTATACAACTCTGGCTTTATTTTCACCGGACTGGCTTGCACGTAAGTGCAGGGTAAGAAATACATGTTTCTCCATGTTTTTTTGCTTCACTTGGAGTACAAAACTTTTTTGTTTGGGGTTTTATTTTCGCTTTCGGTTTTATTGTATGCCTTTTTAGTGGACGATAACCTAACTCTTTGTTGTAGAAAAATGGAATCGAATAGAGGAAAAACTATGACAAGCTACAATGGGTATCTTATGCAGCAAACGGTCAAAAGCGCTGATGGTACTAAGCAATTCTGGAGATGCGCTACAAGAGGCTGCCATGGAACAGCTGAATCAGTTTACGGAAAATCAATTGCTTGGTTGAAAGAAATATTCATGACAGATGTACTCAAAGTCCAATGGCAGTTGTGGTAATATTATTTCCCTTGCTATGATTGTTTTTACTTTCCTTTAAGATCAAGAAGAAAATGACAGCTGTGAAGCGAAAGGCGGTGGAAAATCTTGCAACAAGCACTCGAGCAATTCTGTCAGCTGCGAAAAAAGGAGCTAGTGTTTACGAAATTGAGTCGATGCCTTTGGACAGTAACATCAGGAAGGTGATCAATAATGCTCGAAAGCCAAAAGGAGCATCAGGTTTTTTTCCTTCAATGCTGTTCCAGGTGTTTTAACTCTCCCTTCAGATGTGGACAAAAATTTAGAGGATATGATGCTTGGCCGTGACTTCACAACAACCACCAGAGGAGAGCGCTTTCTGCTATGGGATTCTCGAGAAGTGGATTCAAAAAAGCCGGTTATTCTCGTCTTCGTCTCTGCATTCGGACTACAACTGCTGGAAAAGTACAAAGATTGGTCGATGGATGGAACATTCTATTCAGCTCCCAAAGGTTTCAAACAACTATATACACTTAATGTCTTCAAAGAAGAGTCTACTCTGCCATGCTTATTTATGCTGTTCCCAAACAAATCAGAGGAGACTTATACCAGAGCCTTCAAGATGGTCTTTCAGAAATATCGAAAGCTTTATCCTAAATCGATAATGGCAGGTTAGATCTTACCATCTTATTGCTGATATTTATCCGGTATTGTCGAAATTATAGAGTTCGAGCAATCTCCTGCAAAAGTCATGAAGATACTGTTCCCCTTGGCTGTAATGAATTTCTGCCTTTTCCATCTCGGTCAAAGCCATTACAAGAATCTCGTGGAATGGAAGCTTCAATCGTTATATTGTGATTCCGAAACTAAAGCCCTAATGAGAAGCTTTACGTCTCTTGCCTGCCTTCCAAGTGGTGAAGTTTCTAAAGGGTTCGACAAACTCGTGGTGGCTATCCAGCAGAAAGTCACTTGTGGGAAAATCTCGGTGGAGTTGGTAGACAATTTAAAAGGTTACATTTTATTCATTAAACCAACTCTTCGTACAGAGTGTGTAACTGTGCTATTTTAAGGGTATTTGGGCTACATAGAAAAAATCTACGTGCGCAGGCTGGATGAAGACAACATGGATATTGATGGTCTGTATCCAATCGCTGACTGGAATTGCTTTGAACTCTTGCTTAATAAGAAGCCAAGAACTGACAATGCTCACGAAGGGTGGCATTTTCGATTTAATATGCGCTTTCCAAAGGCTAATATGAGCTTAAGCCAGTTCATTCTTCGATTGCAGGATGAGGAAGAAGAAACCTGGCAACTAGCAATCAGGTATTATATTCTCATATTCATATTCTCAATTCTTTTTTTATCTGAAAGCTTTTTAGAGATGAGGCTAATCCAGCAGATCCTCTTCGAAACGCACAGACAAAGAATGTGAAAAAGAATGAAAGGCAGCTACAAGAACTGGTTTTGGCATACTCAGCTATTGAAGCACCTGTCCGCGATCAAGTCTCTTATCTTCGTCACATCCAACAGCATCTTGCCAAATTTGAGAAGTTCATTGCAGCTGATGATATAATGGCTGATGATATAATGTTTGTCAGAGAAGTAGTTGGAAGTCCAGCCAAGGACAGCAAAAGCAGAGAGAAGTTACCATCCTTCTTCAAAGGGATTGAAGCAGACGGCAATTGCTTGTACAGGTATTTCAATCAAATGTCGGCATTAATTCAATACTTTTGTGTTATAGATCAGTGGCTGAAGCGGTTTATGGCGACGAAGAATTGCATGGAAATGTGAGGAGGGAGATGATGGAATTTTTGATCAATAACAATGACAAGCCTTTTGCCCGCTTCTTCACCGCTATCGGAGATCAGTCAGCAACCGTCGAGGAATATGCTGCTCATTTTTCCCAACCTTCTAGTAAACCAGACAGATGGGGAACTTCTCAGCAGTTGCTTTTGGCCGCCAAGCGCTACAACAAGAACCACAGTTTGTGTACTTTTCAGTAGATTATTCTGAAGTAAGAAATTTTTTTGAGTGTTATATTTATTGAGTTGAAAACGTTTTTGCTTTAGGATCAGCCAAAAAGAGTGCTTCGCAAGAGTGGAAAAGTCAACCATGTAAGTCATTCGATTAGTCAGACGAGGGCATATTTGCTTTTTTAGCGTGAAGTGCTGCTAAAACAAGGCGTGGAATCAGTGTTAATCCGCTACCAAAATTCGCATTTCGATCTCGGATGGATGGGGCAAGAATGATGAAAGAGAAAAATTATTTGTTGTAATTTGCTTGCTTGGGAAAATGTTTGTTTGAATAAGTGTTATATTGATTCAGAAATAAATGTTACTTACCTTACGTCTAATTACTAGTCGAAAAAACCATTCATAGTAACATACCTATAAGCGCAAAAAGGCGTTTTTCGGATCACCCCTGCGAAAATCTTCCCTTCGTTGATAGGCTAATTCGTTTATTCGCCTCAATTTACAATGTGTTTGGGAAAACAAAATAATGATAAGGTATCAATGATTTCTCAGCATATTCATACTATCCGAACTCAAGTGTACAAATCGAATTGAACTCTTACGATATTATGAAGTTGTCGTTGGCGAAAAGTCGTTGGCGAAAAGTCGTTGGCGAAAAGTCGTTGACGAAATGGTCGTTGGCGATAAAGTCGTTGGCGAAAAGTCGTTGGCGAAAAGTCGTTGGCGAAAAGTCGTTGACGAAATGGTCGTTGGCGATAAAGTCGTTGGCGAAATGGCGTTGGCGAATTGTCTTATGACCCTTTTTAAAATAGCACAGTCTGACAGTCTCTTCTTTTCTATTCTTTCAGCGGAGTTTTATAGCTCATTAGAAAGCCAAGAACCAGGGGCCTATTCTACTAACATGAAAAGTGAAAAATTTACATGAAAAGTGTAAAATGAAAATGAAAAATTGAAAAGTGAAAATTTTCTGTTCTACTAAGTGAAAATGAAAAGTGTAAAGTGAAAAGTGAAAATTTTCCACTTTTCTGTTCTACGAAACTATTTATTTTTCATTTTAACCCAAGAACTCTGAGTAGAACATCAGCTTGCCTTGGCGTGAGACGAAAGCGCTCCCGAAACATTCCTGGATCATTGACGACTGCTCGCGGTCGAAATACACGTTGCCTACGAACTTGATCTCGCTCCTCTTCCGCCGAACTTTCGCTGCTCGAGGACATTGCTATCTAAGTTGTAGAAAATAATAAAACCTTGAGGTGGAAAAAAGAAGATGAGCAACAAGGAAAATAAGCAGCGAAGCAAATATAACCGAGAGACAAGCAAGCTAGACAAACGGAAGCATTGGCAAAAAAATCGCATATTTGAAAAGTGTCGGCCAGTCGCTTAGGCGACAAAATTTCGTGAAAAAATTTTCACTTTTCACTTCACATTTTTCAATTTTCAGTTTAGTAGAACAGCAAGTGAAAATTTTTCATTTTTCAATTTCACTTTTCACTTTACGCTTTTCACTTTTCAAAATCTTAGTAGAACAGAAAATGAGATTTCACTTTTCAAAATCTTAGTAGAACAGAAAATGAGATTTCACTTTTCATTTTTCATTTTCAATTTCACTTTTCATGTTAGTAGAATAGGCCCCAGGGCTACACACCAGTGCAAACAACATTAAGAAATTTCAACAAAATTGAAAGAAAACTGCAAAATATAAATTTACTGGTGAAATTCAGACCTCTGAGGGTGCACTTCAGTTACAGCCATTTTTATTTTTCTCTAGAATCATAACGCTCTAGCAATTTTTTCGAATGATATTTTAAAAAATCTTGGTTCCTAGCAATTTGAAGCAAAATTGAAACAAAAAGTTATCGCAGAGGAACGCGTTATATGTTTGCTCTTTCGTTCCGTAAGCATGGTTTGGAGCCTCTGAGCACCTACTATCGAGGTCAAGATTAACTGATTTGCTAAATAGATTTCACAATGTAAACTTGTGATTTTAGTCTACAAGCGAGGCGATATCGTGACTGTCAAGGGCAACGGAGCGTTTCAGAAGGGCACGCCATTCAAGGCGTATCATAGAAAAACGGTACTATACTTTATCTCTTCTTGACTCGTTTCCTGCAACATTGTCTTATTTAGGGTCAAGTCTTCAATGTGACGAAGCATGCTCTCGGTGTGATCATTAACAAGCGCATTCGGTCAGCTTTCTTGCTTTATAATTTAAAAGTTGTTGAGTCTAGAGTCTCTGGTCTTGTCTATCGTGAAAGTGTTAGTGTTATAATGACTCAAAAATCAAAGTGAGGAAGTCACTGCCCATATGCTTTATCTGAGCAACAATGGGAATCAACCTTCAAACTTGCTTCCGTTTTTTTAGCGGTTGATCTAACTGCCTTGCTAATTAAGCACTCGCATTATTCCTAAGGGAATCAATGTCCGCGTGGAGCATGTGAAGCCGTCAAATTCCCGCTCCGAGTTTTTGCAACGGTGCAAAACAAATGACCAGCAGAAGCGTGATTACAAGTCTGGAAAGGCAAACTTTGTCTCTCTTCGTCGTCAGGTTGGTTAATGTGCATATTCGGTGTTACATATCTTGAGTCTGCTGCAATTTCAGCCCGAAGCTACTCGTAAAGCCCATCTGGTGAAGACAAATAAAAAAAGGTTGGAAAAGCTGGCTTTTGTCCGTTTCGATTTGGTGGCCTTAACATACTTCTACTATCACATCACATGCAACTGCGGCTACGGCTATGTTCGAAAACCAAATGCGGCTAGCCGTTCGGCTATTGATTCACAAGGGACCACAGGCGCCTATCGGCGCCTCTATAGTATTTCGAAATTTCAATGAGGGGCTATGACTTCATTCATAAAAATAGGTATATCCCCTATTAGAACTCATTTTTTGCCTGTTCTTTTTTTAAACGAAAGCTGACATTCTGGGGAACACGATGGTATTAGCGACAAAGTGATTTCGCTATCTACGACCCGTTCTGGCCTTCGAAGTGAAAAAGCGTTAACCACCCACCCACACATGCCAAATACTATATAAGATATCACCAAAAAGAAAAGAAACAAACCTCTAACTAGGGTTAGACAATGGTTAATTGATCAATCAATCTACCGGTCAATAAATATTATTTGACCAGTCGATAAGAAATCGGCCAATTGTTATTGCAGACTGTGCTCTCAGCTCTCCCAATAGTCAACGATCCCAATACAGTCAACTCTCCCAATATGAGGGGTTTAATTTTATAAGGGTTAGCTTAATTAAGATTTTTTTTTGGCTTTTAAAGTGCGGATAAGGACAAATTCTGGCTGGGGCTTGCAGCTATTTCAAAAATGTTGACGCAGCTATGCGGCAGCAGCTATCATGCGGCTAGCCGCGTTGCGGCTGCGGCTAGCCGCAATCGTCTAATCCCTAGGCTGTATAGGGAGGGGAAGGGAATAAAAGAGGCCACTAATTACAGACAGCTCACTAACAAGAAGATGTTGAACATAGTTTCGTTGACTGAAGCCTACTGCATATATAAGCTCTGGTATGCATGCTTTTTCATGCATCCAGAGTCACTTTTGAGCAGTGTTTCCAAAATGAAAAGATTTTCTCACCGAAAAAATAGTTAACTTCAAAATTTTCACTGAAAAAAAGTTATCTCATTCTTCTCATTGAAAAAATATGTTAACTATTTTTCCAGTGAAAAAGCTGAAAATACCTTTTTGTGTTCTTTTTCTGCATAATCCTTTAATCTGACCAATATCAGTTCGATCTAACTTATAATTTTATGTCTGGCTCATAATGGTTGGAATCATACTGGTCATAAAAAACCATATACGGCATTCTCATTTTCAGCTTTTTCACTGAAAAGATAGTTAACTTATTTTTTCAGTGAGAAAAATGAGATAACTATTTTTCAGTGAAAATTTTGAAGTTAACTATTTTTACAGTGAGAAAATCTTCTCATTTTGGAAACGCTGCTTTCGAGTGAAGAAAATGGGTGAGGAAAATGACTGAAATCCACGTTACCGGTCATTTTGTATTTAATGACCGGTCATATGTCTGGTCATATGACCATTGGTCAACCCTAGTTGAGATGCCAATGCTGAAAATATATCTGACATGCAGAGCTATTCTAATAGTAGGGTGTCTAGGTCGAGTCAACATCTACCAATTCTTTTCGACCAAAGATGAGGAAGCAACTTTGATATTCCAGAAAACATAACGGTTCACAGTTAGCCCCTACAGTCAACTCCTCATTTCACGATGTAACTCAACATATATGCCCAACCTAAAGTGCTTTCCTTGCCGAACCAGCTAGCCATCCATCCATACCATCCACCTGGAGGTGCTTGGTCACCACTAATGGGCGCACTTTGAGAAGTAGGTGAATGCACCGGAGAGCTTGTAGTGGTTTTGTGTGAAAAACCATTTGATTTGTCCAGCCTGGCCACTTTGGAGACTGGTTGGGGATCTGCAAGTAAAAAGTAGTGGTAGTAAGTAAAAGTATCTTTCAGTAACCAACCTGGTGAATCTCCGGCTATCAACTCAAATATTTCCGGCTCATCCTGGTCCATTTGACTCTTTTCTTTTTGTGTCAGCTGGTTGATGTATTTGCGGAAGACGGTCTCTCGGAACAAGTGAAGCTCCTGAAATTGAGATAATTTCATGGGGCGAATATAATTTCTGAGTGGAGTCAGACATACATCATAAGTGAACTGGGAATCGTGCTCAATTTGTTTCATGAAAGCCATATCTTCTTGGTTGGGTGAAGTGGATCTGAATGAATATGGACTAATTATTGAAAGGGAAAAATAAAAATTTAGATTTGGATTTTACCATCTATATTGACATTCAGTATTAAAATTTCGGACCTGACAGGGGGTACCCCATGATATACCAAACCAGATACCACGTCGGGCGGTATCAAAAAGTTGAATATGGTCGAAGTCATTCGAACTTAAGCTGAATTTCAAGGGTAAATTCAGTTAAATGAAGACCTCTGGCAAAGAGCCTATAAAAATGACCTTCGTAAAACTAACTAGTCTGTTGCCACAAGTGGACATCTATACAACTAACTATATCTTATAGGCAGCCATATTAAGCAAATATTTTTTTAAAGACGACCATATACGGCCAACCAGTCCCACAAGTCATATTTTTTCCAATTAAGCACTGTCACAGCACGCGCTTGCCCAAGAAAAAGTAAAACGAATCTCTTTCCTTGTCAACTTTTTCTCAACGATTTAAACTACCGATTTTCCTTTGTAGTACCAGCTTGTTTTTCGGTGCCCTCATAATTTTTGAGCAATCCAACCAATTTTCTTCTATAAGCCTTGCAATAAGCGTTCATGTGTTTGGCCCTTCTCAACAAATTTTCTTTGGAGAGGCAGCAGTGGTGTCTTCGGTGTTCTTCCACCACCCGATCATAGGCAAATTTCCACCAACTTTTGGGGCTGAAAATTTAATTGGAGAAGTGTAAAATAAAAAATGACCAAGACTATACCTTTCAGATATGGGAACCAATGGACGCCATTTTCTGTGTTGCCTTGCCCGGTCAAACCTGGCCCATTCCCTGCCTACCATCCTCATTTGAGCTAATTGACGTTTGGAAAGCTCGATTTCGATTCTCTCTGGCCTCAGATCAAACTCAAAATAAAAGGTTAAAGCTGACTGTGGGTGAGTTGATTTAACACGGCAAGGCCTGGTCCGCCAACATAGACGTTGGATAGAGCAGAATGTGCTGAGCACGATGGTGCGGGTTTTTTTTCGCTTCAATGACGGGTTAAGTAGGTGTAAAGGTGTCCAGGAGGTAATAAATTGTGCATGGTCAAAACCCAGCGGGATACCCACAAGTTCTCAATCGGTGCGCCATGATTATCATGCTACACCCAGGCTCATAATATACTAAAATGACCGCCAGGAACTTAGCTTTCGAATGATAATAAGCATAGGCTGTTTTTATTTGTATGCTTGACATAAATGACTACTTATTTTTTCGGGTTGAAATTTTCAAAATGTCCTACCCTACACTCAAATTCAAAAATCAAATATTTACTGTCTTGAGCGTAATTTGAAATTCGACAGGGACTTTGGAATTTTGAGAGCAGTTTTGGAAGCAAGTCGACCACGCTTAACACGAATCCGGTGTCAGAATTTAGGGTTTCCCTAGCAGAAAAAAATTTATGGGAAATTCGTGTTGCAACTTATATATTAATTTTGTACATTAGCTCACAATTTTATTATAAAATATTGCTGTATTTATTGCCAAAATAATCGTCCGATTCTGGCCGTTATTTTTCTTTTTAGCATTCAGCTATATATGATCTCTACACAATGTTATGGCGCGTAGAAAGTTATGGTAGGACACTTTGAAAATTTCTACCCGAATAAACAAGTAGTTTTTATCTTAACTTTACAAGTCAAAACAGTCTATAATTGTTATTTTTCGAAAGCTAAGTTCCTGGTGGTCATTTAAGTATATCATGAGCCTGGGTGTAGTACCACAATCATGGCGCACCAATCGAGAACTTGCGGATATCCAGCTGGATTTTGACCATTCACAATTTGTTACCTCCTGGACCCCTTTTCACCTACCTTACCCATTAAAGCAAAAAGGACCCGCACCATCGTGCAGATTACCCCTAACCACCCCAAATTTCCATGAATTACGCCAAATAACCCCAAATAACCCCAAATAACCCCAAATAACCCCAAATAACCCCAAATAACCCCAAATAACCCCAAATAACCCCAAATAACCCAAAACTGCCCTAATTGCCCTAAATTACCGCAAACCACCTTAATCACCCCGAACCATCCTAAATTCCCTCACAACCTACCAAAACCATAAAGGCTGTAAAAGTTTTTCGACGTCGAAAATATTCAACAAATGTTTATTCAACAAAACAATGAACAATAACGACAAATCGGCGAATATTTCTTAACGGTTTCTTAATATTTCTTAACCCAGTGATGTCAATAACTAATGAAATGAATGAATTTTTTTTTGAACTTTTTCAAAACACCATTTTAACCATTTTTAAGCATTTCCTACACGTTGAACACGAAAAAAGGTGTTTTCACCTACATTTTTCTATAAAAAGTCGATTTTTTCTAAATCTTGAATTTTGGTATTTTTAGTTGATTTCTGTTCATTATAACTTAGTAAATCAGATGTTGAGGGTACCTTGACCCCAAAAATATGGAATTTGAACATAGTTTTGTTAACTGGGGCCTACCGCATAAAGAAACTCTGGTATGCATACATTTTTTATGCATCCAGAGTAACTTTCGAGTGATTTGTGTCTAAGGTATGTGGGTGTGCGCATCTCTAACCGACCAAGCCCCCTGCGCCCCCCGAAGGGAAAAAAGTGTCAGGTTTGATTCCAACTGCGCATGAAGACTCTTGACCAAAAATGCATTTAGAGGCTCTTTTTGCCCAGCTCCAGTGTCCAAAACATGGTAAAACAGGCAAATGGTCGAAATTTCAAAATGCCCAAAACTCAATTTTTTATTGACCAGAACACAAAAATAATGCCTTTTTTGAACTCCTGAGGTGATTTTAGGTTTAGATAGGGTGTTTGGAAACACTTTAAAAAAAATTTCATTGGGGGTATACTTAGGTCAAATTTTTGAAGGCTATCAAATTAGATCTCTTAAAGAACCATCGTCATGAAGCAGAGCTTTTCTTATGATCTTTAAGATCAAAATTTATGCTTTTATGCGTTTTCTGTAAGCTCTATGATTTCTATACAAAATGACATTTTGATCGTTGTCTTAGGACTACCCAGCACTGAGATACGGATAGGTTGAAGTTGGAAAACCTAAAAATGGCTCAAAATAAGGCAAATCGCTCGGTATCAATTTTCCGCCACTGTAAGTGTTAATGTAAATGTAAGGGGTCTTCACAATGCCAAAATCATTCACATTCACACTCGCAATTGTGTACGAGCCATTGAAAAAGGGGAACTTTATATACATATCGCCTATAGGTCACAGGTTCAAATCTCACAGGGTGCAGACCCTATTTTTTAATCTATTTTTAGCAACTTCACTCACTTCTAGGGTCAAAAACTATCGAGCAATCGATTGCAACTATCACGAGCACTACTTTGTTGTCATAAAATGCCCTTATTATGCAAATTACGCAAATGACCATCAAAATTAAAGGAAATCAGTCAAAATGATGCGTACTTGCTCTTATATCGTCCCCTTAACCTCAACACATTTTTTTATTTCTCAACGCGTTTAGTAACTTTCTAAAGTCAAAATTTCATGGGGAACGTGTTGAAAAAAATTCCACTGAAGTTCAGAACAATAGGTAACTTGCGAAGGTTTGACCAAGAAAGAAAATAGTACTTAAAACTGACGATTTTTTTTGTGATTTTAATTTACATGATCATTTACAACCATATACTGAAAATGACGCCAGGAAACAGAACTACATTTTGAGTATAAATTTGGCCTATTTTAGCCTGGATACAAGCTCCAGTAGGTGCAAAAGCCTGCGCTGATGATCTCGTTGAATAGCCAAGAGTGTGAGGATCATTTTGACACCAAACTTGTAAATAAGAGGATATATAAAATGAAGTTCGCCCCCACGGGGATCAGAACCTGTGCCCCTAGGCGATGCGTATATAAGTTCACCCCCCTTCCTCCCTTCGTTAAAAACCCTTGATTAACTATATTTTACAGATTGGATTCACTCCAATCTGTTCTATGCTTCGCAATCAAACACCAAAAATAGTACCTTGAACCTAGGGATCAAAGGCACAGTTTTAAGCGGGAATTTGCTGGAATTCTTTTCCATCCTAACCTCCATACAAAATGGCTGCTGCAGGATAAATGTATTAAAGCGAGTGTTTTCCGGTGACATTTGATTCTAAAAAGTGAAAGATTTTATTCGATGAAAAGAGCAAACCGAAAAACCACCCACTTTTAAATCATTCACAGAAATCACAGAAGAAGCGCCGTCATTTGAAGCAGGCTTTGGCATGAAAGGCTCAGCACAGTTCCAGTAGACAGACAGTCGCCTGATGTCCAACTTCTTGAATATATTCGTCGGCTTTCCATCAGGACCTACATTGGTGGACTGGACAAAGCCGGGCTTCTAAAAGTCGCCGCTTAGTAAAATTATAAAATTCAAATGGTTTGGGTGTGAAATTTGGAGAGAGTATAAACATGACTGACCCACTGGCAGTTGGTCGTCTGTATGGTGACATTTTCTATACGTATGCCAAAGTTGAAGGCACCATCAAGCTTGCCGGAGATGTTGTTATCTTCGTACCTAATGTGGATGTTGTTGAGGATAACCTGAAGATGAGGGGTTGAGTTTTACTGGTTTCTGCAGTCGGCTTCGGGTAAAATAATTCTGCAGTTGACTGTAGGCAAAATGCTTCTACCGTAAACTGTAGGCATATTATTTTCGCAATTATAAGTGGGCGAATGATCTCTACAGTGGACTGTTAGCAACTAATTTTTAAGTTAACTGCGGGGGCTATCTATTTTATAGATGTTCACGGGACGGGATCCCGTACTGGATACCGATCTGTGTGACCATTTTGACTCAGGATGGAACGCGTTTAATTTACTGTGGAATTTCTTGAATATTACTGAGAAATTCCACATTTAATTCGGCGCGTTTCATGAGTCAGGATGATGCACTATCGAACTGAACGTGAGTTAGATTAGGGGTACTCATTTTGTGGAGTGCCTACTTCCTACTCCCACTGAAGTGCGAAACTTTTTAAATAAAGACGTGTTATATGATCACCGAAGAAGCAGTCTAAGCCCGAAGATGGCCGAAATACTGATTTTTGAAGCTCTTTCTCAGTAAAATTATGTTATTGGAATTGTTTAGCTTTGATGTACAGGGTGCGGGACGAAATTCCCCTGATTTCAAATGGCCATATCTTTTTGTTCTGACATGATTTTGAAAAGCGGTTTTTACAGATAGTCTTAGAATGACGCGGAATTTTATATGATCCATTGTTCTCGAAAAATATTTTTTGCGCCAAAAAGTGAATTTGCGCCAGAAAAAAGTTTGACCGCGAAAATGTCAATAAAAAGAACCTGTTTGAAGCGCTGGAGCTTTTTTTACCGTCTAATAAATGATTTAAGAAAAATCCCGTTTTTTGGGCGGGATTTTTGGGCCCCCTGGGATCCCATTTTTTTAACTCAAAATCTCGTTCCCATTTTTTTCCAAAAATCTCGTCCCGTTATTCCGCCCGCAGCCTGATGAACATCTCTAATCTAGTTCTACAGTTGAATTTGAAAGAGTCGTCTTCACAGTGGACTGTGAGTAAATCACGACAATAGTTAAAAGTGGTTGAGTTATTTGCAGTCTTGAGTTACCGTATTTCCTCTAATAGTAGGCGGGCCTTATAATTTTCACTCATGCTCTAGGAGGGCCTACTATTAGAGGAAGACCTTCTATTGGAGGGGAGCCATGTGTTTTTCGACCTTTCGGAGCCGACGAAAATTCGTCCATAAAGACCCTTGCCTGGTTAATTTCGAATTTTTTCAAATCGGAATAATACAGTGATCCATCAAATATTTATTTACAAAACGAGAGATGTTTACACAAAAAACAAACAAAATCAGATTTCAATGTAGGGATTCGTCACTTAAATATCCTTTTTCTCTGTTTTCTTTGCAAATTCAAAAAAAAAACAGTTTTTTCCGGGGGTTGGGTGATGGTTTTTAACCGGTTTTTAGTGTGTTAATTAACCGGTTTTTTAATCGGTCATTTGATATTTTTAACCGACAGGTAAATTATGGTTAAAAATGCCACAGCTGATTCCTTCCTTGACGTTGATTTGTTTAACTTTTATGAAAATTGTTATTGTTTATTGATAAAATGATTTGTGATCTTTTTAACCGGTTAATTAACCCGATATTTATGACAGTTCAATAAAACAACCCTAGTTTTTTTTACATTTTTGCAAGGTATAGGTAATTTGACCTTCTAGGGGGGCCTTATATTTTCCAATCAACATCTAGGAGGGGGACCTACTATTAGAGGGGGGCCTTCTATTAGGAGCGAGCCTTCTATTAGAGGAAATACGGTATTTGCATTTTGATTGAGTCATTTGCACAACTGGTTGAGTTATTTGCACAACAATTAATTAATTAAAGGCTTACTGACCTGCATATTATTGGTAATGGCCGAGACTACAGAAGCTCCCCACCACTGGTTCCTCTCAGAATCGTCCTCCTTCAATTTCTGTCCAATAGTCATCAGAAGCTGTTTCTACAATGAGAAAAATTTAGTACCAAAACCTACGATACCCGCCAAACCAGCACCTTGTGGTGCAGCTCTAGTGCATCCAAAGCTTGCTGTTTCTTGGACTGCTCATACTGCTCCACAAATTCTACATCATATTTTGAGGTTGATGGCCCGAGAAGAATTAGCAAATCGCTCATTTTCAAAATCCATGGCTCGCTTCTCATGGCGATCGGAATACTCAGAGTCAGTCGGCCGATCACACCCGATTTCACTTGGACTGGAATGTCGAATTTGCGCAAAGCTGTCTTCTTGACTGGCACATTCTCGAGTTCAACTTGTCCTGTATATTAGCACAAAGAATTGTTTTTGATTTCACAAAAGGGTAAAAAAGTTACAAACCCTGCAGCAGTGCAATAGACAACTGATCTGTGTTGAGATTCTCGAAGTATTCGCCGACATAGTTGTTTAGCACCCATGCCACTAATCCTTCTAGCATTGAGCCGCTTTTGGCTGTTTAGTGATGTCAGCTGGGGTTTTCGGTTAAGCAGTGCTCAAATAGTGTAGTGATTTATAGAGAAACTTGTAAAAAGCAAAATCTGAAATTAGAATAACATGAAAAGCATATTATTGAATTCATTATTTATCCATACAGTCAAACCTCGTTTATCCGACACCCCCAAAAGTTCATTCCCGCCTTGGGTCCGACACTTTCTTTAGCTCAATTTTCGAAGTCTTTTGCTAAATGTGATTCGCCAGTCTAGTCCGAAATATTGCAAGGATTCTGATTTTGCCATTCGTTTTTTCAAAATCTTTAAATTTCGTCATAAAGACCCTCGAACCTCGGTTATCCGGCACCCCTTTTTGAAAATCAGGTATCCGATAACCGACGTCCGCGGGTCTTTATGACGAAATTTAAAATTTTGGAAAACGACCGGCAGAAACAGAATCCTTGCGATATTTCGGACTAGACTGGCGAATCACATTTAGCAAAAGACTTCGAAAATTGAGCTAAAGAAAGTGTCGGACCCAAGGCGGGAACGAACTTTTGGGGGTGCCGGATAAACGAGGTTTGACTGTAATAAAATTTTCGGGATAAATAAATTTAAAAAATATTCGTGAATTTTTTCGGCATCTTGTAGTGATACCGAGTTTTTTCTAGATCCCTTTTCTAGATTTGTTTTTCGGCTGAAAACCCCGTCCCGAAGTGCCGCCCGAAATCCCCTTTTTTGTCTCTACATGTAATCGAAAGAAACACAATACCAAGCATTGCCAAATTTGCATATTTTACAACACAGAAAAATTATTAGTTTCAAAATTACTAAATACACAACGAAATATCCACAAAATGTCAATTACTCAACCTCGCAGAGCAGTAATAAAAGGAAATTAAAAGGGTGGGGGAGGGTGCACATCCAACGGCGAATATTTTGAATTCTCAGGTTTGGTTTACAGTGGGTACACACCTTTTTTATTTTCTCTAATTTACAAGTTTGGTGTCAAAATGATCCTCACACTCTTGGCTATCCAACGAGATCATCAGCGCAGGCTTTCGCACCTACTGGAGCTTGTATCCAGGCTAAAATAGGCAAAATTTCCGAAAATCTATCGTTTTTGGGGTTTTTCTTTGGCTAGTTTGGTTAAAATTTTCTGACTTTTTTCTACAAGTCACACGTTTCTTATACTAAAATGTAGTGAAAATTCTGGGCTTCCATTTAAGCTATCATACAGAGAAAGAACAAACTCGAGTCATGATTAAAATTTGAAAAAGATTTAACAATGCCCAGTTCCTTGACTGTCCCAGAACTTTTAAGTATTATTCTTGGTACTGACTTTGATTTACATGATCATTTACAGCCTTATACTCCAAATGTAGCTCTGTTTCCTGGCGTCATTTTCAGCATTTGGTTGTAAATGATCAGGAAAATTAAAATTACAAAAAAACGTCAGTTCCAAAATATCACTGAAATCCTCAATAATACACTTTTCTCTTTTTTCGTAAAACCTTCGCTAGCTACCCACTTTTCTGAAATAAATTCTATGTGAAAATATTCGATGTGAACATAAAGTATTTCTATCTGATTCTTCATGGAATTCTGACTCTAAAAAAATGCTAAACTTTTTAAGAAATAAATAAAATGGCTATATGAGAAATGTACCACCTAATGTGAGAATTTGGCCACCTTTTTTGCAGAATTGGCTGCCTTTTTTCTTGTTAATTTCTGTTTTTCTAAATTTTAGCTTCAATTAGTAGGTAATTTTGCTCTTAATGATAGCAAAAATGAAAGCCCAGTCTCTTGGCTACGTATTGATATAAATAAAATAGTGAACATATAGGAAAAAGTTAGAAAATGTAATCAAAAACATCCAGATGCCAATTTCGGCCTCTACCTGCTAAAATGGTTTTTATGAAATTTTCTAATTTTACTATACAAGTTGACACTTTTTTTCAAATTAGTGAGTAGTCGAAGTTCTGGACTTTCTGGACTTTGCTATCATATAAAGAAAAAGCCCCGACTTGTAAAAGCTGAAATTCAAAAAACATACAAATTTCATAAAAACCATTTTAGCAGGCCGAAATTCGGCATCTAAATGTTTTTGATTATGTTTTCTAACTTTTTCCTATAAGTCCACGATTTTTTCATACCAATACGTAGCCAAGATTCTGGGCTTTCATTTTTGCTATCGTTGATGGGCCATTGCCGTCTACGACAACGGTTGTCCACCGCCAATTAAAAAAAAATCCTAGTCATTGAACTACTCTACGGATTTTTTAACTTGGTTTCTAACAAAACTTTACCTAAAATAAAATTCTAGGCCTGGTTTTGTTAGAAACCAAGTTGAAAAATCCGTACAGAAGTTCAATGATTAGGGATAAAATTTTGAATTGGCGGGGAACAATTTAAAACAGGTGGCCATGATTTTTAAGAGCAAAATAACCATCAAATTGAAGTTAAAATTTGAAAAACAGGAATTAATAAGAAAAAAAGCGGTCAATTCTCACATTAGGTGGTACAATTCTATTTGAGCCAAATAAAATCGGTAGAAGTTGAGGAGATATAAAACTAAGTACGTATCATTTGGACTGGCTTCACTTTATTTTGATGGTCATTTGCCTGAAATCGCAAAATCGGGACAGTAAGTGACAGTAGATCAGTGCCGGAAATGATTGCAATCGATTGCTTGATAGTTTTTGGCCCCTAGAAGTCAATGAAATTACTAAAATATAGAGTTAAAAAATAAGTTATGCATCCACTAGGAATCGAACCTAAGAGTTCAAAATATTCGCTATTAAATGTGTAATCGCTCCCCCCCCTTTAAACAAATGAATCACAAAACACCTTCAACAACAAAAAAGATCAAGAACGACTGTCGGCAACTACAAAAAATTGGGGAGAGTATTGTGCAAAAAATACATCATGTAAAAAAAAGATTACTTAAATTTGTGGGGCATAACGCCAACCCTAGCGCAACGTTGGGAAATGCTGAACTTAGGCGGTGAAAATAAGACTTGCAGCAGAAATGCCACAAGAAAAAGAATTTTGAATTTGAGACAAAACAGTTGACGCTTTGAAAAGAAGCCAGCTTTTTTGAAATTTGGCTAGCTTCGCAGATTTGTTCGTCTGACTTCTCTGTGGCTAAGTTTTTGGTCTACTATTCTGCAAACTTTTGCCTGCTGAGATGAGTGGCACATTTGGAGGGGAAGGCTCTAAGAAAAGAGTGGCTCATAAAGGAGCCAGTTCAAACACTGAGTTGATCAAAAATTTGGCTGCCAAAAAAGAGATGATGGGCGATGTGAGTTTCTTTTCGTTTGGATGTGTTCCCAACAAGACGTGGGGTTTCGAAGTTACTTGGCGGGGTTAAGCGGCGCCAGTGTGGCCGCATAAACTCTTAATCTGTGTACCTAAGTGGTTGTACCCCAGTGGTGCAAAGGCTACAAATGGTATTTAGGTAATGTTGCCCAAGGATACGATATCAAGGACCAGGTATCTAAGTCGTAGTACCCCAGTGTCCAAGTAGTGGTACTCAAAATATTTTTTTTCTTTATCCACCAGAGGCCGGAAGCAGAGGGATTCGCCTACCCTTCGAAGAACTCCTCCGAAGGATAGCACAAGCTAGGTAGTTACTGGGGTACTGTACCTATTTAACTCGGTATAAGGAGATGGTAATATCTAGGGGGTTATACCTTAGGACTAGCACCTAGATATCCATGCGAGGGTATTTTTTAAAGGATCTGTTTTTTTTTATAATAAGCGTGACACCAAACATGTTTTCCTTACCTTTTGTAGTTTGGGGAACATGTTTGAGTCTGTCCTAACATATGCTGGCCTACCCTGCGCCTATGCCAAAAAAGGAGAACTGGCCGTACATTGGGCAAATAGGAACGGTTAAATAAGTCAGTTCTAGTTCGATAGCGTATTTCCTCTAATAAGGCCCCATGCTCTAATAACGCCCCATGCTCTAATAAGGCCCCATGCTAGAGGGAGGTTAAAAAATAAGGCCCCATGTCCTAATAAAACCCCATGGGGCTTTGAAAAAATTTTATTTCGTAAAAAAAAATTTGTCTTAAAACAAAAAAATGAATTTTAAAGTATGTTTTTACTCACATCTTGCTGATTTGCAAGCTTTTGTACAGTATCCTGAGAAAATTTAAATCCTTGCTAATATTTTGGCAAAAAAATTCGTTAAAGTATTTAGCACGGAGCTATTGAACAAAATACCCCATGCTCCAATAACGCCCCATGCTCTGATAAGGTCTCATGCTGAAAGGAGGTTTAAAAATGTGGTGTCGTAGAGATGATAAGGTATAATTTATATGACCCTGGTCCTAGCCTTGTTTAGAACTAAGAATCACTCTTACTCAGGGCTCCCAAATCAAAATTTTGAAAATAAGGATATTTAGAGTATTTTGGGGAAAATGGCATTTTATCCAGTGCTTATTGCTCTTTTGACCACCGAAAAAAAAATAAGATTTGGGGTCCCAAAATAAGGACAAATCTTATTAATAAGGACATTTGGGAGCCCTGCTCTTACTATTGTCGGGTCGGTCCGTCACGAAAAATGTTAGGGGTGTTCCGCATTCGTATCAAAAATCTGTTGACGCCATTCGACGCGGAATGGTCGTATTACTTGAGTGAAAAACTCTCAAAAGTTAGGGTTGTCTTATCCAAAAAAAAGTTATGGCCACTTTAAAGTTGTCCCCCTTGTGGCAAAAAACCACAGGGGGATCAAGGCATTTTAGGGTAAATTTTTAGTTTCCTTGCGGGACCAAGACATGGTCAATGGTTCAAGTCCTGCTGGCAGCAAACATTATTTTTTGTGGCGAATTGTGATATAATGGTCTCAGTGATACCCTGGTAATATGAGCCAAGTAGTGGTACCCAGGTGGTGTTGCACAGGTGATGTTACCCTTGGTAGTGGTACTCAGATGGTGGTACCCTGGTGGTTATATCCATGTGGTGCTCTCCAGGTGGTGGTACCCAGGTGGTGATACGCATGTAGTGGTACTTAGGTGGCGGTGCCTTGGCGGTGGTACCCTGGTAGTGATACCCAGGTGGTGGTGCTTAAGTAGTGGTACCCAGGTGTTCATACCACGGTAGTGATACCCAGGTAGAGGCGCACAGGTGTGGTATACAGTTAGTGGTACTAAGGTAAAGATACCCTGGAGGCGGCAAGCAGCTGGTGGTACTCAATTAGTGGTATCCAGGGGCCTATTCCACTAACTGCAAATTTGCAAAGTGAAAAGTGCAAAGTTGCAAAGTGCAAATGCAAAGTGAAAACTGCAAATAGTTAGAGGAACATAAATTAACTTTGCATTTGCACTTTGTATATAGTCCAACGTTACAGTCAGGAATTCTCGTGTTAACAGGTGGGCATGCCCCTTTAAAACAGTGGTTTTCAATTGTTTGGGTATTTTTGGACGGTTGGTTTTGGGTGTTTCGGTGGCTTGAGAACACAGTTTCACCTGTGATCTAACCCTTGTGTCTGATGCATCTTTTTGTGCTCTATCACGTGGTATTTTTTATTTTTGAAAATCCTCTTTAAATTTTTGAGAAAATTACAAAACCAAGTCACGGCAACCTGAATCTGTGTCCAAAACCCCCTGGTTCTTTGTTGGATTTTGGGGCCAAATTGTTTTGGCTTGAATTTTGTGATATTCGCTTGTCGTCTTGTGAGTTTTTGTATTGGTTCTGTTGCATTTTTCACGCTGAGCATTTTGGTATATTGTCAGCAAAAATTTTCATTGAAAAGTCGATAGAAATAAGCCAAACTGAAAATGCTTCAAATTTCAATACCAGGAAAACAGCAGGTTTTACCTCTTCTCGTGTAATTTCTGAGTGACTTTTGCTTAATTTTTGTGCTGATTTTTCGCCTATCTTGTAGCTCTTAAATTCTTCTACAAGTATTGACCAGGGGCCTATCCCACTAATTGAAAAATTTTCATTTTCCATGAAAAATTTAAAAATTTTTCATTTTTCACTTTTCATTTTTCACTTTTCAATTAGTGGGATAGGCCCCAGGCATAAAGAAGATAAACCGTCATAGTACAAAAATTTCCCATGCTTTCAGGAAAATTGTAAATTTTTCAATATGACCTTTTTTGATTCTTTTAATTTTTTGCCCACAATAATTTTTTTGAATGTAGGCAAACGACATACCATTAGAAAGCCCAGACAAAGGGCTTTCTTATGAGCATAAAAGGAAATGTTGAGCTAAACAAATTCAGTGCTCACCAGCTTGAAGAAAAAACTATTCATTTTTTAAAGAGTCGCTGTGAGAATTGGGCTTTTAATGGGCATTGTGCTCTAGCGAGGAAGTCCGATTTTGCGGTCATCGTGCTCAGGAAGCCTGAAAACACTCATATAGTCCAACGTTACAGTCAAGAATTCTCGTGTTAAAAATTTGTCCCCGCCAATTCAAATTTTTTACCTAATCATTGAACTTTTCTACAGATTTTTCAACTTGGTTTCGAACAAAACTACCATATTTCCTCTAATAAGAGCCCTCCTCAAAATCCGGAATTACTTAAATTCATTGCTGGGAATCTGCGCTGCATTTTGGTGTATAACATATGTTGCGTTCAAAAACAAAAACCTGGTATAAAAGGCGGAGAATGAATTTAAGAAGTTCCGGATATTCATAGCTGGGAATCTGCGCTGCATTTTGGTATATAACATATGTTGCGTTCAAAAACAAAAACCTGGTATAAAAGGCGGAGAATGAATTTAAGAAGTTCCGGATTTTGGGGAGGACGCTTATTAGAGCAAATACGGTATACCGTATTACCTCTAATAGCTCCCCTGCTCTAATAACTCCCCTCCCTCGACTTCGAGGACCTCAGCCCAGAGTCAATTTTTTTCAAAGCTGTTTATTGCGTTTTCTTAACTCCCACGAGCTCTACCGATTCCGCTTTTTCGATTTTGAATTTTTATCAAAAATTCTCGAGATTGACCTCAAACTTTTCCGATTTCCGGGCATCCAAAAAATAACTCACCCGGGGGAGCTATTAGAGGAAATACGGGACCTAACATAAAATTCAAGGCCTTGTTTTGTTAGAAACCAAGTTGAAAAATCCGTAGAAAAGTTAAATAATTAGGAAAAAATTTGAATTGGCGGGGACAAATTTTGAACAGGTGAGCATGCCCCTTTAATAACAGCATTTTTAGTTCTAAACAGGACTAGGACCACGAACTGGCCGTACACCAGTGTACCTTTAGGTTGTTATTGTACTAGCTAGTTGTTATAGTAGCAGCCAGTTAGGATGGCCGCCAGTCGGGGGCCGCCAGTTGGGATGGCCGCCAGTTTACCGTCGTCTCAAGCGTGCAGCTATATCCAAGTGTCGCTACACCGGTGTACTGGTATACCGAGATGTTTAAACTTTAAACCAATTGAATAGTGCCAATATAGCAAAGTGCCATTATAGCAAGATCAGAATTTATCTCCCAATTCAAATTAAAACCGCTTTCTTATCTATCTGATAACGTTATAATGATCTTTTGCAGATATCTCGCATGGGTGCAAATAATACTTCGCAAAACAACGTCAGAAAGCCGTGCTCTCCACCAAAGAAGAGTTACTACTCTCTGTTCTCGCAACCAATGCCAATGCAACATTCAACTGTGAAGAGAAGGAAAAGTCAGATACTTTTTTATCCTTACTTCCTTATCCAATTAATTGGTTTGCAAAATTTTATAGTTAACGACTCATCCGACGACGAAGGTAGGAGCATGAAGTCGCAACCAGCTTCAGCGGTCAGGAAGAACTACTCGACCACCTTCACCGGAAGCTCTTTCTCCGCAGCAGTCAGCAAAATGGGTGGGAAAATTGAACCAAGGTAGCTATTCACGGGGAGGGGTAAACACATGTTGGGCACATGATAGAGTACTGTGGGTCGGGTCGAAAGTTATGACCTTTCGTAAAATTTCGACCAGTGTCCACCCTTTTTCACTGCTTTGTGTATTATGCTTTTTGGTTTCAGAAAAGCAACGATTCAAAGTGAGAGTGACGAAGAAGACTCTGAACCTGGATGGCTGAGCAAGAAGCAAGGAGCTCATTTGCATGGATCAAGGACAGTTAGTCAGAAGAAAGCTAAACTGCCGCCGCCTCCTAAAACAAACTTCTTAGTCAAACGTAGAGCTGTGCTATCTTCGTCTGCTTCCGAGGCTTCTTTTTCCGGCGATTCTGATGAAGATGAGGAAGAAGTGCAGGATTTCTTTGAATCAGAAAAAGTATGTTTTTAGTTACTAGTTCTTCCATGTTGTGCTCAAATAGCTTCAGGGCAAAGGAGCGTTGAATGGTAAGAAGCGAGAGTCTCTCCCAAAGAAGAACAACAAGAAACCAGCAGGCAGAGGAGCTAAGATTCTAAGTGATGAGGACGAAGAAGAAGAGGACACAAAAACTCCATCCAGTAGCAGTCCGGAAGAGGATAGTGCTGAAGAAAACGTATGACATTTATTTCTGTAAACATTTTACTGGTTCTTGAAATTAATTATTTCGGTGGAGGTAGTTATACAGGGTGTTTCAAGAAATTCGCACACTTTTAAACGGCCATAACTTTTTTTCTAGGGCGATTTTTAAAATTCTGTAAACGCAGATCGACTCGGTTTTTGATGACAATTTTTTGGTATATAATGTGAAAAACACGATTTTCGCTTGGTCCCCCCTGTGGTTTGGGCACTGATCATCCCAATGCATCCCATGACCAGGACTGAAACCACAGGGGGTGTTTTCCACCGTGTTTTTCACATTATATACCAAAAAATTGTCATCAAAAACTGAGTCGATCTGCGTTTACAGAATTTTAAAATCGCCCTAAAAGTGCGAATTTCTTGAAACACCCTGTAGATTAGGGCTCTCACATTTCTAAAAAGTACATTTTCTCTAAAAAATGACATTGGGACTTTTTTGTGCAAAGTATGACATTTTATCCAGTTGCTGAGACCATTATGAAACAAAAAATATGGATTTGGTGTAAATGCTCTAACAAAATAAAATCTACCTGTAGTTCCTTGAAACAAATCTTATTGAAAAGTTTAGCAGTTTACTATTTCTTCTCCATTTTCAGAAAAAGTCACTAAAGCAACTTGCCCAAAAAGCTAAGAAGATAACGGCCAGACAGAAGAGAAAGCGCCGGAAGAGCGATGCAGTGGATCAAAGCGTGGAAATTTTGGAAAGTGAAGAGGAACAGCAAAACCATTCGGACGATGAAGATGAGCGGGAGATCAGTTTCGACGACAGTGATGAAAGTGAGGTTGGTGTGGTATAATTATAATATTGTTTGTTTCGCTTTCGATTCACAGTTTTATTTTAGGGAAAGCAGCGTCAAACTTCTCGCTCTTTGAAGAAGCAGAAGGAGATTGAAGAGAAATGCTTTGAGTTTATCAATGAAGCCTCTGGCGAAGAGCTTAAGGAAACTGGCAAGTTCAACGACAAACTTGTCAAATTTCTGCTTGACAAGAGGCCTTTTGAAAGCTTTGGCATTCTGGTATGTTAAAATAAATCTTACTCATCCTTGATTGAATCTCATCTCTTTTCAGCGCTCAATGATTGGCCAAGCCCCGAGAGGAGTCCCTCAGTTGGAAACATATTTGGAATATTTGGAGAATCGTGGAGTTCTAGACCAAGTTCTGGATGACTGTAAGCAGCATGTGAATCAGATCAAGGATGAGTTGGCCTAGCTGGAATCTCAAAGTTTGTCTTCTAAGCCTGCCTTGTTGAATCCGGAGTAAGACACTTTGCATACTTTATCATTTGGTGTGTACCAGTGAAGTTGTTTTCAGATTAAAGCTCCATCCATACCAACAAGTCGGACTTCAGTGGCTTATTATGATGAACAAGCTGAGTCTCAATGCTATTCTAGGAGACGAAATGGTCAGTTTTGCACATTTTATTAACATTTTTGGACAACTTTGTACAAGGTGTGACAAAATTTCTGGCGGTGTTTTTAGTCATAACTTATTTTGTAGACCTATTTTTGAAATTTTATAAAAGCATATCGACTCAGAATTGGTAAGCAATTTTTTGGTATATAATGTGAAAACCACGATTTTTGTTCGGCCCTCTGTGGTTCAGGTCCTGGAACATGAATAGCCTCTGAATGTACAAGGCCCAAACCACAGGGGTGGGGGTTGACCAAGCGAAACCGTATCACAATTTTAAACAGAATTATTAAAATCGGTTTACAAAAAGTTATAGCTAAAAGAAAACCGGCAGAAATCTTGTTACACCCTGTATTTTAGGGGCTTGGCAAAACAATTCAAATCATCGCTTTCCTTGCCTGGATGAAGGAACAGCCGAAAATAAAAAGTCCGCATTTAATCATTGTGCCTTCATCAACCATCGAAAATTGGATGAATGAAATGCAGAAGTGGTGTCCCTCTCTCAAAGTGCTCACTTACTATGGATCAATGGAGCAGCGTGGTATATTGCGTCAAAAAGCTTCTACTAGAAATGTAAACTTGTCCTACATGCAATCGTATTCATAGGTAATAATTCAGGTTGACGTAGTGTTGACTACCTATAACATGGTGTGCTCGAGAGCAGAGGACAGGAGTTTTTTCAAACGATTCTCGCTGAATTACGTTATTTATGATGAAGGGCACATGCTCAGGTCTTGCAATACACTTCGATATCAAAATTTGATGGTGAGTTTTTGTTGCAATCCTGGATTAAGTTACCCATTCTTATTTCTTAGCGTATCCAAGGGCAAAGGAAAATTTTGTTGACTGGAACTCCGCTCCAGAACAACCTGGTGGAACTGATCTCTCTCCTTTTTTTCACTATGACGAAAATGTTCACCAAATACTGCAGAGACATCAACATGCTCCTACAGTAGATTTTTTAGCTTTGTGCATAGTCTTTAAACCTTTTTTTAGGATGTTCGTTCGTAAAGGAAAAATGCTGGATAACAAGAAAGCTAGTAAGTACGGGAAAGGAGCTAAAGCCAAAGACGCTGATGAACCAGGGCATACTCATGGAATTGAAGATGGTCCATTGTATGAAAAGCACAAAATTGCTCAAGCCAAGAGTATTCTTGAGCCTTTCATTCTTCGAAGGCTAAAGTCTAATGTATAAATATTACATTTATAGAATATTTCTTAATTGTAAAGTCTAGGTATTGATGAGCTTGCCAAGGAAGCATGAAAATGTTGTTATGTGCCCGATTTCTGAAACGCAATACGAGTTGTACAACTATGTGATGGATGATCTTCGAGAACAAAAAGCAGATGGTCAAGGTGTTAATGTAAGTTAATGGTTCAGTCGTACTTTTGGGTTGCAGAATTTTTTTAAGTTCGTGTCTCTACTAATGCAAATGCGTCAGACTGCCAATCACCCACTGCTCTACCGCAAGAATTATCATGACTCCAAGCTGGTTGAAATGGCCAAGCTTCTGTGTGTTAAGGTCAATTTCTCAATGCAATTCTGTGGTTTTCGTGAACGTTTTTTTTTCAGGAGCGCCATTACAGAGAAAAAAATCCTAATCACGTCGCTGAAGACCTTGCATATGAAACTGATATTGTCATAAACTCTCTATGCAAGAAATTCACGTGTATGCAGCCCTACCAACTTGATAAAGAGGTTGTTTAGTGCCTATGGGTTGTCTTGAATACGTACATGTCCATTTAGCTTTCACTAGACTCAGGCAAGTGCAGACAGCTCGATGCCATGCTTCCTGGGATCATTGAAAAGGTTTGGTTTGATTACACTGCTTGTTTGTATAAATAAAATTTTGGTTTCCAGGGTGAAAAGGTTCTGATTTTCAGTCAATTCACAACACTGCTTGACATTCTTGAGCTGTACATGGATTGCCGGGATTACAAATTTTTCCGTCTGGATGGGTCTACTCCTGTCATGGAGAGGTGCGTTATTCTTCGATTATGTACACATGACTCTACGAAATGATGTTTAGGCAGGAAATGATCAACCAATTTAACCAGGATCGAAGCATTCCCGTCTTTTTGTTATCAACCAAAGCTGGAGGGCTCGGCATCAACTTGACAGCTGCGAACCACATTATCATCCATGACATTGACATCAATCCGTAAGTTTTGATGGATTGTTTTATTTCTTTGGTCTAAATCTTATTTTTAGGTACAATGATAAGCAGGCGGAAGATAGATGTCATCGAATGGGCCAAACAAGGGAGGTTCACGTTACTAGGCTGGTTTCCAAAGATACCATCGAAGAGTCCATACTGGCACTTGCTCAAAAAAAGCTGGAACTGGAGAAAGACGTGACAACAAATTCTAGTAGCCACGCCAATCCCTCTGGTAAGTGTATCAATGTGGTGTGGTGAGGACTGTACGCGATTGCTTTTGTAATATTTTAGATGATCAGCGATTGGACTCAAAGATGGTGGAAGACATGCTTTCGCAAGCACTGACCAAAGCTCCTAAACCGAAGTCAGATAACTAGTGTCAAGCAAATATTTTAGTACTATTGTCAATTTATGTCAAAAGTATGTATGTCTCTGTTTATTTGTGATATGAGGTGTAGACAGCGATTTAAGGGTATATTTGCCAGCTGCGCACACCACCTGTTTCCATATTGACGTCTAAATAAATTTGTGGATGATCCCGTTGTTGTTTTTTAATATCTCGTAAAATCCAGTTGGATAGTTTTGTAATGTGTGTTGTTTTCGTTAAATAAATAAGATGGTGCGCATGCTTGATTAAGAATAAATACAATGCTTATCAATAAAAATGCCAACAGATGAGTGTAGTAATTCAGAGCGCTCTCAAGACACGTCCGCTTCCGCATGCGGATGCGTTGTGAGAACACATCCGCACATGCGTGCGGAAATGCGGATATGCTATGAGAGTCCATCTGCATACTTCATTTTGTTTTATTACCAAGTTGAATACCCATATAAGTTGTGTCCATCGATTGGAGGTCGAGCGAGAATAGAGAACGAGAAAAGGAAAAGTTTCGAGAATCTCGGTGAAAAATTTTCGAGAACCTCGTCGAGAAATGAGAAAATATGGCCAATTTAAAACTCCGGGGGTTAATTTTCGCCATAACTTTTTGAATTCGCGGTTTTTCGGAGAGATCTTTTTTGTTAAACGAAAGAGGAGACGATGGCAAATCGAATCATATCAAATGTTCAGTATTATATTGTTTTCATTTTTGAGAATTTTGGATTTGAGCAAGTGGTCAGTTTTTAGATGCCTTACACGCCGAGAAAGAGCTTGATGCGTCGAATGGTTTATCGAAGAAATAAAAAGCGTTGTCAGCTTTCAGAAAACATATCGCCGATAATTCAGAGCAGTTGATCGTCACGCAAAAGAGCCGGATGAAAAATCGATAAAAAACCATTAACAAACCATTTTCGAGCTCTTTGTTCCGGCGTGTAAGGCATCTAAAAACTAACCACTTGTTAACAGCTAAAATTCTCAAAAATGAAAACAAGACAATACTAAACACTTGATATGATTCGATTTGCCATTGTCTCCTCTTTGGTTTTAAAAAAGATCTCTACGAAAAACCGGGAATTTAAAAAGTTATGGCGGAAATTAACTCCGGAGTTTTAAATGGGCCACCCTGTACATTTATAGCTCGGATATATCTAATGTGCAGAGTCATAACTCTTTTTATTGACATATCCACCAAAGGTTCAACTAACATCGACTAAACAATTTAGTAATAGACACTAGAAAGCGCCTATACGGCAGTATCAGTGTTTTTTTGTGTACATGACAAAAAGAATCGCTAAAGTCTTGGTTAGAGTTGTGAAAATTCGCGCGAAGATTGAAAAGACCGAATATTCGCGCGAATATTGTGAATGTTCGCGAATATTAAAATATCTGTACAGTAACACATTCAGGGCCGGTACTCACCATCTTTTTACCCTTACCTTTAACCCTTACCTCTACCCTTACCTCTACCCGTACTCACAATAATTTTTACCCTTACCTTTACCTCTACCTTTTACCCTTACCTTTTACCCTTACCTCTACCCGTACTCACCATAATTTTTACCCTTACCTTTACCTCTAACTTTTACCCTTACCTTTTACCCTTACCTCTACCCGTACTCACCATACTTAGAGGGAAAGGTAGAGGTAGAGGTAAGGGTAAAAAACAACAAGGGGGACCAAGGCATATTTTTACCATGGGTGGTAGCAGGGTAAAAATTTTACCTCATCTCGATTTTTGAATTTTGTCTCGCAACGCATTTCTAGAGTAATTTTGTGTCGCTGAACACGATTTTGATGTTCATTTTTCATTGTTGTGTGCTCTTTGTTGAGATTTGCTCCTTTTATTAATCTTGCACTGCTTGCGAGGAGTATCCGATGAGACCGATGAAGACATGCTAGACGAACAACCACCGGAGGAGGTCAATGCGGATGACAGAATTAGCACTGGATCAAATATGAGAAATTCTATTTTTAATCGTTACTTTACGCGCTAAATAGTGTTGTCTGCTGTTGCGGATTGGAATAAATCATATGCAGTTGATTGTGCTTTCGAGGATAAAGTTGAAGGTAGAGGTAAGGGTAGAGGTAAAAGCTAGAGGTAAGGGTAAGGGTAGAGGTAAGGGTAAAAGCTAGAGGTAAGGGTAAGGGTAGAGGTAAGGGTAAAAGTTGAAGGTAGAGGTAAGGGTAGAGGTAAGGGTAAAAGCTAGAGGTAAGGGTAAGGGTAGAGGTAAGGGTAAAAGTTGAAGGTAGAGGTAAGGGTAGAGTAGGGTAAAAGCTAGAGGGTAAGGGTAGAGGTAAGGGTAAAAGTTGAAGGTAGAGGTAAGGGTAGAGGTAAGGGTAAAAGGTAGAGGTAAGGGTAAGGGTAGAGGTAAGGGTAAAAGGTAGAGGTAAGGGTAAAAGTTAGAGGTAAGGGTAAAAGGTAGAGGTAAAGGTAAAGATGGTGAGTACCGGCCCAGGACGCATTGCACAATAAGCTTTTATTGACATAAAAACATATACATCCGCCACATATACATTTACACACTCTCATTCATCCATAAACAATTCCTGCAATTCGACCGACAAATCTCATTCTTCTTCTGTTTCTTCCTCATCTGCTTCATCAACATCTTTGATCGCCTTGAAGAGCTTCCCGTATTCCAGCTGAAGGTTGTGCTTGATAAACACGATTTGGTTGACCGTGTCCACCTTCATCCTAAAGAAAGCAGATAGTCAACGACATTTCCAGCCAAAGCCGTAAAACGACTAACCTGTTCCGAAGTTTTGTGTGGATATTCCCTCGAGGAGACCAGTTCCTCTCAGTTGGAGCAGCAGAGATGGGTACATTGTGAAGCATTTGGACCACTTTGCACGGAAGTAAATCCGAGAACCATGCCTTCCACCAGGTCAAACCATCCATTATATTGACGGCATCCCAAGCGTAGCTCCTTTTGTCGGCAGAGAAAGCTCCAGTCCCTGCAAGCCAGTGCGCCGATTCCGTCATGACCTAAAGTATTAACTTATAATCACAATTCATGAATGCACATCATTACAAATCTCACCTCTCCTTCCCTTCCTACGAACACTGGATTCTTCAGGCACTTGCTTGCCAAGAGTTCAATCGCCTTCTGCTTCTCGGAGCTGTTCAACTCTTCTCCTCTGTCAGAAGGCTCCAGCAGGTCAAGCAAATACGCCACGTCAGTTTTGCCGAATTCCTCGCGATTGTCCAAAATCTTAAATCGAGATATGCCAATAGAAGTTAGTCCCACTGAAAATAATATTACCTCAATCAGCTCCTCCTTGACAAAACTCATAAATCCACTGTCCTCAATTGCAGCTCGTGAGGAAGAGAAGGCCTCACGGATCTTCTTGTAGCATCTGAACCAAAAGCACAACAACAAATGTCCAATAATATTACTCAATATTACCTTCTCGAGTTGACCTCATTTCCCTCACTTGCTGTGATTGCACTGGCCAGGGGAGCAAGCATTTTATCCACATCCTTCACATCCGCCCAAAAATCCTCACTGTCGCACAGTTGTCTCCTCAGTCGCTCGGCCTCATTTTTCAGAGTGGTGTCCTTCTGAATTCCGGGAGCCCATAGTGCTGACTTGATTGATTCCTCATTCTTGGAGACAGACGAAACGAGCTTGGCCCATGTGCCCCAACGACTTTTTACTGCCGCTTGCAGAATAGCGGAGGATCCGTGCTGTTCAAGTTGTGCCTTCTCCAGAACTTGCTCCAGAGCAGTCTTCTTGCTGAAGGGTAGAGTAGCAACATATAATACAATGAGACAGAAGCAGAAATATTACCCGGAAAACTTTGCGATCTCACCACACTGCTTCAGCAGGTCGGTAACCGTTGTCTTTTCACAGATGTCTCTAGCGTCCAAATTGAGCATGTGTGCCTTGCACCCCTCGAAGAGAATCCACGGAAACACCTCGCTCTTTTTACTTCTTGCTCACATCAACGTTTGTATCCTAAATTCACAATTTATTGAATCACAACAACAAAGTCACAAACTATGTTACCTGTCCCACTAATTTTTTATGACTATATGAGTGTTTTCAAGCCTAAGCCTAATGGTCGGAAATTTCATATTTTATTTTAATGGGCTTGAAATCAGCCCAATTATTTTAAAATTCAGATACCGTCATGACAAAAAGACTCGCTAAAGTCTTGGTTATCTATTGGTACACAAAAAACACAATCTTGCTTTCTAACCCAGTAAAATAAGAAATGTCCATCCATGAAAAGGCTGCCAACATACTTTTTCAACCCACTCAAACAGAGGGAGAACACAGTTTCACCTGTGATCTAACCCTTGTGTCTGATGCATCTTTTTGTGCTCTATCACGTGGTATTTTTTATTTTTGAAAATCCTCTTTAAATTTTTGAGAAAATTACAAAACCAAGTCACGGCAACCTGAATCTGTGTCCAAAACCCCCTGGTTCTTTGTTGGATTTTGGGGCCAAATTGTTTTGGCTTGAATTTTGTGATATTTGCTTGTCGTCTTGTGAGTTTTTGTATTGGTTCTGTTGCATTTTTCACGCTGAGCATTTTGGTATATTGTCAGCAAAAATTTTCATTGAAAAGTCGATAGAAATAAGCCAAACTGAAAATGCTTCAAATTTCAATACCAGGAAAACAGCAGGTTTTACCTCTTCTCGTGTAATTTCTGAGTGACTTTTGCTTAATTTTTGTGCTGATTTTTCGCCTATCTTGTAGCTCTTAAATTCTTCTACAAGTATTGACCAGGGGGCCTATCCCACTAATTGAAAAATTTTCATTTTCCATGAAAAATTTAAAAATTTTTCATTTTTCACTTTTCATTTTTCACTTTTCAATTAGTGGGATAGGCCCCAGGCATAAAGAAGATAAACCGTCATAGTACAAAAATTTCCCATGCTTTCAGGAAAATTGTAAATTTTTCAATATGACCTTTTTTGATTCTTTTAATTTTTTGCCCACAATAATTTTTTTGAATGTAGGCAAACGACATACCATTAGAAAGCCCAGACAAAGGGCTTTCTTATGAGCATAAAAGGAAATGTTGAGCTAAACAAATTCAGTGCTCACCAGCTTGAAGAAAAAACTATTCATTTTTTAAAGAGTCGCTGTGAGAATTGGGCTTTTAATGGGCATTGTGCTCTAGCGAGGAAGTCCGATTTTGCGGTCATCGTGCTCAGGAAGCCTGAAAACACTCATATAGTCCAACGTTACAGTCAAGAATTCTCGTGCTAATAAAGCTATATCATATTACTTAAGCCCTTCTTTTACTTAAGGCCTACTGTATGTATTACATAAGCCCTTAATAAAGTTGTACTGTATGTATAAAGATAAAATATATATTACATCTTATTTCATCTTAATTCACATCTTAATTTATATCTCAAGTACTCAAACAAAAAAATTTATCGCTCAAGGAATGCATTACTCTTATCGAACATATTTTCTTCTTCACTAAAGTCTACTTGCTCCATTATCTCAGAAAAATTATTCTCTTCCCGCACCATTTACAACTTGCGTCGACCAGTAGGCACTGGAGTATCTTTCTCGAAACAGTGCATCTTATTGTCTTCACTGAGATCAGTTGAATTAGTAATCCAACATGATTTCAATGACTCGGTGATGACCCTCTCCGGTAGTATTTTTTAAGCATCTAAGGTTGAAAAGCAGGTAGACAGCCACCAGAGCTCGTCATTCATCTCAGTTGTCTTCTGTGTATCTACGTGGTTTGTGACCCACGCTGGTGGTTCGGGTGTATCTACGTGGTTCGGGTGTATTTACGTGGTTTTGGCCCCGTCCCGGTGGTTCGGGTGCATTTACGTTGTTCGGGACCCATTCCGTCGTTTGGGTCTATTTACGTAATTCGGGTGTATTCACATGTTTAGGGCTCCGTCCCGGTGGCTCTGACCCAGTCATGGTAGTTTGGGGGTATCCACGTGGTTCGGGCCCCATCCTGGTGGCTTTCGGGTATGCATGCACTGTTTTGGGCCTCATCCTGGTGGTTCGGGCCCGATCCTTGTCATTGAGTATCCACGTAATTCGGGACTGTTCCTGGTGGTTGGGGGTTATATACGTGGTTCGGGCCTCCCCCTAGTGGTTCGGGCCCCATCCTGGTGGTTCAGGGCCACCTACCTACCCTACCAGGCCATCCACCCACCCTACCAGGCCATCCACTCACCCTACCAGGCCATCTACCTACCCTACCAGTCTACCTACCTACCATACCTGGCCACCTACCTATCCTACCTACCCTCCTAACTACCCTCCTACCTACCCTACCAAGCCGGCCACCTACCCTACCTAACCACCTACCTACCCCATCTGGCAACTATGTGTTACATATGGCCACCTACCTATCCCACATGCACTCTAAAATTCACCCCAAAATGCCTTGGTCCCCTGTGGTTTTCGGCAACTTTCAACGGGCCGCGACTTTTTTTGAGACAGACGACGCCAACTTTTTTTTAGACAGTAAATCGACCACACTGAGTCGAATGGTGCAAACAGGTTTTCAATCTGATCGAACACCTCTAACATTTTTTTGTGACGCACAGACACACACACAGACAGAATCCAGCGTTATAGTAAAGGGGGACTAGAAAGTGCCTATGCGGCAGATGCCGCATTGTCCCAGCTTCTATATGTATATCTATATATCTTCTATACCTGGTTCGGGTACCCACTGGTAGTTCGGGTGTTTTAAGTGGTTCGGGTAACCGCTTGTATTTTAGATGTTTCCAAGTGGTTTGGGTACCCGCTGGTAGTTCGGGTGTTTCAAGTGGTTCGGGTAACGGCTTGTATCTTATATAGTATTTGGCATGTGTGGGGTGGGTAACGCTTTTTTACTTCGAAGGCCAGAAGGGGTCGTAGATAGCGAAATCACTTTTGTCGCTAATACCATCGTGTTCCCCAGAATGTCAGCTTTCGTTTAAAAAAAAACAGGCGAAAAAAAAAAGAGTTCTAATAGGGGATATACCTAATTTTATGAATGAAGTCATAGCCCCTCATTCGAAATACTGTAGAGGCGCCGATAGGCGCCTGTGGTCCCTTGTTTTAGATGTTTGCAAGTGGTTCGAATACCCGCTGGTGGTTCGGGTGTCGAATCCGATAGGGATTCGACAAGGAATTTGGGGGCTGGGTAGCGGGTCCTCAGGAGGACTAGCAAATATAGACCAAATTGGTCAGGCTTCGGTGTAATTACACCAGTTTTAGCAAAAAAAAATAGTAAAGAAAAAAAGCAAATTTACTTTGTAAGCAATAAAAATAAGGGGAGGGGTTGGTTGGAAGGAGGTTGGAGAAGCACGAAGCATAAGGAAGGATGGGGCCAGAGAGCCGAGAGAGATCAGCCGAGAGAGGCGTGAACAGTGGCTAGCTCTGGCTGGTCCCGCCCGATTTACAATAGAAGGGGATAGAGAAGAAAGAAGAAGCAGCGAAGGGGGGACATTAAAAATGAAGGGAGAAGCTGGCTGGTGCGAAGAGCCACTCAGCCAGCCAAGATCGCAATTCAGGGCCATAATACAAGCAAGAGGCCGTCAGGGCCATAAAACACCGGCGATTTGCTCGCATCTGAGCAGAAGATGCGACACTCAACCAGTACCCAAAAAACGCTATCAGACTCTTAGTACGGGTCCAGGTCCGAGTTAGGAAAAATGGCTCTTAAGTACTATTCACACTTAACAAAAAATTCTAACAATGCTATCTTGTAGCACATAGTCGATTTACTTGATAGAATTTTAACATTTTTTTGCTAACAGACAGAAAAAAATCGAATCTGGAGACTCGAGAAACATCGAGCCGCAAACTGCCTTGGTCACCCCTGTGAATTCTTAAAAACATATTTGTTTATAGTCTACCTTTAATATGGTGACACCCCTAAGAGTTCGATCCCTAGCATAGTCTGAGCCGGTATGTTGAAAAAAATGTCTGACCCAGCTGGGGATCGAACTTTTGGGGTGTAATTATATAAAGACTTGACTGTAGAAAGTATGTTTTCGAAAATCCACAGGGGGGACCAAGGCAATTTTGCTCTAATTTGACACTTTTCTCGAGTCTTCATGCTCGATTTTTTCTTTCTGTTAGCAAAAAATATTAAAATTCTATGTTGTAAATCGACTATGATCTACAAGATGGCATTGTCAGAATTTTCGAATTGAATCTTATAGTTCGATCGGTTGAGATCAGGACATTTCGTCTCCCGGACGTTTCGTCCCGTGGCCGTTTCGTCCCACGGCCGTTTCGTCGCCGGCCGTTTCGTCCCCCAAACAAAAAAAACGCGTTTTTCAAACACAAATTAAAATTCAAACACAAATTTCAAATCAATAATCAGACAAAATTTATTTCAGTAACTTTTAGCAACAAACAACATCAAAATGAACATATAACAAACAAATTAAAGGTGACAAATAACATAGGAATCTATTCGCCCATCGTGGAGTTTAGAGCAATGCCAATGAGATATTCGACCAGGGAGCGGTTTTCACTGTCTTCAACAATTGCCATTATTCTGTTGTCCGTTAGAATGTATGCTTTTTGCTTTGGTTTCGGTGCATCTCCACGGAGCCATTTCGAGCAGAGCTGATCACTTCCTTTCTGAATCTTTTTCAAGCTGTTGATAAAATGCCAGAATGACGGATGGCTGACACCGAGTTCTCCTTGGATTCTGTTGTTGGCTGCCTCTGCATAGTTATTTGTGATGAGATCCGTGCGTTCTTTTGTAAAACCAAAACTTAAAAACTTAATTTATAAATATACATAACTCCAAAGTTGTAACCGTCCTTCTCTTAAGCGAATCTTTGAACTGAGCAACGGGAACAGCTGTTGAATCAACATCATGGTTATAAGTTCCTATTTCTTTAACAATTCGACCTGTTGCAATATCGGTATGTAGACGCATATGACAGCTCTTTTCTTCCTTCTTGATACAATTCCAAAAAGTTTTTGATCCGTCTTTGCTATCCTTGGTTCGCCAAAATATAAATCCTCCGTGAATTAGCTTTCTTTCATTTCGCTTCGAGGTTACCTGAATAAACATAGAAAAGAATATAATTGTATAATTACCATAACAAGTTCTGGATGCAAATCCTCAAGAATGCTTGCATGCTCATCCATAATTCGCTGCATGAGTTCTCTATCGACATCCATTAGCCAACTAAAATATAATAACTGTAGTATAATATCAGTACGCAAGGAAAGAGAAAGCAAAATGGCAACACACTAGCTCACTGGAACACAGACTGAAAAATATATATAACTATGACCCCAAAAAAGCGTTTTTTGTTTGGGGGACGAAACAATCGGGGACGAAACGTCGCGGACCCCGATCGGTTCCCTTGTTAGTCTTCTAAATTTTTTAGGGTCGTTAAATATGCCTTTTTATAGTTAAACAAAAATATGTTTGAGTCCGTCCTAACATACCCTGGCCTACCGTGCGCTTGAGCATAAGTCGAAAAAATAACGGAACGAAAATCACAACAAAAATGAACCAGATCGAAGAATAGAGACAACATTTGTTTTGTAACTGATGATGATATAAAATTTGGTTCAACTTTTATAAAATCTTTTTGCGACTTCTTTCAACATAAAAAGGCACTTATGCACTTGGGGGGGCGCATTTTTTACTCATTTAATTTTCGTGTTTTAACCATTTCTAAGTAACTTTTACATGCTAAAAACGATAAAAAAGGTGTTTTCAAGCATTTCCTGGCCTAAAAAGTCACTTTTTAGTAAAAAAAAATTTGACCAAAATTCGACTTTTTGCCTTGGGAGACCAAGGTAGACTACTTTATATAAGGGTATTGTACCTCGTTTTGGTCACTGGAGCTAGGCAAAAAGACTTTTTAAATGCATTTTTGATCAATAGTCTGAAGACTAAAGCCACATAGACTAAAAACCTAACCTAAAGTGTACCTTTATACCCCAAAAAGATGGAATTAAACATATTTTTGTTAACTGGGCCCTACCGCATAAAGAAACTCTAGTATGCATACATTTTTTATACATCAAGAGTCACTTTCGAGTGATTTGCGTCTAAGGTATGTGGGTGTGCGCATCTCAACCCCAAGCCACCAAGCCCCCTGCGCCCCGAAGGGGCACAGAGAACTTGGTCGGTGAGATGCGCGCACTCCGCCTTAGACATAATTCCGAAATAGACTATTGATCAAAAATGCATTTAAAAGTCTTTTGCCTAGCTCCAGTGACCAAAACGAGGTACAATACCTTATATAAAGTAGTCTACCTTGGTCTCCCAAGGCAAAAAGTCGAATTTTGGTCAAATTTTTTTACTAAAAGTGACTTTTAGGCCAGGAAATGCTTGAAAACACCTTTTTTATCGTTTTTAGCATGTAAAAGTTACTTAGAAATGGTTAAAACACAAAAATCAAATGAGTGAAAAATGCGCCCCCCCAAGTGCATAAGTACCCATAAAAATGTAAACAGCTGTATAATTGAGTCTTATAAAACAGCTCAACAGTACAGTACTCTGATCTTTAGAGACCGAGTTAAACAGCAGTTATGAAAAGTGACCGAAGAACCGATCAAGGCAATATATAAATTTACACTTTTAAAAATTAATCTGACGTGTTAGTGAATGATTCTTGTTGAATTGCTATTGAATTTTTAAGAAAAAAATGTATGTTAACGAAAAAGTGTTTGAAAATATTATTACTCGTCGAAATCATCACACCTAATAACTCTTGTTAAAAACAGAATTAGGTATGATGGGTGTTTATACTTAGCATTAAAAAAATCGTTTAAAGCAGTTTTTGTTTTTAATCTTGATACAATTTTAAACGTTCTTGTCTACAAAGCAAATAATAATGCGATATATTGGATTCAGATTTAAAAAAATGGATAGAAAAGTTTAACAATTTTAATTTTTGCCTTTTTCCTTTTTTTTGGTTTGAACATGTTGGACCTATGGTTTAGGATGTGGCTTCCATTTAGGATCTAGCACTTTTATATTGTCACAGTTGTCGCACAAGCAGGGCAGATCTATCATATGCTTTTTAGCTCTCCATTCTTGCACTTGAGCATCTTCTTCTGCTTCCATTTCTCTTTCTCCGTTAGCACTGAACACGAACTTTCTCTTAAACAAATTACACAAATTTAATTAGATTTTTAAAAATTGTTTTAAAGTTAGTTGAGATCCGTTTCAGAGATTAGTAATAAAAAACAAACTCATAGTTTAACAGATTCGTTAGCTCCATGGTAAAATAGTGGAAGTCGGTGAAAGATAGCTGTGAGCAGTGACGGGTAATCTGGCTCTGGCTTCTTTTTACACTACTTTTGATTAAATTCATTAAAGTAGGTTTTAAAGTATGAAAGGGAAGGGATCTTTAATCAGTTAAAAATATCTTTTAAAAAATAAGGGGGCGCATTTTTCATTTATTTAAAAATAGTGTTTCGACGTCTCTTGAGTAATTTTTTTATGCTTAAAACGATAAAAAAATTATTTTCGAACACTTTCATACGTCAAAAGCTGATTTTTTTGCGAAAAAAAATTTTCACCAAAATTTGACCTTTTGCCTTGGGGGGCCAAGGTAAACCACCTTATATAAGGGTATTCTACCCCGTTTTGGCCACTGGAGCCTAAAGTGTAGATCAAAAAGATGGAATTTGAACATAGTTTTGTTAATTGGGGCCTATTAGGGCATAAATAAACTCTGGTATGCATGCTTTTTCATGCATCCAGAGTCACTCTCGAGTGATTTGTGTCTAAGGTATGTGGAAGTGCGCATCTCAACTCCAAGCCACCGAGCTCCCTTCGGGGGCGTAGAGGGCTTGATGGGTTAGAGATGCGCGCACTTCCGAGCAAGACACTTGATCATAAAATGCATATAAGAATCTTTTTGCCCAGCTCCAGTGACCAAAACGGGGTAGAATGCCCTTATATAAGGTGGTTTACCTTGGTCCCCCAAGGCAAAAGATCAAATTTTGGTGAATTTTGCAAAAAATCAGCTTTTGACGTATGAAAGTGTTCAAAAATAGTTTTTATCGTTTTAAGCATAAAAAAATTACTTAAGAGACGTCGAAACACTATTTTTAAATAAATGAAAAATGCGCCCCCCAAGTGCATAAGTACCGCCAACTCTTCCCGTAACAAATTATGGGCTTTCAAAAAATTTTTACGACTTTTTTTTATTTAAAAAAAAACTTATTTGGGATGCGATCTTTTAACCATTTGGCATAATGCCAAATGAAAAAATGCCTAATGCAAATTACCCCTAGGCGAAATGCCAAACGGTAAAAATACTCAACAGTAAAAATGCCAAATGATAAAAATGCCCAACGGTAAAAATACAGTAGCGGACAAAAATAATGTAACACCTGTACAAAAATCTAAGTTTTGGTAAAGTTCTAGTATCTCCTGGCAAAATTTTGTCCGGCAAAAACATTTTAAGTGTATTTTTAAGCAAGGAACATGATTCTGCAAAAAAAAATTCATTCTTGAGGGCACAATTTCATTCTACAGCCACTTTTTCACGACTAGTCCATTTTGGGCCGGACAAAGTAATGTAACACCCTTGATTTTTGTACATTCGCTCACCTCTTTGTTATTGTCGCCTTTTACAAAAAGTTGTTTTAGCTCTAGAAGATGGTAAACAAGAAGAATCAGCCTGTGCAGACCAGAGAAGCTATCAAAGAGCATCGGATAGTGGTATGTCAACTCGGAAGGTCGCGTCTTTATTTGGTGTGAGCAATGCAATGGTTTCGAGAGTCACCAAGCGCTTCAAATCAACCGGAAACTTCGCAAACATGCCTCGTAGTGGCCGTCCGCGCAAGTCAAGTGAGAAAAGTGATAGAGCCTTAGTTCGAATCGTCAAAAGGATCCTTTGAAGACAGCCACTGATGTTACCAAGCATGCAAATGAACGTCTGGGTCTCGGAATAAGCACGCGCACAGCCAGAAGAATTCTCAAGTAAGCTCCAAATTTTGTCGGAAAAAGTGTGAACAAGCTTTATTTCAGAAGAGCCGATCTCCCTGCTGCTCGTCCATCCAAGAAGCCGTGGATCTCGAAAAAGAATGTGAAGGAACGTCTCAAGTTCGCACACGCTCACAAGGACTGGTCAGTGGCCGACTGGGAAGGGTGCTCTGGAGCGACGAATCAAAGTTCAATCTCTTCTCATCCGACGGCATTCGCTATGTCAGACGTCCGCGTGGCAAAAGAAATGATCAAAGTACCAGGTTCCCACTGTCAAACATGGAGGAGGGTCAGTTATGGTTTGGGGTATTTTCTTCGGTTTTTAAATTTTCCTCTTGCATTTTTGTTGATGTTTTCAGGCTGTTTTCGAGGATGGTGTCGGTCCGCTGGTTCGAGTCGAAGGCAAAATGAACGCTGAGATGTACAAGGGCATTCTGGACGACAACATGATTGAGCACGCCATTACTTGCCTCTCAAACGATTGGATCTTCATGCAGGATAATGACCCGAAGCACGCCTCCAAGCTCCTGAAGAAGTGGTTCATCGACAATAACGTGGAGGTTCTCAAGTGGCCGTCGCAGAGTCCGGACTTAAATCCTATCGAGCACCTGTGGGAGCATCTGGATCGGCAAATTCGCACACGCACCTACTCGAAGACAAGCGACTTGTTCAAGGCTCTTTGTGCAGAATGGAAGAAAATCAGTTTGGATGTTTTAATGAAATTGGTTGACTCCATGCCTGCTCGTTGTGCTGCTGTTGTTGCGTCAAAGGGTTTGCGACGAAATATTAGTGTTGAATAAAGCGATTTCAATTATTTGTTGCTTCACATTTTCTCTTTTACGGGATAATCAAAGGTGTTACATTACTTTTGTCCGGCCCAAAAATGGACTAGTCGTGAAAAAGTGGCTGTAGAATGAAATTGTGCCCTCAAGAATGAATTTTTTTTTGCAGAATCATGTTCCTTGCTTAAAAATACACTTAAAATGTTTTTGCCGGACAAAATTTTGCCAGGAGATACTAGAACTTTACCAAAACTTAGATTTTTGTACAGGTGTTACATTATTTTTGTCCGCCACTGTACCCCATGGAATTTTTCAAAATGAGAAAAATGCCCCATAGAATTTTTCCAAACCAGCCTTTACCCTATTTCACATCAGCGGTTTTGTTTGTCATTTCACTACTATTATGTCACTAAAAAGTCCATTAGTTACGTTGGTATTGTCTATCTCTTACGTAGAGCGTTAAACTTGGTTTGATAGCGAAAAAGTGATTTGAGACATCCTTAGAAGGGCGAATAGGAAAATGACCGCATGATTTCAAAGATATTTATCATTCTGATAGGAGCACTTACACTATGCGCCACCCACTCGATTATATTATACGCCACCCACTCGATTACACTATACGCCACCCAATCGAATTTTATTCAATTTATAGCGATAAACAATAATAGCAATACACAAATTACCATTAGATACACTATTACACTATTTTCTACACTATTACACTATATAACAATAAACAATAGTTTCTGATCTGGGTGGCGTATAGTGTAATCGAGTGGGTGGCGTATAGTGTAGTTTAGCCTTCTGATATAATACAATATAATACGGTTGATATTATACAAGCCACATTATTACATTACACTAGTCACGAAGGTTTTTGCGCAGCTCTCGGGCGCAATGTTTTCGAGCTCACTCGATTCATTATAGAATCATAAAGGTTTCTATTCCAACCGAACCTCGTCGGAGAGTTCGATCAAATTTTGGATAGTTCGACCTCCGGCTCAACGACATATTCTGTGGATGCGTGTTATGGAGAAGTTTTGGTCTGGTACTTTTTTGCAGAGAGTTACTGTTTTTGAACTGTCATATACCGTAATTATTCTAATAGAAACCCCGTCTCTAATAATAACCACCCACACCCCCTATTTTTGACTAAGATTTCAGAGTTAGGGTTATTTTTGATTGACAATTTCAAGATTTTTAGAGGATTGAAAATTGTAACCCCGGGGTTTCTATTAGAATAATTATGGTAGCTGAATCTAGTAACTACAGGATGACGCAAAAAACTCGGAAATACTTAATTTTTAATTTTTTATCTGCAATTGCAATCACAATTTTGTGATTGATTAGTCAAAAAGGCGTTAGTCAAAAAGACACTCTACATAACGTTCACCATAAATTTGTAGCACTTTCTGGCCGAAGAACAATTGATAAAAATAAAACAGAAAACACTTACCGATTATTATGTCGCTAAAGAGAAATTTGTTGTTGAAATGTTCTCGTAATAATTTAGATGTTTGCACAAAATCTATTGAAAACTGTCTTTATAACGTTCAGCCAAGGTTTCTTCGAGAGTTGACGCTCTATATAACGATCACCCCTGATAACGTTCAGCTCTACATAACGTTCACCTGGAGCCGGTCACAGGGTGAACGTTATATAGAGCTTTGACTGTACCCTTATTTTATAAATAAAAAACTGGCAGGACTACACAATCTTGAAAACGCCCAAAATCAACTTTTAAGTCGTTTTTTCATGTTTTAAGGCTGGAAACGTATGAAAAACGTGTTTTTAGGGTGCGAACGACCATTTTCCGGAAATACGTTTTTCATACGCTTCGTGCTTTAAAACATGAAAAAACGATTTAAAAGTTTATTTTGGGCGTTTTCAAGATTGCGTAGCTTAGCCAAAAAAACTTTTGGATAATATCTGTCGACTTACTTCATAAATGCATGTGTATTCAGGGTAGTACTTGCCATGCACAGTGACACCAGGATGATGTGGTACAGCTTGTATATTTGTATCTCCACCATGCATGTCGTTTTGATTATGATTTAAGTTTGTAGTTAAGTTTTGATGTTCTGCGTTGAATGATTGCCAATGTTTATGCGTATGCTTCGGCTCCACCATTTTAATGATTTCACAATTTCCTTCACACAAACAAGGTAGTTCTACCATCCGCTTTGCCAATTGTGACTCTTCTACTTGCAAAGAATTTAAAATTTTTGTCACATACCATACCTAAACAAAAAATTTCAGCACTTTTTTCTTCAAAAGTTTGGTTCTTGTGAATTATCGGATAAAAATAATAAATGATAATAAATTTTTCTAAAAACAATAATATCTCTATTATTAATAGACTAAGCCATAGGCACAGGGATAGCAATGGAATAGTACCGACTTTTTCTTAAAAAATGTAATGTTGATCGCTAAAACTATTTTTTTCTGCAAAATATATTTGTTTATTTGAAAGTTCATTAAATTTACTGCAAACAGATAAATAAATCTTGTATACCTCGCAAATTAAAATTTGGAGATATGCTAACCTAAAATTTGCCTAAACAGAAAACTTTGAATTTTTCAGAATAATTTGTTGGGTTGAAGGGCAGTTTTAGGTCAAAATTATCTTAGTAAAAAATAATAAAGATTTTTTTCTGAAAGTGCAATTAATGAGCTAAAAAATAAGGTACTGTTAGTTATTTGAGAATTTAAGCTTGGCTTTAGAGTAATTCGAAAAACGAGTAATTTCTGGATACTTAAATTTTCTGACTTTGTAGATATTTTCGCATTTTTCTCAAAAAAGTTAAAAAGACATGCTTAATTTTTTAATTGTATTTTGTAGATTATGAGTTTCGCTAGAAAAAGTTGTGTGACGTTAACTGCGTTCCAGTAACAAAATCGGGTGGGGGCCTAAACCAGTGAAAAATACAGATTTTTTTGGAAAATTCGGCCAAAAATGGATTAATGCAAACCATTTAAGACTCTTGATCAAAATGCATATAGAAGCTGTTTTGACACGTCCTATGTTGAAAAACATAGTAAAACAGTTCAAATAGCAGAAGTAAAAACCGGCTCAGTAAATTTAGCTTACCTTCTCAATACAACCCTTATCCCAGGGTTTATAATGCAAATTTTTGAATTTCTGCCAAATAAAATGGAATTCAGTCATTTTTCATAATAAACAAGCAGTTTATCCAGTGCTTGCTGAAATTGGAACAACAGAAAAAAAAGATTTTGACGTGAAATCTCAAAAATTTTAAAGATTTGGGTTGCCAAATAAGGTAAAAATTTTCAAATAAAGTACAAAACATCACCCCTGCCTTATCTTCTCTGAATAACTATTATGGGCCTATCATGGCGAAATAGTGAATGAAACATGCTTTTTAGGCACTTCTCAAAAACTCGGTATGGGGAGGGGGGGGGTATTTAACTAGCTATTGGGGAAGAGGATAGGAGAATGGCGGTACGGTTATATGGAAATAGCTTCGAAAATTTATTATGTTTTTTGCAGACCTCATAGATGCATGTGTGCTTGTGGTGGTGTTTGCTGTGAACATCCAACCTAGGATAGGACTGCATGCTAGAGTGTGGCATGTAAGCAGGTATGTCAGAAAATGAATGTATAGGCATAGCACCCATGTGTGCTTCTTGTGCTGCTTTCATTTCTTTGGCTCTCTGTCTTCTCATTCTAGCTCTTCTGCTTCTACTCTTACGACCTTTGTGTTGGTGTGTAGTTGGAGGATGTTCTACTTCATAGTCGTCCTCTTTAAACAGATGTCTAATATCTTCCAAGCCTTTGTAGTATGTTTCTCTACCTCTGCGTACTTTTTCCTTTTTCGTTTGCGCGAGAATTACAGAAATAACCATCAAAAGACATAAAACAAATAATAGCTTCATTTTAGCTATGCAAGTTAACCTATAAATTAATAACTGTAGACATATTAAAAAAAATTATTTTGCAAAACAGCACATTTTAACAGTGCGATAGTCAGTATTTTAAGTTCCCACACTAACATAGAGGCACATTTTAGGTAGCGAATAAATGTTATAAAAGTATTAAATACAGTGAACCCTCAATTTAACGGCCCCCTTGAGACCGGCCGTGGGGGTCGTTAAATCGAGGGAGCCGTTAAATCGAAGGGCCGGTAAATCGAGTTTATCAGTACAAAAATGTTCAAGGAGGCCGTTACATCGAGAGTTCACTATGAACAGGTCAAAAATCAACAGAAAAGCTAATTTACTTTAAACAACAATAAGAACTCCGCTCAAAAACAATAGACATCGAGATTTAAATAAAGATTTACAGTTCTTGACTCCTTTTGCCAATTTTCGCATTCATCATAGATATACCTTTTCAAAATAGGGTGACCTTAAATCGAGTCTTTTCGGCAAAACTGTCGTTATGTACAAAAGCGATCGGTGAAATCAAACTAGACCGACCGAAGACAACTGGCAAAAGTCTCCAAAAATCGAGCTGAAAAATGTGTCGGACCCTAGGTGGGAATGAACTTGAGGGGGGTGACGTTAACTCGGGGGTTGACTGTTTACAATTATTTAGCCCTATTCCTTCAATTTCTAATAGGATTTCAAAAAAATTCACTCAAAAAAATGGCCACCATTTCTTAATTCTTTTTGGAAAATTGTCAATGGCATTCTGGATCACATGTGGCGAATGAGGATTATACTGACGAGTTTTTCAAGGACACAGAAAAAGTTCGTTGTGCTAGAGAAGTTAAAAGGAGTCACTATATCGACGTTCTGTTTCATCATTGGATTATAATTTAAAAATATTCTAAAAATTTTTAAATCATTAGGTTTTTAAAACCGGTAGGCAAAATCTAAAACGGACTATAACGAAACCTAAAAATTCAAAAAAATTCAATATTAACTTTACCCTTTTTATGTTTTTTTGGAATGAAATTTTTTTTGCTTTTGTGCTTTTTTAAATCTAGTAGTCAGTATTCCAAAGTTTGACAGAAAGCATTCTTTGAAAAATTTTCGCCGAAAATCATTTGAGAAATACAATTTAAAAAAAATGTGCCGTAATATTACGACAGAACATCTTTAAGTCAATATATTTAAAAAAATATAAAAAGTAAGCCAAAAACATAAGATGCATCACTTAAAACCATCTTCATAAGAAACTTATTTAGTAATTTACTGAACTCAATGTACTAAAATTGTTTAACTTTGCTTTTTAACCTTAAAAAAGCCAGCTTGCTTAAAAAATGGTGCAAAAATATTAAGAAATAAATGCACAGGCCTAGAATCCACACATTTGCTTTCAATATTGTATAGAGAAAGGCTAGCAGAGTAAAAAAATAGTGCTGAATTTTTAATTTTTTTGACGAAGAAGCATACAAATTTCAGAGAAAAGCTCTTATAAAAAATAACTACAAACCCGAGCCTACCCTTGATTTGTATGATCACTTATGTGCTTACAAATAAGAATATATAGAGGACCAAACACCATCTCTAAATTAACTTGCATTACCTATACAAAAAAGATAAAACATTTTAAGCATTAAGCTACGCAAAAAGGCTGAAAAACTGACAATTACTTAGTGAACCTCGAAAAAGTGAAAAAAAGACATTGTGAAAACAATTTAATGTAAATGTGCCACAGCTTTTCATATTTTAATGATCACATGGTTCTACCGGAGAATCCGGTCCCATTTTTGCCTTGGTCCCCCCTGTTGTTTTTTTTCCTTGGTCCCCCTTTTTGCCTTGGTCCCCCTGTTGTTTTCCTTGGTCCCCCTTTTTGCCTTGGTCCCCCTGTTGTTTTTTTCCTTGGTCCCCCTTTTTGCCTTGGTCCCCCTGTTGTTTTTTTCCTTGGTCCCCCTTTTTGCCTTGGTCCCCCTGTTGTTTTTTTCCTTGGTCCCCCTTTTTGCCTTGGTCCCCCTGTTGTTTTTTTCCTTGGTCCCCCCTTTTTGCCTTGGTCCCCCTGTTGTTTTTTCCTTGGTCCCCCTTTTTGCCTTGGTCCCCCTGTTGTTTTTTTCCTTGGTCCCCCCTTTTTGCCTTGGTCCCCCTGTTGTTTTTTTCCTTGGTCCCCCTTTTTGCCTTGGTCCCCCTGTTGTTTTTTTCCTTGGTCCCCCTTTTTGCCTTGGTCCCCCTGTTGTTTTTCCTTGGTCCCTCCTTTTTGCCTTGGTCCCCCTGTTGTTTTTTTCCTTGGTCCCCCTTTTTGCCTTGGTCCCCTGTTGTTTTTTTCCTTGGTCCCCCTTTTTGCCTTGGTCCCCCTGTTGTTTTTTTCCTTGGTCCCTCCTTTTTGCCTTGGTCCCCCTGTTGTTTTTCCTTGGTCCCCCTTTTTGCCTTGGTCCCCCTGTTGTTTTTCCTTGGTCCCCCTTTTGCCTTGGTCCCGTTGTTTTTTTCCTTGGTCCCCCCTTTTGCCTTGGTCCCCCTGTTGTTTTTTTCCTTGGTCCCTCCTTTTGCCTTGGTCCCCCTGTTGTTTTTTTCCTTGGTCCCCCTTTTTGCCTTGGTCCCCCTGTTGTTTTTTTCCTTGGTCCCCCTTTTTGCCTTGGTCGTCCCTGTTGTTTTTTTCCTTGGTCCCCCTTTTTGCCTTGGTCCCCCTGTTGTTTTTCCTTGGTCCCCCCTTTTTGCCTTGGTCCCCCTGTTGTTTTTCCTTGGTCCCCCCTTTTTGCCTTGGTCCCCCTGTTGTTTTTTTCCTTGGTCCCCCCTTTTTGCCTTGGTCGTCCCTGTTGTTTTCCTTGGTCCCCCCTTTTTGCCTTGGTCGTCCCTGTTGTTTTTTTCCTTGGTCCCTCCTTTTTGCCTTGGTCCTGCCTGTTGTTTTTTCCTTGGTTCCCCCTTTTTGCCTTGGTCCTCCCTGTTGTTTTTGCGATAGGGTAGGTTTAGACAATCCAAAACAATAACAGGAAGCAGGGCAAAAAGAAAAGGGGGACCAAGAAAAAAAACAACAGGGGGGACCAAGGCAAATATGGGACCGGATTCTCCGGTAGCACCCATTTTTCGCGTTTTATTAAGCGTCGATACAAAAGTGGACAAGAGGTTTGACACCCAGCTGGGTCTTTCACTTTTTCATGATGGTTTAGGGTAGAATAACCAGTGTGGGATTGCTTTTTTAATTTAAATGTTTTTTCAGTAAGGGAACATCCATAAATTATGTCAGATTGACAGGGGGGTGGTTGGAGTCCCATGCCAATCTGACAAAATCTGACAGGGGGTAGAAGACCTTTTTCTGACAGGAATGTTAGATTTCTCCGCAAATTTTTCGCTAAATATTTTGACAATTTAAGCTAGATTTCTAAAATTTTCAATTATTTTGTCATATAAAATATATAGATAGATATATTTTAATACATAGATTTGAAAATAAATATTGAAATTTCCCATCATGGCTCATATTTCAAGTTTTCCATTTCTAGTTCTTGATGGTTTTTTTGAATGGCTAGCACTGTCTGTATTTCTTCAGCCAGATCAACTTCGTCTTCAATGATATTTTCTTCAATGTCTTGGAAATGCATAGAAGCTGTTAGATTTTTAAAATCCCTCACAGGCACTTTTTACAGGGTTCAAACAGTAAATGAAAACAGAAATTTCAGTTCACTTGAAATTAGGGTGGCGGTTTATTAGAGCATGGCGTATAATTAGAGCATTTACGGTAGGTTTTTTGGCCAAAATTTTTTATAGACAAATCTCGATTTAACGAACATTCTTGCTGGTTCCTAGAGGGTTTGTTGAATCAAAATTTGAGACGATGACAAATTTCAAACGAGAAACACAAAAAAAAATGATAATTTTTGATTTACGACTACCTGAATGTAAACAAATTTCTTATCTAGACAAAACAAATCTGAGTTTTTGAGAAATTTAAGCGATTTATGTTTTAACGGGTGGAACATAAGTTCGGAATGGATTTTCAAAGCCTTATCAATTTTCATATGAGACATTAAAATTTCAGTACCATTTTGTAGCCCTGTTCTTCCTATTTCAAAAGAAATATCATCAATATACATTATTCAATAAAATGACCACCATTGGCATCAATACATAAACGGAGTCTTTTTGGAAAATTGTCAATGACTTTCTGGATCATCTTCTGCGGAATTGCATCCCATTCTTTTACCAGTGAAGCATTGAGTGCAGCGATTGATTTTGGAGCACGCTTTCGACTGCAGATATGGCCACACGAAATAATCCATCACATTCAGGTCGGGAGAGTTTGGCGGCCAGTCACCTTAGATAGCAGCATTGTCCCCCCAGTGAGAGTCAACTTTGATGAAATTTGGAAAATGTTCTTCGATCCATCTCTGAGTTTCCACAGCCCGATGCGAAGGAGCCCCAGACTTTCCAACAAGACGGGGATGTTTTTTCGGGCGCGGCCAGGAAAAACCTTATGTCATACAGAGTTTTATGTTATATAGAGGTAAAAGTTATGTTATATAGAGGTTCACTTTGGTCTCATTTCAATCAAGTTTGTTTTAGCAACCTGTTAAGTTGTTAAATATCACAAATGTCTTGATACCACACTATCTGGTCTATCGTATCAGACCAAATTATGATCAAAATTTTGACTACCGAATCAGATCATAAAATTTGGTCGATCACCCGGATCACGTATGGATCAGATAATGCTCTCAAAAAATAGATCATTAAAACTATGCTAGTTAAATGATACAACGCAGGAAACTCTGTTTACGACCCAATTATTTGCCTGATGGGAAGAGAAAACCGAACAGAAATTAACATAATTCACTATTTTGCAGTTCAGCACAGTACCATTGCGATGGTCTACGACAGGCCAGCTTCCGGTATCCGAAAACTGAATTCGAAATATTATAAGGGTGGTATTTAATTTTGCCCGCTAATTTGTGAAAAAATGCCCGCTAATCTGAAATTTGCATTTCTTACCCTACTAGCGAATTCGCTAGCAGCGCCGATTTTTTTTTGTTATTTTTGTTCACTTTTTTAAAGTTTTTTGCATTATCGTGTAGCCCGGAATCTCAGCTTACCAACAAGCTATCAAACTCCATTGAATAAATTTAAAAATTTAAGGGTTCGAAAAAATAACAAAAGAATCACTTCATTCAAGCAAAAATATCTACATTTCTAACATTGTTCAATGAAATTTGATAGCTCGTTAGAAAGCTGAAAATCTGGGCTACACGATGATACAAAAAAATTAAAAAAATTAACGAAAAATTTAAAAAAAAAATTCCAAATTAAAATTAGCGGGCATTTTTCACAGATTAGCGGGCAGAGTTAAATACCACCCATGTTATAAAAGGTTGAAGAAACACAAGCCCGTGATATTTTTTTGAAAAAAAAACCAGTTTAAAAATAATTAGAAACAATGAAGAATTTTTTTTTAAGTTTTGATTGAAGATACTTTTGGCCACTGGTTCGACACCAACATTGACAGGACACCAACATTGAAAATTGAAGATTGCAAAAAGTGATTTAAAAGTGAGTGTTTCAGACGTACAGGGTGTAAAATTCGGAAAAAAAATTCCCAAAATTTGGAAATCGCCGGGCAAAGGGCTACATAGCCAATTTTTTTCGGGTGGCTGCGTAATTTTGATACACCCTGTACAAAGCAGCGTCATAGTAGTTGTAGAAATTTACCATTTTGATTATTGACAGAATAAATATTTTTTTAGAATGCTTTTTTCTGTTCTTACTGCAAACTTTATATGTTGGGCTCATTTTGTTTACATTGTAAATTTATGTTGCATCTTCTTCTCATAAGAAGCCAAAAAAATTAAATTTCCCACCACAATTACTTCAATTTTAATGCTTTAAAAATAAAAAAGTCACAATGCGCACTTTCTGCCGACTTTCGCCACCCGCTGCACAGGGTGAGTCGTAAAAACTTCAACATTTTTACCCTTCTACCTATCAATCAACTTTTAATTTACAAGTGGTCTGGTCGATGAGGTAACTTATTTAAATTGTTGGCTGAAACCTGATTTTTTTTTGGATTTCACCGTTCCGCGGAAGCCATTGACAAAAATTTTCGAAAATTTTGTCAATCTTTAGGACTCAATCTTTAGGACAGGGTGAGCCCTGTAGACTTAACTCTTGCCTAAGCAAAAAAAATAAATCTAAGCCTAAAAAATCGCAAAAAAACAATAGGGGCCAAGGCGAAAAGAGCAACAGATTGTACACAGAACGATGTCTAGACAACCAATATTTAAGCCACTGGCGAAATAAGGTAAGATAAGGTCGATTTAAAGGCCTATAGATATATTTTTTTCTATGGGTGGTCCCGGGGATGGGGATTATTATTACAGTCAACCCTCTCTAAACGGGCACCTCTATAAACGGGCACCCTCTATAAACGGGCACCCGAGGCTCGGTCCCGAACGTACTATAAGTAAATTATCGAGAAATGACCCTCTATAAACGGGCACCTCCATAAACGGGCACCCTCTCTAAACGGGCACTTAATTCTCGGTCCCAAACAATAAAACTCCCTCTGTAAACGGGCTCTTGGCAGGAATTCCTTTTATCGCCTAACCCAAAGTCACGTTTTTATGGTTTCTATAGCTGTATTAGACCGTGAAAACGATAGAAAACCTGTTTTTTCATTATTTTCATTACAAATCTCGTAAAGTCTTTTCTCTCTTGTACATCTTTACAAAATGATTTTATGATTTTAATAGTAGCTATGAGCAAGCGTCCTAACAAGAAGCATTCGCTGGATGAAAAGCATTTTTTGTTTAATAAAATTTTCGTTTGTTTTATAGTGTCTCTTAACCAAACCTCTATAAATGGGCTCCTCAAAGACCCACAATTAGTCAATTCTCTATAAACGGACACCTCTATAAACGGGCACCCTCTATAAACGGGCACCTAAGGCTCGGTCCCTAGGGGTGCCCGTTTAGAGAGGGTTGACTGTATATCGAAGGCTGAGTGTAAAGATATTTATCAACCCTAGTGTAATCTAATATATAGATTATGCTAATTGATAAAAAAAATTACATAAGATGTTTGAAAAAAAGAATACTGTAGTTTTAATTTTTTTATGTGTTGTTCTACCTTGTAATGTCATGTGCTACCTTGTATTTACACAAAATTTAAAGAATACGTTAACATAATTATGGCTCAAAAAAATCTTTTTATACCAAATTTTTGTCTTAGCACGAAAGTTTCAGCTAAGTAAACCTATTGATTTGTGGGTTGCTAGGAAGGAAGTAACTAACAATAAATAGACTTGCTGGCAAAACCACTGTGCTACTATTCCTACTATAATCCGATTGTATATAGCCAGTTAGTGGTCCCCCAATAATTATATTTTTCTTCCTGAAAAAATATTTAAAAGTTTTCTTAAACTGTGAAAAAGCTAAAAATCCAAGTTTTTAAAACGCCAAAAAGTTTTGATCAAAACAAGTCAACATTAAAAATGAAATTGCTGAAACCATTTTTGCCTATTTCTGCGCATTGCTTTTGCTCCAGGCCGGCCAAAGCTAGGACTCGACTTCTTCCTCTTCACCTTCTAGCAAAAAATGTTTATCTTTTTTCCAGTAATAAATGCAAATATAAACGAGTTGTAGTTGTAATTGTTGCCTTTATTAAGTGGCTATTCTGGTCCTAGTAGTAGTAGTCTAAATTGAATGATTGCTCTTGACTAATCATAGTATTTGTTGACTAGTCAACTTTTTGCGGGCCTTGTAGGTTTTTTGATTTTGTTGAAAAATTTTAAGAGCACTGATTTTCGATTAAATTATGCGTTGAACTTTATCAAAAAATTTATTTTGACTTTTTTAGATTGCTGTGATAATTAGGACATGGATCAAGACGGTGAACAAATGACTGCGGCTCAAGATGAGGTCTCCTTGAATGGTGAAGAACAGGGTGAAGGTAGGATTTAAAATTAAAAACTAAAACAATCGCTGAAACCTATTACGTTTTCAATTATCATTTTCGAAGCACCATAGTTTTCGGTCCTATCGGATTTGCGAAATTTGAATTGACAGTAAAAAATACTCTTTCGTCTATTACCATACTCTTTAGTCTGGTACCGTATTTCCTCTAACTAAAGCACCCTCTCTAATAAACGCACCCCCCTTCTCCCTCCTGTAAACCGTCGCCAATCAAAGAAGTCGTTAAAGATGAAGATAAAGAAAATGGGTGCGCCAGCGACCACTAACTTAACGAAACCACAAGAACTTGGAATTTATTGTGAATTAGATTGGTTGGGTGTTGATTGTATATTGATGTCCAGCTAATAAAATTTTGAAGGCTAAAATAAATTTCCGGCTCCGAAGAAATAATTTCTGGCACTAAATTTTATTTTGTTCAAATTTTTAAAATTTGTTCTGTACTAGCATGTAGCCGTGGATCTTGGCTTTCGAATAAGCTATCAAACTTTGCTGAATCAAATTAGAAATGTTGAAATTTAGGGGTTTGCAAAAATTACAGAAACAGAAAAGTTACTTCATTCAAACCCCTAAATTTCTGCATTGCTGAAATCATTCAGCGATGTTTGATAGCTTATTAGAAAGCCAAGATCCAGGGCTACATACTAGTGCAAAAACAAGTTTAAAAAATTCGAACAAAATGTAGAGAAAAACGTCAAAATAAAATTCATTGTTATAAATCATTTATTTGGAGCCAGAAACTAGTTATAGCCAATGTTGAAAAGCGGTGTTTAAAAAAGAACGCACTGGTGGTTTAATTAGAGGAAATACGGTACCATACTCTTTCAAGTCGCTCAAAATTTTTTTTAAATTACTCAAAAGAGTATAATGCTAGATGAAATACTACTGTCCCTCATTAATTCGAATTTCGGAAGGTGGCGATTCGGGTACTAAATGGTAATTTTAGCACTGTTTCAGGTACTGAAATGAAATTTTACTTTGAACTTTAAAGCATTATATCTTTTTTTTAATATTTTTGTCGGCTACTCGATATACCAAAAGATAGCCCTAAATCTCCTCTTTCGAATGAGCCATCATGCATAACTTAAATGACGGGAAACGGATAAGAAAGAGCCAAAATAAGGCAGAGGAATAATACTAATTTAGTATTTTGCACCATTTAAAATAGTACCCAAATCCCCACCCTGGCTATACCTCAAAACCACGGTTTTTCAATGAGCTTTCGAAATTTTTAATACTTATAGGAAACTCTCCAAGATTTAAAATCGTGCTTTTGGAATTGTGTTTGCAACCATTTTTGAAGACTGTTCTTAACAAAGTTACCACTTATTATGTAGCTCATTTTACTGGCTGCAATTTGAGAAGTAACTTGTCTGAGAGTGGACTGCAAAAAATAAGTCAAAGGCTTAATGAGAAAACACGATTTGGAGTGGAGAGGAGCGGTTCATTGAAATGTTAATGTTGTCTGATTTAGTTTCTGAAGAATCTTCGTCCAGCTCCTCTTCATCATCATCTTCTTCGTCATCAACATCATCAGCCTCATCTGCTGGATCAACAACAGCTGAGACCAAAGACAAAAAGTGCAGCGAGAATATCAACATGATGGACGACAATGTGATCCATTTGGACCAAAATGACCTCAACTACGGAGATGAGGATGAAGACTTCCAAGACGAGTATAGCGCCAAACCTACTAATCAGCACAAAGCCAGTAATGAGCCTGTGGAAAAGGCTACTCTAGATGACATTCTATTAGAAAAAGTAGGTTATTTTTGTTAGCGAAAAATTAAGGGCCTAAGTGAACATTTTTACATTTTTATAAATCTCAAGTTCGATTCTGCCTAGCATTATGTTTGCTTTTTCATCCCTCCATCCGAATGGACATTCAAAATCTATTTTCCAGCACAATATATATTCAACCCCGAAAGAAGTATAGATCCTTTAAAAAAATATGCTTGATTTGGTCGGTTATACAAGGTGGCACAACTTTTTTGCGGATTTTAAAATGGCTATAACTTTTTAATTTTTTAACATTTCGGCGAGATATTTTTTTGATCGATACCCCAATGTGGGAAGTTTTGTTTGACATCACGTGTGAATGCAAAAGTTTTCATTTTGAAGATAAAAAATGTTATTTTAGGCAAACAGGCTTTTTTGCTGCATTAGAAAGCTGTGGTGGTTATGGTACAAGGCGTAGTATGCAATATATTAAAGTCAGGGATATTTTTGGCCACAATATTGCCGTAGATTCATTTATTAATGTCTAGCTTGTAATAATGCCACTTTAATATACCATACCTTGTACCATAACCACCATAGCTTTCTGATGCAGCAAAAAAGCCTGTTTGCTTAAAATAACATTTTTCATCTTCAAAATGAAAACTTTTGCATTCACACGTGATGTCAAACAAAACGTCCCACATTGGGGAATCCATCAAAAAAATATCTCGCCGAAATGTTAAAAATTAAAAAAGTTATAGCCATTTTAAAATCCGCAAAAAAGTTGCGCCACCCTGTACATCAGAAAAATTTGTGTTTTGAGATTTTTAGAACAAAAAGCAAATCTTTATGCCTCCAAATATTCAGATCACAGCCATCTCCAGTTCCGAAGACGATGACTCCGACACCGAAACCAAAGGCAAGCAAAACGGCAACGATTCCAAATCACCGGCCTCTAACCCAGCAGTCGAAGACTCCAGCCATTTGATTAGTGACGAGGGTGAGACTACAACCACCCAACAACCAAATCCCTCCAAGCCCAAACCCAAAAAAGAGAAAAAGCCGGCTGAAGATGCAGAACTAGAGGATGGAGAGCTCACAGGAAGTGACAGTGACGAAAGTGAAATCGCAGTAATCAAAGGCTCCACCGGTCTATCTCCAATTCCAGTCCCTGTTCCACCTCAACTACCTATGGTCTTTGACTGCACTAGACCACCACCCATACTGTTTCCCATGCAACCAAGAGGCAGTTATGTGGCAGTCAAGGCTTCTGAGAGATCGCCTGATGTAGGCGTCTGCAAGTTTTATTTACGAGGGGCTTGCACCTGGGGTGAGGGATGCAAGTTTTTCCATCCAGCCGAAAGTGTAAGAATTTTTTGATTTAGGGCTGAAAAACTTCTAACAACAGAACATATCGAACTCTACGATTCAATCCAAAAATTCTAAAAAATGCTGTCTTGTAGAGCGTAGTCGATTTACTGCCTTCTTTAATATTTTTGGCGAACAGGCAGAAAAAATCGGCGTGGCGACATTTGCGGCCCGACAAATGCGGATTGTCATAAATCTTTTATTTAAAACACCGGGCCGTATTAAATGAGTGTATGGGTATATACCCTTAATTTTTCCTAGGGTTTATTATCCGCACTTTTATAAATCACTTGAGCAGCTCTTTTTTAAGAATGATAGCCCACTTTTCATACTAGTATACAACACTAAAATACTAGAGGTTATTAACAGTTTGCCAGATTTGGAGATCGAAAGGAAAAATATGAGATTTTGGGGGTATATACCTCCCAAAAATGGTCCGTTTCCTAGATGACGAATATTGAAAGCTGATCTTCAAATGAAGCTTACCATAAGATTCTACGTTCGCAAAAACTACTTTAGGCAATAAAAGGCTGCAAACCTTTGTTGAAAATTTTCGAGGTTTTGCCCAAAACACATTTTACTCATTTCACCCGGTAAAATATCGATGAGCAAAAAATTTTTTCGAAAATTGTCATTTTTCAAGGAACAAGTTTTTGGAAAATCTTCTCTCGCTCGCTAAGATATGGCAATTTTGAGCAGATAAGTCCGAAATTTCGCACCACCTACCTACTTTTGTAGATATCTCAGCTCATAACATTTATTTCGATCTGATCTCAACGGATTCGGATTCAGGACAAGATTTTGATACTAAAGAAGATTTTCCAAAAATTTTTTCCTTGAAAAATGACAATTTTCGAAAAAAATTTGAAAAAAAAAATTCATTTAGTGTCGCTAATCGATATTTTACCGGGTAAAATGTGTAAAACGTGTTTTGGGCAAGACCTCGAAATTTTTCAACAAAGGTTTTCAGCCTTTTATTGCCTAAAGTAGTTTTTCCGAACGTAGAATCTTACGGTAACTGTTAAACTGTTAATAACCTCTAGTATTTTAGTGTTGTATACTAGTATGAAAAGTGGGCTATCATTCTTAAAAAAGAGCTGCTTAAGTGATTTATAAAAGTGCGGATAATAAGCCCTAGGAAAAATAAAGGGTATATGCCCATACACTCACTCATTTTATACGGCCCGGTGTTTTAAATAAAATATTTTTTGACGTCAAAAAATGTTCGCCAATGTCGCATCCGCCAAAGTTGTGTCCGCTAAAGTCGCGTCCGCAAATGTCCATCCGCGTATGTCGGTCCGCATTTGTCGTTCTGCAAAGTCAGAACCGCAAATGTCGCTACGCCAAAAAAGCCAGTCTAGAGACTCGAGGAATATTTAAAAATAGGCCAAAATTGCTTTGGTCCCCCTCGTAGATTTTTGAAACATATTTTTCCTCAGTTATACCTCGATATAGTGATACCCTTACAAATTCGATGCCAAAATAGTTTTTCAACAAATGGGTTTTAAAAACAGTGTTGGACCCAGCTGGAGATCGAACTTTTAGAGATGTCCTACATCGAGGGTTGACTGCAGAAACATATGTTTTCAAAAATCCACAAGGGGAACCAGAACTGTTCTTGGCTTGGTGTTTCTCGAGTTTCCAGAATGGAGTTCTTCTGTATGTTTGTTAAAAATATTGAAATTTCGTACAGTAAATCGACTATGTTCTACAAATTAGCGTTGTCAGAATTTTCGAATCGAATCGTACAATTCGAATCTTATGTTCCCTTGTAGTGTTTACTGCTGTTATATTGCAAATATAACCCCAACATATTTGTTTAGGACAAGCAATACTGGGTGCAGAAGCTGCACATCACAAGACCTCTTATCACATCACCTTTCACAGGTGCTCGAGTAATACAGACCACCAATTTGTGCAAACCATCTCCTGTGATCTACTCTGTGCCCAACTTTGAAACTGGAAATGTGGTCCAACCCAAGACAGTGAACACACCTGAAGATGCTTGGGAAAGAGGATTGAGACAAGCTAGAGAACTAGTCAACAAAAAGGCAGGGGCGGTGGAGAAGGGCAAAGGAAGGGCTAGTGAAGACAGCATGGAAAGATCTCCAGCTAATCAAAGGTTAGTAGAAAATCAACATTTTAGGAAATTAAAATTTGCAAAAAATTTTAATTTTCAGGAGAGATTCCCAGTCTCCAGGACTAGCTTCCCCGTCCTCTTTCCAATCTACCCGTCTGAGCCGGCGATCTCTGACAGCTGGGCAGAGCACAGAAGACAGCGAAGAAAGAGTTGGTGGTCGCAGGCAAATCACTGCTCCATTCTCAGGCAGTACTAGCATTCCGTCTTTAATCGACAACATCCGAAGTCCTGAGTCTGGCACTCCATATTCGGGCGATTTAGGCAGACGAAATAGCAACCACAGACAGTCATATCCACATAAAGAAGATCGGTATGTGAAAAGCAGTGGTAGGAGGACTAGATCGCAAAGCTCAGCTTCGGAAGAGGATGAACAAGTCAGTAGGAACAGCAGAAAACTCAAAAGTAAGCATAATTTTTGTATTCTTACTAAATTCTTAAACTCATTCTTATGTGGATCTAATTTTATTGACGAAATTAGTGTACAAGTTCAAGAAGTGACATTTAGCTGGTCTGAGAAACTTATTTTTATAGAAAGTAAAGACAGAAAGTTGTGCTCTGTATGTGTTCATGCCGATGCCGAAAAAAATATTTCTCGGTCCCACTGTTGAATTTTTTGCAAGTCTCAAAAACCACTAACTTTCAAAAAACCATCAAGTCTTGGGGTAGTCTTGTAAATGTATATTTCTACCACATGAAGTGCATTTAAATGATTTTTGAGACAATTAGGAAAATTTTTTGGGAACCAAGGCAAAATTGAACTTTTTGCAAAAAAACACGGCAGGGGAGACTAGTGGCTCGATCACGATGTCGGCGTCGGTGTTAGCGTAAGGGGTGTTCATGATATCAAATTACGCCAAGTCCAACGCCAACGCCGACCTGTTTACAATGTTAATTTTTCAAAAAATATATTTTAACAAAATAGTCAAAATTTTGTGGGAATTCGAATTTCATAGTCTAAAAATAACTTAGACTGCTCAGAATCCCACCCTGAGGAACCAAAAGGCCTTGAAAGTTGGTTTTTGGGGGTTTACTAGAGCGGGGTAAACGTTTTGCGAAAATGCGATTGGCCGCATCAGAAATGCATTTTGATCGGAAAATCGGCCAGAAATCGCACCCTAAACCATTTTAAACCACCTTAAACCATCCTAAGCACTAGTTTAGTGTAATTAGATACTGCTTTGGAGTAGTTATGGGTGGTTTAGGGTTGATCAGGATGGTTTGACGTGGTTTGAAATGGTTAAGGGTGCGATTTTGGTCTATTAAACCGATGAAAGTGGGATTCTGATGCGCGCAATCGAATTTTTGCAAAAAGTTTACCCCTTTAGTAAATTCCAGAAAACCAACTTGCAGTGACCTTTGGCCTTTTTGGGGTGGAATTCTGAGCGACCCAAGTTTATTTTAGACTATAAAATTCTAATTCCCGTAAAATTTTGACTACAAATGCAAAAAGTTAGGTATTTTGTGAAAATATTTTTTTGGAAAAATTAACATCGTGAAAAGGTTGGCGTTGACGTAAGGGGTATTGACAACGCCAAATTACGCCGACATCGTCAACGAGCCATAAGCATATTTTGTTCGTTGTCGGCATGAACTCATATAGAATAATATAATAAAATATATATAATAAAAAAATATTAAAAACTTCCATAATTCAGGTCTTGTCTCGCCAGTATTCACCAATTCTACCAGTAGCAGCTATCAACGCAGCAGCCAGCATCATCATCGACCTACTTTAGTCAGCAAACACAGTGAATTCTCAGATCCTTGGGCCAGAGACCGTCGTGTTCGCTCTAAAAGCCCGTTCTCTGGCTCTCAATCCCGCTCAGCTGCCAGCAACTACAAATCCAAAGACAAAACATTTACCACCACATCAGCTGTATCTAAATCAAGAAGAAGTAGAGGCGACACCTGTTCTCCTGTGTCTTCTGATGGCTCCACCTTGACTTTTCCCAGCGACAATGAGGCCAAGGGAGGCAACAAGAAGAATAGGAGGGGCTCCAGAGAAAAGTCAGCTTCAAAAAGCAGGAAAAGAAGGGGTTCATCGTCAGCTTCCAAGATTTCATCGTCTTCAAGTGTGTCCAGATCACCTTCACGTGATTCTACCAGAAAGAGATCTCGTAGAAGGTAGACTTTTTAAACGTGCTACCTTGTTTTTCTAGGAATAGGTCAAAAACTTAGTTTTCACGCACTTGAAAATGTTTTTGTAAATCATGATTAAATATCTCCTGACTAACTCTTATGCAGTAAAAAGGTTAAAACGGTAAAATGCCCGCGTTTGGTGAAAAAGTGCCCGATTTTCTGTGAAACTCCTCTATAACAAGGACTGAGTCGGCATATTTTGGCGACTGTATAATATACCATCCATTTACTGCAAAATGCTGCGGTTTCAGCTTCAAGGATTACGCTTCATATAAAGCATAATGAATAATATAACAGAGTATATACAAAAGCGGTCCCTTTTTCGAAAAGCGGGCACATTTTCGCCTTTTTTGACTAGAACAAAAAAAGCGGGCACTTTTTACCCAAACGCGGGCATTTTTACACAAGGGACCACAGGCGCCTATCGGCGCCTCTATAGTATTTCGAAATTTCGATAGTGCATTCATCGTGAAAAACTACGCGTCTATCTACGTCTACGTTCTTTTCGAGACATCGCAAAAATGGCCATCGTTGGAAGCAGAAAAACCATCCTCCAGGCCTACCCCAAAATCCTCCAACTCCAATTTTGAGGGACCACAAAAGTTTTTCTTTTTCGAAGACATTTTCCTGGGTCTCGGCATAAAAAGACGCTGAATTGTCTGAAGTTTGGGGTTCCGTCGAGACATTGCCGAAAATAATCGGAAAAATAAGCAAAAATGGCCTGAATGTGGTCAAAATGTCCATTAAAAAGTAGGACGGACACATGCCAAATACTATATAGAGATATCGTCCAAGTAAAATCGATGAAACGTTGTTTTCTGACACTTTTCTACATGAAAAAATCAATTCTTTGAAAAATAATTGACCTAAATTTTAAACCTTGATTTAGGTCTTACAAAGCAAAAATCAGATTTTAGACAAAAATTGTGAAAAAATCGAATTTTTATGTGAGAAAGTACCAAAAAACAGCGTTTTTATGATTTTTAGCTTATAATTTTTTATTAAAAATTTCTTAGGGGACGTTTAAACATGAATTTTGAAATGCGCCCTCGAACTAAATAAGTGCCGAAATACCCTTGTTGTTTAACTCTTATCAGCTCTGATCGAAATTCCAACGGACAAAACGGAAAGATGTCCAGTTTTAGCAAAAGAGGACCTAATTTGTTGGCGAAAAAATGCCCAGTTTTAGGGAAAACGTGCCCAGATATCCAGATGTTTGCGTTTCTTATATACCCCATGCCTTAGGTGAAGCGTATTTCTTCAAGCTAAAACAGCAACAAATGTATGTACGGTCTCCAAAGTATGCCGACTTAGTCTTTCATCTAGAGGATTTTCGCAAAAACTGGGCATATTTTTGCCTTTTTGACTAAAACAAGAAACTGTGCGCTTTTTTACGTATTGTCCAATTGCAATATTGTAATTATGAAAAATGTTTTAATTTACAGACGCCACTCTTCCCAAAAAAGCTTATCTCCACGCGAAAAACGGGCCAGAAAGAGTTTTGGATCAAACACTTTACGCTCTCTTCTTCAACATTCTGAGTCTGCAGTCCGCACTGGAGATCTGGCAGCTTTCAAAATCCCCAAGAAAAGGAAGAGTAGAAGCCCTAACAGCAGTGACGAGGAAGGAAAGGCGTTGAAAGCCAAGAAGTTGGATGTGGCCAAGTTCTTTGAGCATAACGAACAGGATGCTCCAGCCGCTTATCGTCACTCGTCCACAACTACCAAACCATCCAGTAGTTCTAGTCAAAGAAATAGGCGCAGAACCAGGTCATCTTCCACGTCTTCTACTGCATCTTCGTCCTCTTCGGGCACATCATCCAGAAGAAGACAAAATAGAAACAAGAAAGTGGACACCAAGAGGGTAGAGGCACACAAAAAACCAGTGGTTAGAATGCCTTCTCCAGAAGCTGACCCTATTAGTTCGGATGGAGAAGATGGAGTGGATAAGAAAAATGGAGTGAATGCTGGAAAAAAGGAACTCGAAAAGGAGAAAAGTGAGTGCAAATTTAAAAATTCCGAAATTCAGCTTACTAACCTATCGCATATATGCGAGTTTGGTCAAATTGCACAGCCAGCACATGACTCTAAATTAAATTTATTGATATGCCAACAGATTTTTGGGATTTGAGAAAGTTACCGAATAAAACATGAAACACTAGCCTTTGCTGAATTTTGAAAAGATTGATCTCCCGATGTTATCATGCCTATTTTTTCTGTCGCTTTTCTGTCGCTGATGGAATATGAAATGAATCTTTGATTAAAGAGGAGGGGTAGACATTAACGGCTACTTTTTTACATTGATTTATACAATAGTTTCTACCCTTAGTTGCCACAACTAAAGGGTTTTAAGGACTTTTAAGGTTCAAGATAATGTTTTCAGCCGTATCTATGGAAATATTGGCACTGATGAACCCCTAACACTGTCCTGTGGAGGTAGCAAATAAAGGTAAAAACCAATGTAAAAAAGTAGCCGTAAATGTCTCCCCCCCTCTGAGGGGATATGGTTTCAAAAATGTGATAAAATCGAGAAAATTCGCAATCTGGAGCCGTACGCGGATCCATTCATTTTTATCAAAACATTTCAATCATATTTTTAGCTGATGTTGAGGCCATTGACTTCCAACTAAAGAAGCAGAAAACTAAGAAGAAAAAGAGCAGTTCTTCTATGAACAGCTCCTCTTCTTCTCAAGGAAACCAGTCTAAAAAGTCATCACCCACACCACCCCCACCAAATGATGTGGACATTCGGAAACGATCTCATCCAACTAATCTGGACGAAGATGACGAAATAGACGCAGCTTTGGAAAGTGTTTGCACCACCATCAAACAAAAACCTGATCTACCTGCCAAACACAAATCCGTTAGTAAAGGTTAGCTAATTGATTCTTTAAAATAATTATTACCATACAAAGTGCAGCTAAAGAGAAAACTACAATTCGAATAGCGACTTTTTTAAATATACCTCAAAAATATTACCCGAAAATTGAAGTGGAGGTCTGTTCATGTGGAACAGAGCAACACAGTTAGAGCATTACCACAATCAGAATTCATAGTCAGAATATTCAGAATCCGGTCGACCTTTTGCCTTGGTCGCCCTGTTGTTTTTTGACTTGTGCTTAGGCGCAAGTTAGGCCAGCGTATATTAAGACGAACTAAAACATGTATTTGTTACTATTTTGTAATTTGGCAAACATGTTTATGTCCATTCTAATAAACCCTGATATACCCTGCACCTAGCATAACCCAAAAAAACAGCGAAAATGACTAAAGCGAAAAATGGAATAGATTCGAATATTCTTTGTTTTTTGATGAAACATTTTTTGTTCGACTTTTTGAGCTGAACACTTTTGTAATTAGTTTTAATACAGTCAACCCTCGATTTAACGTCACCCCCTTTTCAAAATAGGGTGACGTTAAATCGAGTACGCGCGGGTCTTTTTTGCAAAACTGTTGTTATGTACAATAACGATCGGTAAAATCTAAATCCTTGCGATATTTCGGACTAGACTGACCGAAGACAACTGGCAAAAGGCTCCAAAAATCGAGCTAAAAAATGTGTCGGACCCTAGGTGGGAACGAACTTGAGGGGGTGACGTTAAATCGAGGGTTGACTGTACCGCGTTGACCAGAAGTAACTAAGAAAAATACAATCAAAGATGCAAAAATTGTTGTGCTCTTGTTAACTTTTTGAAAAGTTTTCGAGTGTCATTTTTTATCGGATCAGCTCACAAGGGATCCGCGCGAACTGTCAACTCACTTACAGCATTTCTGAAAGTTTTATCGTGTAGCCCATAGTCGATTTACTTTCCGGACAGAAAGAAAAATTTTGAGTACGAGACTAAGACTATATAACGCATTATAACTTTCTAACACATCATCCACAGTTGAACGATGAGGGTTCATAACATATCACCCACAGTTAGATCGCATCGCAACGATGATAGTCCGTTCGCTAATTGCTCCATAATCTCTTGCTTCATTGCATCCATATTGCTAAAAATAAAGTGCTGAAAGCGAAGAAAAAACCTAAGCCTAAGCCTATTCAAATAATCCTATTCGAAAACCAAACGAATTTTAAAAAATTAAAAAAACCATAGGGGGGGGGACCAAGGCAAAATTTTCACGTTTTTACACATTTCTTTAGTCCCGTACTCAAAATTTTTTTCTGTCCGGAAAATCCCTCGTGGCTACACTAAGTAAATCGACTATGGGCTACACGATAAAACTTTCAGAAATGCCGTGAGTGAGTTGACAGTTCGCGCGGGTCCCTTGTCAGTCTTCTTACAAAAAAGTTGTTGAACCCAAAAAATAGCTAGATGTAAAATGGATAGTTATCAGAATAACCGGAAAATAAAAACTTATTTTAAAAATTTGCTTTGTGAAGATCCAAACCTGAACTCAGACTTTGATATTATTTTAAATATGATATTCTGACCTTAATCTTTGAGATCACTGAATTTTACTAAACAACCATGTTTTAGCCACAACCAAAGAGACTAAAGAAGACGAGGAAAGTCAGAAGAGACAGCGCAAAAAAGAGCTTATGCGACAATTGAAGCAAGTGGATGAAGCTATAAACCAAAAAAAACAGTCCATACCCCAAGCTTGAACCGTCCAATTCAGATCTTCTTTTGTATGAAAGTCATTTGTATAACACGGTTCAAAGTATGGTTTTTGCACTAGGGATTTTGGTTATGTGAAATTAGCTTACTACTACTTTTCTGGGAAATTACTACTGTGGCTTTTGGTGTTTGGTATTATTAAAGGGTAATAAGGAACTTGACTTATTTTGTGTGCTAGTTGGATTATTGTTTTGTTTGGATTTTGTTGTGGTAGCATTTTTTACATTGTCTTCTTAAGTTATTACTGTTCCAATAAAGTATTTTGTAGTTTTGGATGGTACAAACAATTTAGTATGTGTAAAATATTTTAGCGTTTAAGAAAACATAAAATTTTACGTTGTAAGGTTTTCTGATGTCAGCAGCAGCACAGGAATTAAAAGAACAAAATAAGAGAAAGAGCGCAGGCATACCACAATTGAACAATTTGTGTATTTTGAGCATAAAACAGTAATGTTTGGTGCAACAACGTCCGCTCATAGCTCCTCTTTTGATGGAGCACAGAGGCAGTCAGAGCGAAGAATATGCCATGCGCTTGTGACAGTTTGTTCTAATTAATAGTGCGACAGCACAGATAAACCCACGTTTGCAGCAATCCATTGCTGATCCTGATTTCGGCTCTATTTTACTTATGGTACCGATTTTACAAAATAGTTTTACAAAATGGTTCACCTGTAGTTTTTTTCAAATTTTCGCTTTCTTGTTTTATACATGGATGTTAAAAGCGATAAAAAGATTAAAAAGCGATAAGAATTTTGGCGTTTTTTCAAAACCCCAAAGCGATAAAAAACGTTAAAAAATCGATAAAATTTTTATCGCTTTTATAAATCACACTGGAAGGTGTCTTTCTGGTCTTATTTCGGGTGGCAGCGGTTTCGGCAAATTTTAATTCGGCATATGGAAATTGGGCGTTTTGAATTCGCCATTTTCAAACTCGCTTTTTTGTTTTCCCGTCAAGACAGTAACTCAGAAAACGTAGGATTCTGCAGAATTCAGATTCGGCATTCCTATGATTCGGCATTCTGTTTATTCATCACATTTCTTTTTCTCTTTCGTTGCTCTTTGCAAGTCTATGCCTTCTCTAGACCTCTTCTTTTAAACTGATCAAGATATTTCTATTCCTACACCAATTAAACCAATTTCTGTTTAGTGTTTTGGAATTTCGGCTTGTTGTCATGAGGAAGAGTACGAGTTATTGAATAAGAATGAGACATGAACATACGGAGTGGCTCACAGAGCACAAGAAAAGAAAGCATGTTAATTTATTTCGGGGACACAGACATTTTGGAGCGCTTAAGATCAACCACCTAATATGCTTTAGAAATTGCAATAAGTCGTTTTGACGCAAATCATAAATCTATATCCAAGCTAAGAACTGTTCTGCTTTTTAATTGTTTGGTTTATCGACACTCTTTTCTAAAGCTAATTAATTTATTAGTTCTTCTTTTGGCGATGCACCGATCGTCTCTTTTTCTGCTACTACCATGCACGATGTGAGCATTCTGCCCAGAACACTCAATTCCCTCGCCCTTGCTATGTAGAACTGAAGCAACCTACTTACCGTATTTTCTCTAATTAGCGCCCCCTCTCTAATTAGCGAATCCTTCCCCCTGGACTTAGGTTGAAAAATAAGCGCCCTTCTCTAATAAGCGCCCCCTCTTTAAGTCCTCACTGAGGACTTAATAGCTTTCATAAAGTGAGTCCTATTTTTAGAGACCATTTATTTCGGTAATGACAGGTGCTTATAAAATCTTTTGAAAACAATTTTGTAAATTTTCTGAATGATTGTTGAGTTCTTAGATTATTAAACATTATATACAATGTGAAATTTGGAAGTCTAAAGTTGTGTCAGAAAACTGTCAGATTTTAATAAGGGGGGGGGGTTCCGGCCCATTCTGACATCTTCTGACAGGGGGGGTGGGGGGTCCCCAAAACCGGGCTGTCAGTCTGACATAATTTATGGACGTTCCCTTAGTGAAGCAACACAACACGTAAAATTCAAAGTACACTACATCATAACAATTGAAAAAATCTCAATTTTTCTTCAACACTCCGGCCGCTACTTCCATAGCCATTTGCTTGCGGAATTGATTCATATCTTTCTGAGTGCAGTTCACGTGGCTTAGTCTGGATACCATCTCAGCGAATCGACAAAGGAAAAGCCCACAATCCTAACCGTTCTCTTGCATTCCAATTTTCTGTAAAACTTTGAGAGTATAACAAGCAAATACCGTATTCTCTATTCAACAATTCTAATCTATTCAAATGAATGAATGACCAATCCACCATTGTCAGAAAATAGAATTTGCCAGTAATTCTTTTGATCGTTTTAAATCACTTTGTATAACTTGCGTTTGGATCCGTAATCGACGGGAACAATAATGTGTTACGTGTCCATACAAACTAAGTCAAAAGCTTGTGGAATCACGTCAAGCATAAGATCAAGCGTCTTAGAGGTACAAATGAGCATCCAAAGAATCATACGTTGCTGAAGCAGTATTCCGCCAAAATTGTGATGTCGATGCAAAAAAATCCTTGAATTTTTCTCTGAGCGTGTATCTATGATACATCGATAGATAATTATTAAATTTAATTTATTTCATTGGTATTGATGTGTTGTGTGTAATACAGTGCTCGTAAGTGCTCTGATTTCTCAGAAAAGTTCTGATTTTTAGGGATCCGCTCTGAGAAATTTCTGACGTTCTGATTTTCAGATTTGTTCTGATTTTCGGTAAAATGTCATGATTTGTTCTGAGTTTTTTCATTTTATCAATATTTTGTAGCACTTTTTCTAAATTTTCTATATTTAGTTAGATTTTTCACTCAAATTTGTGCTTGCCGCACTTTTTTTTTCTTTTCTGTTTAGATCTTACATAAATGGCTACGAAAATAACATAGAAGTGTTTTTTAAGCCAGAGAACAGTGAAATCAAGAGAATAATGTCAGCATCCGCTACTCTCTCTTCAGGTATTTTTCTTTACGATAATTAGTGCTTCTTTAGTCCCCCCATACTCGGAATTTTATTATAAAAATAGGCCCAAAATCATCCTCCAAACTTATTTTTTCCGTTCAACACGATAAAAAAACTGTTCTAAACATTTTTTTATTAAAAAATTTGAATTTTGTCAAAAAGTTTTGCCGACAGATGTGCCCTTTTGTGTGTTTTGTCGCATTTTCCTTGATGGAGCTGGGCAAAAAACTCTCCAAAATTGATTTTTTTATCAAGAATCTTGCTCGTAATGATGTCGCAAGTAAGCATCTCTAACCCGTCAAGTCACCGAGCCCAATTGTTAAATGATGCCTGTTAGGAGTAATAAAATGGTTAGGCTTGTTCTAATGTTCAATTGTTTTGAATAAAATAGTTTTATCGATTACTCTGGCCGAATTTTGTGTGTTATGATTTTGTGCTGATTTTTGGTGAATTTGTTCTGATTTTCGGGCTCTGCGATTTAAAAGCCCTGGTGTAATACAAAAATCTGTGCAAATTTTTTCGTACAATACAAGAAATAACAGTAGGGGACCAAGCTATTTTACATGAAAAATCAACAGGCGGACCAAGCTGTTTTTGGCATCTAATTCTTAAATAGAACCGAAAGTATTCGAAGTGTAAAAAATTTGTAAGGTCAACAGGTAAGTTAAAGGGTCATGTTCGTCGCCGGTGGGAGTATTTGAAAGGCGGATACAAGGTCAATTCGAACAAAATTAAAACTGATGAAATTTTTTAAAAGTTGATGATACCAATAAGAATCGAACAGACGTCTTACTTACACCATCCTCCACCACTTTACCACTTAGCTACCTCGGCTTTTAACTAATTGCGGTGTTTTTCATTATTTATATATGATTGGTAATCAACAAATTTGTATTACAAAATAATTCTCGTTTGTCTTTTACTGGCACCCGCCTTTAAAAATACTCCCATCGGCGACGAGCATGCCCCTTTAAAAGAAGATTAACACCTTAATTTTTTTGTGAATAAACTTTAATTTTAGTCAAAGTGTATTTTTTAGTCAAAAAAGTATATTGAAGTTTTTAAATAAAAAAGACTAATGTCTTTTGATCTACTACTTTCAAAGATGCTATAAAAGACATTTTAAAGATATAAGTAAATACGGCATGTCCAAAAGTCTGCGGGAGATGATTCCCCGAAAGAAAACGCTAGTTAAAATTGTGACTGCGGATTCGTGTTCAACATAGTCGACTTTGCATAATAACCTTTCTTAAAATAAAAATTTCATATTTCAAATTTCACATTCATTTTTAGCATTTAAAGAGCACTTTTGCACACAAACTGACCATGCGGAACACAAATCCGGTGTCAGAATTTTTTGTCTAGCGGTTACTTCAAAATGAATTTTCCGCGAAATTTTTTCTGGCGGCATTCTCCCTATGCCATGAATTAAAATAAACTACTACAGAGACTTAACCGTAAATAAGGTATATATATTTCATGAAACTTTTCCTTTAAACTTCGTCTGAAATGTTTTTAATACGCGGAGGGCCGAACGTAGTCAGGATGGCGTTTTGTTCAGAATTTCATGCAGATTACGAATCTGCAAAAATTTGAAAAAATGATTCCCCCTGACGAAACACCCCCCTCTTGAAGATAGGTCTCCTTATCGGGGATATTATTTGCCTTCATTACAATGATATTAATTTAATTGGCCATAATATGCGTACTTGGGTTTAAAAGAAAGAGGAGAATGCGGGTTTTCTAATGGCATATTGTTCAGGGGCTACCCACAATAACATGTTAGATTTATGGGCAAAAGAAAGAATTTTGCCATTTTTCCAAAAACATTGTTTTTTCATAAATATGCAAAATTACGCGTGTTCTGTCCGTTCATTTGCGAAACAACTTATACCATTTGAAAGAGCTGAAAAAACTACACCAGATAGTGCTACAATCTAACAATATAAAGGCTTCTGAAGTGTCAAAAAGAAGTCTTTAAAACGCATTGTGACTAAAAACTTTTTTGCTACGTAAACTTGAAATTCTGACACCGGATTCGTGTTATACGTGATAGATTTATAAAAACGGCTCTTAAAATTTCAAAATTACTGTCAAATTTAAAATTCCGCTCAGGACAACAATATGTTTGTTGAATATGTTTGTCCTGAGCCGAATTTTAAATTTGACAGTAATTTTGAAATTTTAAGAGCAGTTTTTTATGCAAATAAATCACGTAAAACACGAAACATTTTATTGCGGGTAGCCCCTGAACAATATGCCATTAGAAACCCCGCATTCTGCTTTTTTTTAACCCAAGTACGCATATTATGGCCAATTAAATTAATACTAATCATTGTAATGAAGGCAAATAGTATCCCTGATAAGGAAACCTATCTTCAAGAGGGGGGTGTTCCGTCAAGGGGAAACATTTTTTTAAATTTTTTTGTAGATTCGTAATCTGCATGAAATTCTGAACAAAACGCCACCCTGACTACGCTCGGCCCTCCGCGTCTTAAAAATGTGTAAACAGTAGATAAATAAGATAAATGGCGAGATGGACATGAATATTTTTTAATTGACATGTATAACCTAATAAAACCAGTTACAAAATAAATTAAATATTTAGAAATTGAGTTTAATTTAGAAATCGGCTACAGTCGCCGCTCGTTATAGTGCGCACCCTGGGGACCAGGCTCAAGTGCGCACTATAACGAGCGCGCACTATATTGGATGCGCACTATAACGAGCGCGCACTATATTGGATGCGCACTATAACGAGCTCCCCAAAACCATAAGAAAATAGAATGCGCACTATATTGGAAGTTTTTGTCAAAAAGAAGGCTTAAATCAAAAATTTATTCACATAACATCAATAACAGCCAAAACATAAAGGCATAAAGAATTCTGTAATTTTTCTTTGCTTCTGTTTCTTTTGGCATTCATCATAAAGCGCATCATCTAGACGGAGAGATGGAGAGTAGCCGGATCATTGAAATTTCTTTCGACATACTGACGAAGCGTTTGCAAGGCTCGCATTGCATCCAAACTGGTGACTGACGGTTCTTCTATTTCTTCCATTTCGGCTTCTTCAATCACAAATTCGTCTTCGGTAGCGTACTTCTCCAGAATTTCATTGATCGACAATACACCACCTAAATAAACAATAAATAAAAATGCAATAATCGAAAATACCTGTGATAATTTCATCGTCCACATCCAAGTAGTCCTCCAATGCAAGCTCCTCATCAATTTCACCAGCAACCTTGAGCTTTTGCCACGCTTCATAAAGTCCTTGCATAGCTTCATCGTTGGCGTCGTACACAGGATCATCGTCAAGCACTTCAACTTCATTCTAAATTTCTTTTTTTTATAAAGAAGATAAAAAATAGCCTTACCTCAACAATCATAAATTTGGCATGCCGAAAACAGTTCTTTACGGTTTCTTCTTTCACATCGTTTCACGCTCTTCGTAACAGATGTAAGGCATTTAACAGGTTAATCTTGTACTCTTGCTTTGCTTCGATAGCCTTTACTCTTTCACGCAGAAGATATCGACGATAATTAACCTTCAGATTCTTGATTATACCTTGGTCCATTTCCATCGATTCGAAAAGAACACCTAAACAAGACAACATAAATTTAAAAAAGCTTCAAAGAACCTGTCATCCACGCTTTTGTATTTGCCTTGTATTCGACCGGTATTTTGCGCCTTTGAAACATCTTGGCTTCGCCGACTTTCCGATCACCAGAAGAGGTAGCTTTTCTGTTCCCGACATGTTAGCTCCAACCAAGACTGTAATTCGTTCTTTGCTTCTTTTTCCGCCAGCACACTTGTCACCTAAACATAACAAATAGAAAAATTGAAAGAAAAAGCACAGACCTTTGAACGCCAGCGTCTTGTTAGGAAGCAGTTGCCAAAAGAGACCTGTTTCATCAGCATTATAGACATCATTCGGCGAAAACTTGGCCAATTCATCGAGAAGGACCTGTTGTTGCCATTCAACTAGCGATTCCACGTCGACCGCACCAGATTCACCATGCTCCGTCTTGAAAAGGATTCCGAATCGGTGCTTGCACTTTTGAAGCCATCCATCGCTTGCGTTGAAGTCGACAATCTCAAGCTTTTCTGCAATTTCAAGAGCTTTTTCCTAAACATGAAAATGAGAAAACGTAAGCAATCAAAATCTTACTTTGAACAAATCTCCGCTGACAGGCATGTTTTCGCTTCGCATTTGCTTAAACCACGTAACGAGAGCATCTTCTAATTCTTCATACCGGCCGCTTCTCAATCGTGCTCGCGTTGCCTCTTTTCCGTCCGAACACGCTTTGAGAACCGCTTCCTTTGCTTTGAGAATGTTCCGAAGACTTGATTCCGGAATTCGCAACTGACGCGCGAGATCTCTTTGACTATCATTCTTCTCAGCAGCTTCTATGATTTCCTTCTTTACTCGAGCGTGAACTTGCGACGTTTGAAAGGAGTATCCATTGTAACGGCTAAAAAATTTAAATGTAAAGCACAGCGGAGAAATAAATGACAACGAAAATTTACAGCAGAGAAATGAAATGAAATGTCAGGAGTTGTTTTCACACTTAAACAAAACAATTTTTTGGCGTAAATTCAAATTTTTTTTGTTTTTGAAAAGAAATATTTTGTACGCGCACTATAATGGGAGGCGTTTTATTTGTCGGGACCGCGTTTGCTGCGCACTATATTGGATGCGCACTATATTGGAAGTAAAGTTAGTGTTATTTAGTGTAAAACCAACCAAACGGGCCCCAAGTGCGCACTATATTGGGCTGCGCACTATATTGGATGCGCACTATAACGAGCGGCGACTGTATAAAAATCATTTTAGCGATTGCGAATCAAAAAAGCTTAAAAACAAGTTTATAGGACGGAGGAATTTTTTTTTTATAATTCGAAACAAAGTAAAAATAGATCTATCTAATAGTTTGTCTTTGGTTCAGGATATATTCCTTTAGTCTAGTCTACGGCAAATAAGAGATTAATCAACTTTGCGCAACACTTTTCTATTGGATTCCTCATCTTGATCATCATACAAGGGCACAGGATCTAGTGAATCCCCCACCAAAGCATGTCTTCTCCACGCCTGAATTGCATTCAAAGGGGCTGGGTCTGCCATAGGTGCTACTTGAACTCTACTAATTGACATTACTGATTCATTCTTGGTGTTCCTTTCATAACTGGTCCATTTGGGCTGTAGACGGAAAAGCTCTTTGTAAGACTAAAAATAGGGTTTTGTGTGTGAGTATATTTTGTTAATCAATATAAATGTTATTGTGGATGCCTTCCATTGATATTTTAAATTTAACGACATTTATTTTAAATTCAATCCTTTATGATACCAAGAAAATGTTTAAAAAATTTCCACTCACCCTTCCTTGCTTCCTAAATTTAGCTAGATTGTAGACCACTAGACCAGGTAGCATGAATAGTGGAACCAATGATATCACCCATCCAATTAATATAGCCCAGTCTGGGTAAGTATACAAGCGCTTGTCTTTGCCATAGGTCATGTTCCTGGTAATCTGGGTGACCAGAGTGACCACAAAAATTATCTTAAAAGACACTTTAACATGAGAATTCCCTACTGTAACGTTGGACTATCTGGGTGTTTTAGAACCTGCTGAGCACGACTATCGCAAAATCAGACGCAAAAACTTTGATTCAATACCCTAATTTTTCGCAATTTTCACAGCAACTTTTTGAAAAATGGATAGTTTTTTCTTCAGGCTGGTGAGCAGTGAATTTATCTAGCTCATCATTTTCTTTAATGCCCAAAAAAGCCCTTTTTTGGGCTTTCTAATAGTGTGTCGTCTGTCTATATTCAAAAAAATTATCGTGGGTAAAAAATTAAAAGAATAAAAAAGGTCGTTTTGAAAAATTTGCAATTTTAATAAAAGCATGAGAATATTCGCACAGAGGCCATTTAGTTGTAAAACAGACTCCAGATTGAGAATCAGCATGAAAAATGGCACCTGATGACTTTTAAGGTTATATAAAAAAGGCTTTTGGTTAACTGTTGGTTAACTGTTAAGCATAAGTCGAAAAGAATCAAAAAAGTTTCTTAAAAAACAGTTTGACGCAAAAGATTTGCAAACTTGAAATTCTGACACCAGATTCGTATTTAGCATGGTCGATTTACTTAAGAAACTGGTCTTTGAATTAAATAGTCACCGTCAAATTTTCGTGTCCGTTCAAGACTAAAGATTTAACCTTAGAAAAATTCTATATTTGAATGTTTTTTGCCTTGAACGGAAACGAAAATTTGACAGTGTCTTTTCAATTCAAAGACCAGGCAAACGACTTACCATTAGAAAGCCCGGAGAAAGGGCATTTTATTGAGCATAAAAGCAAATGATGAGCTAGATAAATTCACTGCTCACCAGCCTGAAGAAAAAACTACCCATTTTTCAAAAAGTCGCAGTGAAAATTGCGAAAAATTAGGGTATCGCATCAAAGTTTTTGCGCCTGATTTTGCGATAGTCGTGCTCAGCAGGTTCTAAAACATCCATATAATCCAACTCTCTTGTTTAAAACATTAGAAGGAGGTAAAAGTTTTTCACAAAAATGTACCACTGACTGAACAGGTGCGATAAATCGCCAAATAAATTTTACATATTGGCCAGACGGACCGAATATTTTGGAGAGCCAGTTTCCGGGCTCACCCATCATGGAACGCAGGTCCAAGATGTAGTTGTCAACACCTAGGAGTATAATAAAATTAAATTACTATCTACAATAAGGCTTAGAAATCACCATAGATGTGTATTATAAGAATAATTTCCAAAATGACCAACATCATTAAGGAAAAAGACGCAGAATAGTCGTTGAATATGTTGAAATAGTAAATTCCTGCCTAAAATATTCATCAAGTTTTTACCACATTAAACTGGAATTTAAGTTACAGCTTGGTTTAAGAAATATGGACACTCTTAAATGTCCATTTTGCACTAAGGTGAACTTAAAACTTTTGTTTTTACATAGCAACTTAGAACCGCATAAATTTTCGCTTAAAATTTTTCATAATTCGCCTTCGTCCCCTCTTTGGTTAAAAAAAACCAAGATCACACAAAGGTGAAAATTTGAATTTTCGTCTCTTTTCTTTTCAGTTGGAAAATGTACAAACAAGAAACCTTAGAAAAACATGCGTTTTTGACCAAATAATGGCTAAGGTTAAAATCTGCATCATTTCTAAATTTTTTGTCATCTTTGTGACCAAATCAGGGATCAAGGCAAATTCCAAAAATTTGAAAAGAAATTATGTTTGATCAGCCAAAATAATTATCATGCGATTCTGAGTCGATCTGCGATAACAAAATCCTAAAATGTGCCGTGGGACAAAAGGGTACTTATATAGTTCTACCCCCATATCGATTTTTTTACCAATGGTTTGGAAATGCCTCTATTCGACCTAATTTCTTCTGAAAAACTCATAAAAGATATCAGTAACAGGTTAAAGCCTAAAAAACAGAAGAAAGTAGGTCGAACAGAGCCATTTCCAAACCATTGGTAAAAAAATCGATACAGTCAAACCTCGTTAATCCGGCACCCCCAAAAGTTCATTCCCGCCTTGGGTCCGACACTTTCTTTAGCTCAATTTTCGAAGTCTTTTGCTAAATGTGATTCGCCAGTCCGAATATCGCAAGGATTCTGTTTTTGCCGGTCGTTTTTCCAAAATTTTTAAATTTCGCCATGAAGACTCGCGGACCTCGGTTATCCGGTACCTGATTTTCAAAAAGGGGTGCCGGATAACCGATGTTCGCGGGTCTTTATGACGAAATTTTAAAATTTTGGAAAAACGACCGGCAGAAACAGAATCCTTGCGATATTTCGGACTAGACTGGCGAATCACATTTAGCAAAAGACTTCGAAAATTGAGCTAAAGAAAGTGTCGGACCCAAGGCGGGAATGAACTTTTGGGGGTGTCGGATAAACGAGGTTTGACTGTATGGGGATAGAACTATATAGGTACCGACAAAAGGTATCCTCGTCTAAAAGTGTTCATATTTTTTAAAACACCTTGTAATAAAATGTGCTTTTTACCCTAGTAGTCATGATTAGTCCGGAGAAGAATAGATTTATACACACTCCTATAGCTACAAAAGTCTTGTGCTTGCGCAGACTGGGACACTGATCATACAGTGCTGTTATAGCTACCTAAAAATTAATGCATTGAAAAGAGGCCATAGGATGCAAAACGAATAACCTCAGCCAATCCAAATTGACTGCTGATACCAAGAATAAAGAGCATTAGGAAAAAGAGCAAAGACCAGAGCCTAAATTAATTGTTTCAAGATTAAAAATTAGGTTAAAATACTACCAAGGCAAAGGCATTCGACTCATTGCTTCTGGGTAGGCGATAAAAGCTAGGCCAGTGCCTAAATAATAGGTCTTTGACTTTGGCAATAGCCACAAATTTTAACTACCTGATTGTACAACTTTACCGATCTCAGTATCCAATTGCTTGGACATAAAGCCGAGGACACTAAACACAGCTGTGCCCCCAAAGATGCTCATGAAAGCATCAGCTCTACAAACCACGGATTTATTAACTTTAGACTATGGTGAGACATAACGATTGTTTTACAAGTGTAATACGTTTTTACTTCCGTATTTTCTCTATTAAAATTCACCTCGTTCAAACTAATGTTTTTTGGAATTTCGTTTTGATCAATTTTTCATAAACTAAATGTATAGAACAACCTCAAACCGCAACTGTGGTCAATTTTAAAAGGTTAAATTTAACCCCGAATTACCGTGATCCGAAAAAACCTACACTGTAATTATTAAGGCATCCTTAAAACAGTTATGGTTGTGGACATTGAAGCTGGACAATGACAGTAATCCCCCAAATCCAATAGCCAAACTGTAGCACACATGAGTGGCAGCAGCTCTCCACGTGTCCGCGTCCCAGATCACACTCATGTCTGGCTTTAGCAAATAGAAATCCATGCCTATTCTGGCCCCATCCAGGGTCACACCTCTGATAAAAAAAGATCACAATAATGACGTAAGGGACAGTGGCTGTGAATCCAGAGATCTTGCCAATCATTTTGACCCCTTTGACCAGCACTAGACCAGTCAGAATCCAAGCTACTGCCAGTGCTATCACCACTTTAGCATTGAGACCACCGAGAGAGTCCATGGTGGCGGTTTTTTCGAGAACATAGTTTCTAAAAGTTAATTAACATCTAAATAGGTTAAATCGAATTTGTGTAATAACTGGTGCGTAAAAAGTCTTTTGTATAAATTTAGGCTTATTTTTATAAACAAAATTTATGTTGGAATGAAATTCCGTAATATAGGTTTTGTAGCCCTTTCTTTCCTCTATCTATTTGCTTTTTACAGAATATTAGTTCATTGGAAAGAATGGAAAATACGGGCATTTCAAAATGATGACTGATTCTGAAAACTTGCCTACTTTTAGTTTATTGTTTATTGCTTTAAGCATTTTGTTATGCTCATCATTTCTGGTTCATTTCTTCTTTATTAGTTTTATCTGTTTATTCATCTGTTTATATAGTTAATAAATATGTTTATTTTTAGCGTGGGTGATATGCGAACAGCTATTATTCAACTTCATCAAGACGGCAAAAAGCAGGCCGAAATTTCCGAGCTTCTCCATGTCTCCCAACAAGTTGTTTCTTACACAGTTCTTACACAAGATTCCGTGAAACAGGTGGCAATGCAGACCGACCAAGAAGTGGTCGCCCAGTAACTGCCATGACCGAAGAAAACATCCAATTTATGGCCAACAGATTCTGCTACTGCAATGACCATGAAACGGGCCACATCCACAGTCAAAGCGATTCCACCAGAAAATTGGCCGCGGAACTTGGAATTTCTGATGGTTCGGTCAGAACAATCATTAACGAGCTCTTTCAAATGAAGTCAAGGAAGACTGCAGAGGAAGCTCTTCTTAACGACAACGCCAAGAAGAAACGCTTCACCCGCGCCAACAAACTTCTCCGCCGCTTCATGCAAGTTTTCAAAATGAGTCATCATTTTGAAATGCCCGTATTTTCCATTCTTTCCAATGAACTAATATTCTGTAAAAAGCAAATAGATAGAGGAAGGAAAGGGCTACAAAACCTATATTACGGAATTTTATTCCAACATAAATTTTGCTTATAAAAATAATCCTAAATTTACACAAAAGACTTTTCACGCACCAGTTATTTTTAAAATGTTGTCAGAAAAGTTGTGTAGTTCACACTTATTGTTTCTCAACATCAACAATTAATAACAAAAAAATTAAAATGCTTTTTAAAAATAAAACTTTTATGAGGCCCATTATTTGTGTAAATCTTCATCAGCAATGTAAATAAATATCTGTTTTAACCTGTCAATCAGAAAAAAGACTATTACTATTGATATATAATTGCTTAATTGTGCTATATTACATTGAATGAATAAAAGGTATTAACTTGTTTCTCTATTCTTTATCTAATTTTATTTTTTTCTTGTCGTTAATAATAGTTGGTCAACAGTCGATAGTGCAGTCAAACGAGCTCAGTAGTGCCTTTCATTTATGTCGTATTTTCGGTGGAATTTAGCGTAATATATCCCCGGTGGGGAGATGATTCGGCGGCGGAAAGAACACCGGCTGAAAAACGGCGGCGGAATTTTAAAAAGGCCTTTTATGTATTTCTGACACCAGATTCGTGTTCAGCGTGGTCACTTTGCTTATAAAAATACTCTTTAGTCCAATGCTATATCGGCACCGGCTTAACACTTTTCGTCAAAAATTTCTATAACTAAGACAGTTCTGATTTTCATACTTGTCAGTATTTCCGATGCTCAGTATATTTGTATAGCACAACAGAAAAAAGCGGCGGCGCAACCATGGTCAAAATACGCTTTTAGGAACATGATGTATAAGATACTCATTGTGAAGATTTTTGTTTAAAACTGGAATATTTGATTTTTGAAATCTTTGAAAATTCATCTCTTGTTTTTTTTAATTTTTAGGCTTAGCCTTGGGCTAAGGTTGGCCAGCGTATATCAGGATGGACTCAACATGAGTCTACAGTCTAGTCTCGTTCACTAGTCTGGGTTACGTTGCCATAAAGACCCGCATCTCTCGTTTATCCGACACCTCTTTTTAAAAATCAAGTGTCGGATAAATAAATGGCAACGTAAAAGGATTTGGGATAAACGATCGGCAAAATCAGAATCCTTACAATATTTCGGACTAAAACAACCAAAGACAACTGGAAAAACATTTTAAAAATTGAGGAGTTGGTACATCTTGTCACATATTGTTCGTATCTGGTCCAATGTTCGAAATTCAAATTAAAACACATTTAAAGGTTGCTGGTTCTAATTCCTCTGGCACGATTCGGCTCTGGCTCTGTATTGAAATAACTCTAATGGTCAAGGGGACCAAGGCAAAAATGTTGACCCCCAAAAGTGAATAGGGCCGTTCTAATTCCTCTGGCTGCACATCCGGCTAGTAGAAACTCAACTAGGCTATCAGCGGTTTTACAACTGTCGTAAGTAATATCCAAGTAAAGAATTTCGAACGTTCTTTTCAGCCCGAAAATCTGCCATTTTCGTTCTTTCTCACCGCTTTGATATCTTTCATTCTAATATCTTTCTCCGTCTTCTCGATGTGCCACTTGCAAGAAGTATATCTGATAGGCAGCCTACGAGTTTATTTCAGGCTTTTAAACAAAAACATAGGATGTTGCTCCACAGACAGGTGACTTTTTATAGATACCCTCGGGTACCCTTTGCTTACTAGGGGAAAATTTCCCCACTCACTTTTCTGAATTAATTTCGAAAATCTTTCCATTATGTTGATTCTGTAGTTTTGAGTCTACAATTTTGCGATCATCTTTTCAGCAGTCAACAAAATAGATAGAGGCAATGTAAACCAAAGGGCACTTGTTTACTTGGGGGCCCCATTTTTGGTCAACTGTAAATAGTGCCAAGAAGGGAACTTTTTGCCCAGCTCCAGCAACCAAAACGTAGTGGAAATATCGTAAAATAAGTGTTTACAAGGATTTTGAGTGCGAATAAAATTGTTGTTGTCGAGAAGCATCTTTTGTAGTCTTCGCTCAGCCTACCTTGGGGGACCAAGGCAGTTGGTCAACCTTTGATAACCAATTTTTTTTTCAAAACACGTCTTTTTAGTACGGAAATTGTTTGGAAAGAACTTTTTTATCGTTTTTAGCGTATAAAAATTACTTAGGAGACGTCTGAACACTATTCACAGTTGACCAAAAAAGGAACCACACCCCCACAAGTAAACAAGTGCTAACCAAAGTACATGGCTTCTGGCTGCTTTTCGTTTATTTTGACGATGAAATACTGAAACTACTTTTAAATCACCGCGCTCAGCTAGACCAGCACCCAGAACAATGCATAAAATTTTTAAAGCAAGCTTGGCTTAAAAAGACTTTGAGATTGCAAGCAAGTGAATGAGCACCTACTTTAACATAAAAGACGAATCAGGCGACTCAATTTTGCATTGGACAGCAAAGGAAGGGACAAAGAGCTTGCTGAAGTGTTACTAAAACAGGGTGCTAGCGCTGCAATTAAAGGATATTACGGCAAGACTGCTTTGCACTACGCAACAATTAACAATTAACAATTGATACAATACAATGATGCAAACAATACAAGAAAAGACGATGAAAACACTGAATAAGAAGCGAGAAAAAATATTTTTGCTTGAATAAAGTCTTTGTTCAGATTAAAAAGTGTTTTTGCTTTTAAATTAAAATAAAATTACAACTTCTTTTGTTTGTTTAAAAAAAATTATTAAGCCATGTCCTATGCAGAACATTTTTTGTAGTATTGATATTCAATACTTTTTTTGATAATTTAATAAACGTACTCAAAAAACTCTTCAGCCGGACTAGCCGCCGGCAATTGGTCGTAGGTGGCCTGTTGAGCTGCTAAAGCTATTTCATCCGATCCCAGATTGCAGGTGCCATTGAAGTAGAAGGCCCAATGGGTAGAATTAGTGGCTCCTAATTGGTCATTGCATCTAGCATCTTCTAGGGTGGATGAGCAGTCTGAAAATTAAGTAGGTTGTAATGAATAATGTATCACCTACAAATAGTGTTAAATGAGTTGCGACACGACGCCCAGTCTCCAGAATGGCCTGTTATTATTATGTATAAACTAAAATAAAACAGCATTTTTTTATTGAAATAATTTAAAAGTAATAAAACTGACTAAACTAGAGTCCAAGCCACAATGACATTGTAATAGATGGAGACCATTAAAGATATGGCTGCCATACTCCAGCCCACGCCTTAATTCTTACATCATCAATTTTAAAGCCACAAAAGCCAATTACAATACCTTGAAACAGTGGTCTTATCCGACCATGGACTATGGCTGGACCACATTTGGAGAATTGGCCCAAACTCATCTCCAGGTAAAGCAAAGGAAACCCTACCACAAACGAGCAAGTCAAGTATGGAATTAAGAAGGCACCTCCACCATGTTCGTAAGCTAAAGATGGAAATCTCCAAATATTGCCCAAACCAACTGCATAACCAATGCAAGTCAGAATAAATTGCATTCCACTATCCCATTGAGCCCGTTCCGGAACTTGCATTACTCCTGTTATGGCAGGGATATTCGCCATTGGCTTGAATTTGCTAAAATGTTATGTTTATAAATGTCAAAGCCGAAAAATTTTGAAAAACATGATACTTTACTTGAACCAAACTTAAACATGTTTATTTTGGGACATAAAACGTTTTTTTTTTTGAATAAAATATTTTTCAAAGAGCTAACTTATTGAGCTTTATAGAGTCTTACACATACAGTCAAGTCTCGATATAAGAGCAATCCCCTAAAGTCACAGCTGGGTCCGACACTCTTTACCTACCGTATTTCTTCTAATACGCGGACAGTCTCCAATGGTTGGGCAGTCTCTAATAAACGGGCACCCTAGATGGTGATTGGAAAATAAACGGACATGCTCGCTTATTAGAAGAAATACGGCAATTTTGTCATCTTTTGCCGAATCTGATTAGCTGGTCTAGTCAAAGTTGGCTCTCATAAAGCCATTTTTAAAAATACTAACGGTTTTGAGCTCACCAATACTCAGGCCAAAAGATAAGAATAGAAGGAAGAAATGATTTTCCGTCATGCGTGTGTGATCTTTTGAGCTCGATGAAATTTTTTTTTTGACCTAAGTACACACACACTGAAGCAAAAGAACGACAACAGTTACTTTTAAAAAGATTCTTAATTTTCCAAAACTTAATCCAGACGCTAGAAAACAATACTTAAGACTCAAAACAATGTTTGCCAGCAAAAAATTAGTGTTTGAACAAAATTAATATCTAACTAGAAAAAATGTAACAACTTTTACTCCCAAATATTTTTTTGTGATATTGACATTTGTTTTTAGTCTTTTTGTTGTGGCATTTTTTGTTTGTTAATTAAGCCGTGGGTGACAATACATAACATAGAATCCAGGCTATAGTGTGGGTTCAACCTACCGGAAACTTTTCTATTTTTTTATCTGTAAGAAGAATAAGAACACTTTACTATTTCTTCTATTCCCACTCTTTGCCTAGAGTTTTTATTTAACATGTGTTTTTTAATTTTTATTTAAAATGTTGAACAAAACATTTGAAATTTAGTACCATTGTTAAAAAAATTGGAATACAATATACTTGTGTAAACTTTACAACAATTGAAAAATAAAAAAAAATATGCAGAGAAATGTTGTACTATGTTCTTTAATGGACGACGGAAATTTCGACTTTTCAAAGGACATAACAAAATTTTGCAGCTAATTTTCGTAATTTTTGGGGCAAATTTATCTTTTTTCTTTCTTCTATTAATTTTTTGGTTCTATTCTAGAATCGGTTGCCAAAAAACAGCTTGGTCCCCCTGCTGATTTTTTGCGAAAAACATCAAATGATGATACATCGAATAGATAATTATGAACTTTGACTTGTTTAATTGTTATTGTCTTGTGCTAAATAAAATATCTGTATAATAATTTCTGGCTTGTCATACTAGAAAACAACAGGGGGGAGCAAGCTGTTTTTTGAATAGAACCAATTTTTTTATCTTTTTTGAAAAGTAATAATACCATCACATAGCCCTGCTATTCTAGTTTCTAATGACTTGTCGTTTATTGTACCATTTGTGCAAAAAGTAAAACAAAAAAGCAAAAGTATGAAGCCAATAAAAAAATAATTTGGTTCATACTATATAACCTCATCGTTCTACATTTTGCAAAGATATTGCAATAAATGATATCTCGCTAGAAATTGTAATCATAGGACTACCTGATGGTGTTATCACATTAATAAAAAGAGTAGAAACTTCAACGAAAAAAGGCAAAAACAAACATTTGCTGCAAAATTACGAGCAAAATTACCTTTAAACAAATCCCTGTAACCTTACCCTGTCTCAAAATGATGTAGAATCATGTTTTTGTGGTAATACAATAGGTCTTACCGTATTTACTCTAATTACACCCTATGGGGGATAATTTTTCAACCTTCCAAAAATCGGAAATTTTTGAATTCAATCTCGAGATTTTCGAGTGCTCAACCAAGATCCAAAAAGTGAAATCGGTAGAGCTCGTGGGAGTTAAGAAACCGCAAAAAACAGCTTTGCAAAATATTGACTCTGCTCTTAGATAGATACCCTCAAGGTTGGGGGTGGGGGATAATTAGAGACTGGGGTATAATTAGAGTAAATACGGTACTTAATTAGATTTAAAATACCGAAATTCAATCTTATAGCAAAGATGTTGTAGCAAAGATCAAATGAAATAAGGCTAGGCTTGTTTTTGAAACCTGTTCCATATTTGAGCGCGGCCGAAAAACCAGTGGCAGCAACGCGGCGGTGGGCGAAAATGAAATTAGAGCGGCGGCGAAAAAAGCAGCGCCGGCAGTGGCGGTGGTGAAACAGCGGCGCCGCTCACGGCAGCGACTGGCTCAATGTTTTTAACGGCAGCGCCAGCAGCGGCGGCGGCGCGCCGCTCGCGCAAGTGTGGCTTGTTCTGTTTTTAAAACTTTTAGTAGTGTTTTGCATACATTTATAAAATTGTTTTTATTTTTGCGAATTAAACGTAAAACTCACATTTAAAAAAAGTAGACAGGAAAAAAAAACAATACAAGTATAAAGGAAGAAAAAATTGGGAGTGATACATTGAAAACAAAATTAGGAAAATAATATATTTATTTTAGCAAACTAAATTTTTAAAAGCTTAGCTGAAATAAATTTGAGCTTTTTCCAGTATTTACAACACATTTCACACACAAAAAAACAATATAGATGAATAAAGAATGAATATGTTCTCTATATAGTATTGCTTACTGCTTTTTAGCTTCTAATAGCAAAGCCACAGCCTTGCCTTTTTCCAAAACGCCTTCACTATTTTTGGAAATCCCTTTCTGAACCACCGTCTTAGTGGCTTTAGCCTTTGACTTTAAAAAAGGCTGAGGTCCAATAAATCCTCCTGGTCCACCACCTGGATAAAATGGTCCGCCACCCATTCCAGCGCTAGGCGGGAAAGGAGGTAGAGGTCCATAAGCTGAAGAAGATGTTCCATATTCAGCATCAGCGGAAGCTAGTGTGGTGTATGGCTTGAGACCTGGACCAGGGTAAGGCCCCATAGGTAGGTATACTGGACCATAAGGGTTTGGAGAGGCTGGGCCATAAGGGTTAGGAGGGGATGGGCCGTAGGACACTGGCTCAGGAGGATAGTAGGGTTGGGGTGAGGGAGGTGGAGCTGGGTAGGAAGATTGACCAGAATAAGAGGATGGTCTATAGCTGGAAGAGCTTCCCTGGTTGTAACTGCTTGGCTGGGGTGGAGGGGGTGGAGGTCCGTAACTGCTGGAGTAGGAGGTCTCATAGGAGGATGGGGCAGGCTCTGGGGGACCGTAGCTACTGCTTCCGGAATTTCCATAACTACTGCTTCCAGAGGAGCCGTAGCTGGAAGACGAGCCGTAGGAGGAGGAGGGAGAGGAGTAACCACTGGAGTAGGAGGATGGAGCTTCAGGAGCTGTGTAGGAGTAGCTGAAATTTTTTTATGAGTCTCAAATTATAAGACTAGGTTAAAATTTAGAAGATACGAAAGTATGATACTCTTATGACCGAAAGTTTTTGCATACCTAGATGACGAAGGACAACGAGGTACTGCAGGTGGACAATTCATGGCCTGAGAGCAACAGCTGGAGTTTGGAAGACAGGCATCTGCACTTCTTTGGCCAATCCAATTAATAAAAACTGCACAAAACACAGCAAAATAATTTTTCAAAGCACACAGAGATCTTCTTTGCCTGAGCATTTTTCAAGGCAAATACCTAGCCAGATAAAAAACTTTTTCGACAACAATAAAAAACAAATTTGGTCCCAACAACTAAACGCACAAATACAAGTGGACTATCTGTATACCAAATAGCTGTAGCTCCTGGCCTTTTATATGTACAAAATTACATGTAAAAATGTGTGCATATAGAAAAAGCAGAAGATTATTGCTTTATTTGGAATTTGGAAAATTCCTCTTTGTTGTGTAGGTATATGCATTTCACTTTCTGGTGGTGTTTAGCCTCTATTGTATGTGTGCATAAGTCTTGCTTGCTCAAGGCTGCTGCTGGATCATCCTCTATTAAATCTCTTTGTAAAATGGCCTTTGGCTGGAGGAAGATGACGAAACAACCATGTTGCATGGCTGGAGAAGTAGGATTGATACTGGACTTGTAGACTATCTTGCTGGCTATTGAACAAAAAAGTGTATATAATACTGTTGTCTATTGTTACAATTTTGTGCAAAACTGGTTTTTAAGGTGGTTTTAGACGAGAAAAAATAAGTTGCAGTGACCAGTGCTTATTCGCATATGGTTTTTGTACATTTTCTTTTGAAGAGTCTCAATGCAAATAATACTAATTACTCAACTTCGCATCAAAAATTTGTCTAACAGTACACTTTGGCATTTCGCAAAGTTTTTTTTGTGGAACAAGTAGGATCAAATTTTTACAATGAGAATTCAGTTTAAATAATGAATGTAATACAGTCAACTCTCGATACAGTGTAGCCCCGGGGACGAGAAAAAATATACACTATATCGAGGGTTACACTATATCGAGGGTACACTATAAGCCAGTTTGGCTCAGGGCTGACCAAATCAGGTTCAAAATATATGCACTATATCGAGATCTACACTATATCGAGGGTACACTATAAGCCAGTTTGGCTCAGGGCTGACCAAATCAGGTTCAAAATATATGCACTATATCGAGATCTACACTATATCGAGGGTACACTGTATCGAGAGTTGACTGTAAAGTGAAAATATTCACAATTCAAGTCTCGAAAATATCAAAGGTGTTGACTAAGTCCTTTAAAGACAGTTTTCTTCTTGAAGAGAATATTTTGAGTTTAGCAAATTTGAACATACATATTAAATTTTCGGTCGCAAAGTTATCTATAAAAGAAACTTTACTCTACTATCAGTGTCTTTTGTAACCAATAAATTTTGTTCTTCTTGCATTTGCCTTCTCACTTTTATTCTTACAAAAAAGAGCGAAGAAGTATAATTTCAACTGTTTATTTCAGTTTTGAACTAACTAAATTGTTTCAAATCATGTCTGTGCCCATCCAAAACGTCTCTATTAACAGTGAAAAGGAATTGATAGAAGAGTTGCAGCAAATTTTTGACAAATTTAATCATACTGAAACTTTTGGAAGAGTAGCTGCCAATGTATTTTTTAGTTTTTTGATAGTTTTTTTTATTATTTTTTTTGCAGTTAAAAGTAACTCAAGCAAGCGTTTCCTCAATAACAGTAGAATTTGTGCTGTGCGGGCAACATGTAAATAGCAAACAAACTTTGCATGGAGGTCTAACAGCTGCTCTGACCGATATTGGTCGGTTTAAAAATAAGAAAGTTGATTTAAAAATTAAGTTTAGTTGTATTTAGTGACATCTAGGGCAGTTGGAGCAGCAACCAATGATGTTCCTAGAGCATCTTTCGATTTATCAGTCAAGTTGGTCAAACAGATTTTTTTAGGCTTAGGTAATGGTGACATGGCCATTGGCACAACTGTTTCAAAAACTGGATCGACCTCGTAATTTTTGGGTGATCAACCAAAATCGAAAAAGTGCAAGCGAGAGAACTACTAGGAGTTAAAAAAATGCAATAAACAGATTTACAAAATATTGAGGATGGTATGAAATTGATTCTGGACTGTAGTCCCTGCAGAGGGGGTGGGGCTGTTTATTAGAAGAGGACCGACTAATTAAGGATTCAGTTATTGATAAACTTCTTTTTGAAACTTCTAGATTTCAGTTATATGATGCCAGCTAAACTAGGAGACACAGTAACTATTGAAGGCATATGCTTAAAAATTGGTCGAAGTGTAGCTTTTACAGGTTAAATACCATTTTTCATTTTAAATAAATTTCAATTGTCTTAACAGAAGCCATATTTCGACGTAAATCCGACAACGTAATTATTGCAAAGGGCACACACAACATGTCTCTAATGCATCATCTTAGAAAGCCAGTTGAAAGCTAATGATTGCTACACATTTTTTTCTATTTATAAATCAGTGTGAAATCAACTGTATGTTATATCATTTTCAGAAGCTTACACGTTAGGTAAATTTATTCAGCCCTATAGTTTAGCCTAGTTAAGCTGCGAACTTTTTTTTAACGTTTAACACTCTAATTCTCAAGCGTAACAAGTGCCACAATCGACTCAGAATTTCTGTTTTGCAAGACTCTCAAAAACATTCGAAAAATACTTTGATGTAAGACTCTTTCTTTGCTAAGAAAATACTAAACTTCGGACACTTTATTCGTGCTTGGTGATCGGAAACTGCTTTAAAAAATTGAAACTAGGGTTGGCATATCTCCGGAGACTTTCTAAGTCGGAGATATAACCAGCGATTTTCTAATTTTCCGGAAGTTTTCGGAGATTTTCCAAATTTGGAACTTCAAACTTTCTGGCACACAGAACATCAATATTTATACATCAATCATAACAATATCAATCACTCATAAACAAATCATGGTCATCATAATCAGAAGTTTCTTCAATATTTTCTTCAAATGGTTGTTCCACTTATTCAGTTTCTTCCACGGCGGCTTCAGGAGATTTGCGTGTTCGGTAACAGTATAGAGTTCATATTCGGAACTTTGTAATTTTTCTCTGAAAACAAAGATCAGTAAAAAAACCATTAACACAAATTTTGAATTCCTCTCGAGACAAAAAATTTAAATATTGAATTTTTTGAAAGTTTAAATAATTTTTGTATCGAGAGGAATTCAAAATTTGACGCTGATCTATTTGTTGTAAGAGCAGTTTTTAAACAATTCAACCACGCTGAGCACGAATCCGGTGTTAAATTTTGAAAATTGTCAGTTTGAACTGCAGTAAAGGCAAATTTTAGTAACCTAGCTTACAGAAGCCATAACTTTGCAAAGAACAATCTTTTGATTATTTTCTCTCCAGATTCGGAATCTCTATAAAGTTCTCTACAAAACAGTATTCACACTTAGTTAGTTTATTAATTAGTTAGTTAGTTTATTAGTTTATTAGTTTTATTTATAAAAGTTTCAGCCATTTGAAAATGAGTCCTTATCAAATGTCTGAAACTATAATCTTTGGAATTTTGCGGCAGTAATTTTATATTACACACAGGCAAATAAATAGTCAAAAGGTAGCGCTGCTTCTCTTCTACAACATGCAGTTTGCAGCTTAAAAAATATTTAGTATATTAAAACTTATGACCATTTTTCGTACTTTTGTGCCAAGCTAAAGATCTAAAAAACTTTAAATTTTCATAAGGCTCTAGCAAAACTTTGTTGACGAAAATTTTTAAAACTGAAAACACCACCGTGTTTAGTCCACCAGGCAAAGAGGTTACTCCATCACCCTAGTCTTAAAAAGTAAAATAAAAACTAAAAACCCTAAATTTAAAATCTGAACTGACTATTTCATGTCAAAAGACTTGACTCAAGGCTATCTATTTACAGCTTTCTTTGCTTAATGAACAAAAGATTTCATTTTAATTTGGGTATTTTTTAAGATTAGAAATATAAATACTTAAAAATAAACAGAAAATTTACTTTTTTTTCAAACATAATATTCTGCCAAAAGATAAAAAACAGAAGTGTTTTGAATACAAAAGCACTCTACTAAACAAAGAAAAGTAATGTACACACTGCTTATGCACATATAATACATATTTTAATCAATTCAATTGGCTTGTATTTAAAAAATACAATTGTGATCATTTTTAATATTTCTTTTATTGTTCGAATTCAGCTTAAGTTTGTGCTTGCTGTCTCTTCCAAATGGAGGGTGACAACGAGCTTCATTCATTTATTGGCAAAGGCACACTTCCTTTTCGCAATAATGGCACACATACTGCAACTTTTTCTCTTGACAAAGCATTTGACCATTCTAATACTCTTGCTAACTCAGATGGTAGGATTAAAATTACGAGTTTAAAATAAACAATAGGTGTACAGTCGAGTGCCGATATAACGGCACCCCAAAAAGTTTGTTCCCGCCTTGGGTCCGACACTTTTTTTACCTTGATTTTTGAAGGCTTTGGTTTGGTCTTCTATTCCGATTTCTCTATTCCGATTTTGCCGATCGTCTTTCAAAAACTAAATAATTTTGCCTCTAAAAAGCAAAACCTCGGTATAACGACAACCCTTTTCGAAAATAGGGTGTCGTTATATCGAGGTTTTGCTTTTTTAGAGGCAAAATTATTTAGTTTTTGAAAAACGACCGGCAAAATCGGAATCTTTGCGATATTTGGGACCAGACTGTCAAAACAGAACTGGTAAAAGCCTTCAAAAATCAAGGTAAAAAAAGTGTCGGACCCAAGGCGTGAATGACCTTTTTGGGGTGCCGTTATACCGGCACTCGACTGTATTAGCTTAACCCTTGAACTACGACAAGTTTTTTGTCACAGCATGAAATTTGTGTTTTTTTCAATAAACTGCAAAACAATGATCTTTTTCATATTCATCTTGATATATGAATTTTTTGCTCTTTTCGTATGTTTATTCAGATTCACTTTTTTCCCCAAAATAGTAGGTTTCCCAAAATAGAATAGCGGGTTAATAGCGAGAATCTAGTTCACCATTTTTAGATTTATACTATTTATACCAGGGTACGTAAATGTACTTTTTATAAGAGTTGATTTTTGAGCACCGAAAAAAAGATTTTGACTAAAACCTCAAAAATAAAAAAGATTTGGGGTCCCGAAATATTTTTAATTTTTGAGGTTTTAGTCAAAATCTTTTTTTCGGTGCTCAAAAATCAATAAGCACTGGATAAAATGGCACTTTTTTACGAACAATGACAAAATTATACTTTTTTCGGCCAAATGTACTTTTTTTAATTTCGGGTTACGTACCCTGATTTATACCGAAAATTTAAAGTAGGAACAAAATTCGGAGGCATCCTGAAATTCTCTTATTTACGGTTATTGGAAGCATACATGAAAATTGATTGTTCGGATTGATTGATCGTCAGTTGAGAAACGTGGAAAATGAGCTAACTTTGTAAAAACTCTTAATCAACCCTTCAACCGGGAAACTTCTAGCTATTTAAACAAAATGAAAAATTTGACAAAAAAAGCAGCTATCACCTGCGCGCACTCACTTACCTTAGACATAATTCCGAGCAAGACTCTTGATCAAAATGCATTTAGAAGCTCTTTTTGCCCAGCTCCAGTGACCAAAACATGGTGAAACAGCCAAATGGTCGAAATTTCAAAATGCCCAAAACTCAATTTTTTATTGACCAGAACTAAAAAATAATGTCTTTTTTGAACTTCTGAGGTGATTTTAGGTTGATATAGGGTGTTTGGAAACACTTTTAAAAAAATTTCATTTGGGGGGGTATACTCCGGTAGGGTCTAAATTTCTTTGAACTTGCGTCGGAGAGCCGTGCATTGCAAACCAAAACAATTTTTTCACCATAAAATATTGAGTTATTCTGGAAAGGTGGAAAAATTACCCAAATTTTTGAACGGCCAGCAAAACATGAAATTTCAAACAAAAACAAAAAATAAGTTGTCAAACTAAAGCCTAACGTGTTCTCTTTTTAATAAACAAAAAATCTTGGTGAATGATTAAAAAATAAGAAAGTTATGGCCAAAACAAAACCGGGGACAAGTTTGGGACACACAGTATGCTGTTTTAACACAAAAAGGTCTTGTTTACGTTCAATGCTCTACTGAAAACATAAGAGTCTTTTCCATGAAGGGACGACCAGTCATCGAATCCCCTTCTTCCAAGTGACGATCAATCGACCTGTTTACTGACAGTGTCAATCTGACACACGAGGAATTGTAATTACTCTGTTAAAGAACATTTGTTTAACTCGATATTACTCATTTTGTATTATTTGAGGCATGGACAGAAAGATGGAATGCTCTTATGCCAAGTGTTTGGTCCTTATCTTGTTCATAATTGCTGCCATAATCTTCACTCTTTTTGCCTACAATTTCTATGAGCTCAGCAACGAGATCGACCAATTACAGCGTGAAATAGTGGATTGCCACAGAAGTTTTGTCTAATAAGATTTTTTCCTAGACAAATAGTCCCTTTTAACAAATGATTTTTTTAAATTTTGCACTGTTTAACTTGTTTTTAAGCAACATGGAAAGTAAAACTGGCTATTTGCATTCTTTTGTTATTTCTTTTATCCGATTGCATATTTAGTGTGTTTCAAGGTGTTTTCTCTCCCCTAAATTCTCATCAGGTTTACATGTCATGTTGGTCATTGCAAGTAACACAATCAAACCTGTTTATGTATGTAAATAGCAAGAAAGCCATTTTAGTTTCTTTTACATATGTTTTTCTAATTCTATTTGTGAGCGGTAGGCCAGAGCACATTACAACCGACTTTAATGGGTAATTTTTTTAAGGAGACCCGATTTTTTTAATAGATGCACTTGGTTTAATCTAAAAATATAGAGAGAAACACATAATTAAAGGGTTCGATCTGTAGTTATTAATAAAATTTGTCCTCGTTTTGGAACTCAAAATCTTATTATTTTTTAGAATTTTACGCCAAAATCTTCTTTTTTAGCTCCTAAAGAGCAACAAGCACTGGATAAAATAGCATATTTTGTATATCTTAAAGTTTTTATTTTGACCAAATGTTCTTATTTTCAAACTTTTAGACCCAGGTATATGGTCGGGTAATTTTCTTAAACAGCCCGAATATACTAGGTACGGTGCTATTCAAGTTTTTAGTTTATGAAAAACTTCGGATGTATAATATTTAAAGAAAACACCTGTTTTAGCCAGTCGTATTAGAATTAAAAAAACCTTGCTCATTTAAATTTTCTATTGCACAAAGCTATGAAAATGTTTTATGTGAATTTGTTTTCGAAATATACATTGAAAATTTACATATACTTAATAATTATTTTGTTACACAAACCAAATTGCTGTAAAAATATAAAAGATATTGTCATTTTCCTTTTCCTCCTGTGGGATAACCTTCTTTGGGTCCGGCAGAGTAGCTTTCTGCAGCAGTGGGGGCGGCGTAATTGCCAGGTGGAGGAACATATTGGGCAGCTGGGGGTGAGGCAGCATAGCTAGGAGGTGGCAGTGGTTGGACGGCATAGCTGGGAGCTGGAGGAGGTGCTGCATAACTGGATGCAGCTGGAGGTGGTAGAGCATAGCTGGATTGTTGATGAGGAGCCGAATAACTTCCACCTGATCCACTGCCCGATGAACAACACCTTAGGCAAAAAGTTTAAGTGAAATTAATGTAATTTTTTGAAGCTGCCTTTGTGTGAAACTACCTCCCCGAAATAAAAAAAGAAATCTTAAGCTGTTTAAAAGACTTACGAAGAAGCACATCTAGAGACTTGTTGACACATAGGTTGACAACATCCACCACCTCCGCCTAATCCTCCAAGACAAGCATAGGAAATGTGCACAAAGACAAAAAATATAGCCCACAATGTGATTGACGTAAAATGCATAACTATAAATAGAATCTTTTATTTTGCTAAAAAAGTTTAGTATCCAACAATAGCTACCTTAAGTTTTTTTTTATCATTTTTCAGTTTTGATATTTGTTTAATTGATATCCACCTTAAGATGAAAAGGTCCAATTTTTTAAAGAAAAGTTTTTCGGCTATTATTTTTCAACCCTCTAAAAATCTTGGAATTGTCAATCAAAAATGGCCTTAATTCTGAAATCATAGTCAAGAAATTAGGGAGATGTGGTGGTTATCAGTGAGTGGAAAAAATTATAGCAAATACAATATAGAGTCAAACCTGGGTATTGGAGCACTCCGATATAAAAGCACTTCCGATATAAGAGCACCTTGGTCAGGTACCGAGGGGTGCTCTTATATCCAGGTTCGACTGTATGTCAAAATTGAAAAGCTGTTTTTGAACACAACAAAAAATTGTAAACATTTATTTATACAAATGTAAAAGCAACTAAAAGCACAACAGACTTTTCTCAAACATAAGCTATGCAATTTTTCGGATCTTCCAAATGTCCATCTTCTAGCAAAACCGGTGTAGCTACTGGCAAATTCAGCCATCCATGACCATTCAGAAAAAAGTAGGATAAGCACAACGATAGCAGAGATCAGCACAACATCTTAATGGCATTCTAATGATGATCCAGACGCACAAAGCCTTTTTCTTCTCTTCATTTTATTGGTTTACAATAATAGCAGGCAGAGCAGGGCTATCCACACAGTTTTCTGCTGTTTGATTATCCGGTTTTCCAAAGAAACTAGCCATGTGTTTTTTCTTTTGCTTGGAAATAGAAGAAAAATGTTGTGATGGTCAAGGTGAAGGCTATGGAAGAAAAAAACTCACTTGTTGGTGAAAATAAACCTTTAATTTTAGTACATCTAATAGAAATATGTGTACAGTCAAAACTTTATATACCGTATTTCCTCTAATTAGTGACGCCCCCACTTTGATGGTCTGTATCTCAGTAGTCATAGAACAAGAAATGTATCATAGCACTGAAAAGTTACACTAGACAATTTGGCGCCAGGGGGGGGGGTGAGGGTTGTTGACAAGTGACCGACTAGTCGGAACCCAACTTGTCTAATACCGAATAGTCGCTAGGCTAAAACTGGATTTACGACTAGTCGGAAACGATTTTTTTTGACCCAAAATTAAAATTTTTAAAAAAATTTTCCCATTTTCACCCAAAATCAAACTTTTTTCAAAATTTTCACTTTTTTTCACCCAAAATCGAAATTTTTTCAAAATTTTTCACATTTTCGCCCATAATCAAAATTTTCACTTTTTTCACCCAAAATCGAAATTTTTTCAAAATTTTCATTCATGTGTAAAATCAATAACTGGTTATATCTTCACAAATTTGTTTTTCACTTTTGTGTCGGTACATAAAATTAAACGAATAAGAGAAAGTAGCGAGGGTTATTTTGCTTTTAAAATGTTATATCTTTAATTTATCAGATCTGGATAGACAGTTTTTTCATTTTTTCTGATCGCAGTAAAAATGTCTCTGACATAATACAACTTTTTACGAACGAAATTAATATGTCAAAAATAGTGTCCTGAAACTTGTCCTAAACTGGACTAAATAAACTAAACCTCGCGCCTTTTTTAATTAAATTTCCGACTTATTTTTAAAATTCTATTTTTCCTCAACTTAACATAACCTCAACAGCCATAATCTTTGCTTCCGTCTCATTGAGGAAACTCATATTCACTCCCTTTTCACACTTATAAAAATTCTCATTGCCTCGTGTGCAGATTGCACGCGAACAGACAGAAACAGACAGCACACAGAAATAGACAGCTATGAAACAGATAGCTTAATAAACAAATGAGCAGATTCAACGAATGAGATATATGTGCTGCATAAAATATACACAGAAAGTAAGACCTGAAGCATGAAATTAAATTTCTCATATTTGAACGATTCAATTTTGCGATGCAACCTACCACTGGACAGTTCACAGATATGAGACTTAACTACAAAAGCATCGAATCAATCCAACTGGACTGATCTATGTAGTATCACAAAAAGGCACCACCCCTTGAGGAACAACACATGAGACATATACAATGTGAACAGACAAAAAATTTATTTCACGAATACAAACAATACAGTAAAATTATTAAGATTTTTCGAAGACTTCATTCTTGTGCGAACCACCAGGAAGTTGCCGTCACCAGATCACCAAGGAAGCCGATACCTGCAAATGATATAAATACAAAATTTTACAGCACAACCTATTTAATGCATCACACATGGGACATTATACGTAAGACATGAACGATAACACATGAGGCATGAACCACAAATAATGCATGAGACTCTCAGAATTAAGAATTAACCACGCTCCAGTGTCAAGTCCAAGTGTCTCAAGTATTTACCATTATTAAGGCACTTGGACTGGACTATAATTCATACTTAAATCAAGACCATGTGATTCACTAATGCGATACATTTACCAAAAGCATCACTCTAATGAGATACACCTTCAATCCCAATCCAAGTCAAGTTACATGTCTTTGTTTGGCTTCAATTGAGACTCAACTATGAACCACAGTCAGTTTAAGTACTTTAAGTATTTACATTGTCGAAGCACCTGGACTGGACCAATTCATACTTGAGTCAAAATGCCATAGAACAAATATATGCCATTTACTTTTATTTCGAGGGGTGTTATCAAACAGTCTATAAAGTAGAGTGACGAACGCTAAAAAACACTAAAAAAACGAACACTAAAAAACATATAAAAAATGCACTCACACTTTAATTTTGAAAAAATAGGCTTTACCAAATCTTGAGAAAATTTTTACTTCATTTCTCATTAATCACCGTTTAATTTTTATTATTATTATTTTTAATCACCATCTCATGGACCGTACTTGTCATTTCGTATTTCTTATATTAGCGCGGCATGCTCTTATAGAGTGACACACCCAGGCGGTGTTCGAAAAATAGATCTATTAGAGGAAATACGGGGCGGCACCGAATTGATCAACACTTTTTTGAGGTTACAGATTCGAAACCTGGTGGTAGTAGACATTATTTTTCCTAGAATAGTAGTCATAATCTAGTTTTTAGAGGGCCAGTAAGCCTCAAGGTGGGTAGGAAAACCACCGGGTACGTCCCCTAAATGGGTATCCACCTCATCAATCTGAAATTTTGAATTTAGCTGAAAGTTATTGAAAATCATTGTACCCTATCCAGAGTCATGTTCTGGACACGGTTTGACAACGCTAAAAAGCGACTTGACTTACAGAAGCCCCAGTTCTGGAGCAGTTTCCTATCCAGGTGTATGGAAACGCCTAACGCTGAAATACAGTAGTTATGAAAAAATAAATATCATAAACAATTAAAACACAGTTTCGGATCTACACTGGATCATGAATCAGCCATTTTTCTAAAATAGACCCTTGAAAAAAAGTTCAGGTGTTTATAAAATGTAAGAAATATTTTAACACCATGTACTTATATTTTATCTTCCAATGAAACAATAGTCAAGATTGAAAGAATATATACGAAAGATAAAAAGTGTTTGTCATTTTTCAAGCATTTTGTATATTTAGCTCTATGCCAAGTAGAGACTTATAATCATCTTTTTTTGCAGTTTCTTTAATTTGTTTACGCTTTTTCAAATACTTTTTCATTTCTTCATTTAATTTAGCACTATTGACCTGTTTGCCTTTATTTTTACAAAGATCCTCCAATGCGTTCATTAATTCGTTATAATATCGTTCAACCATATAAGGATTTTCCTTATCAAATGGTTCCTTTATGTCTATAGCCAGGATTTCAAGTGTATTTGATTTTCTGTCTTCCGTGTATTTCAATTCGCCTACTTTCTTATCAGATTCAAATAAGGTGATATTGTCTTTTTCGTATATCATAGATAATGGCAATTTTTCAAATTTCACATTTACTTAAATTTTTTTAGTTTGTTATTGTTACCAAATAAGTATTTCGAAATACGGATATTGCCGATATTTTTATTATTGAAAAAACTACCTAGGATAGTCTCCCAAGCGCTCGGCTTGAAGGGTTAGAGACACACATTTGCCTGCGACGTGAATCTGAGAAAGACTCTTGATCAGAAATTCATATAAAGTAAACTCTCGATTTTCCGTCACCTTCATGACGATTTGGTTGGTTTTGCCTTAAATAAGGCAAAACGTCACTCGCTAATCCGTCATCTCGATAATCCGTCACTTAAATGGTGAAAATTATCAATAAATAAACTCTTGTTAATCCGTCACTTTATGTTTTTATGCATTTTTTTTTGTTTTAACTTACCGATGAGTACTCTTAAACGTCCGAACAAGAAGCGAACACTGGAAGAGAAGAACGCAATACTTGATGCGGTGGCCAAAAACTCCAATCTTTCTGCGCTAGCCAAGCAATTTGGTATGCCTGGAACAACTATTAACGATATTTTGAGCGAGAAACAGAGTATCCTCAGCGCAATCGAAGATGGAAGTGAGCCAAGCGTGCGCGACTGACATCCGGCAAGCATCAACACATGGAAGAAGCATTCATCCGGTGGCATAAACAGATCATGAGTCAAATTGTTTCAGTGAGCGGTGAATTGCTGAAGGTTAGAATTTTTGGCCTTGTGTTTGTTCAAGTAAATATGATGCTCGTGCAACCTTTTGTAGGAAAAGGCGCTGGCGAATAAGCTGGAAATCGTCGACTTCAAAGCTAGTGAGGGATGTTTAACCACTTTCAAGGGCCGTCATAGAATCAAATTCGAGACAGAGCAAAGTGAAGCTGTGGGTCGCCGGCGACCCCACCAGTAAAAGATGCTAGTTTTTTGAAGATTTATTTTATTTCCTGTTAAAAAGGGGGTCGAAAAAAATATTTAAAAAACAAAAATGTTCTGCAGACATTAGTTCATAAGTTACAAAAAGAGTTTACTCCATAGCCACATGTTTTTTCAAAGTTAAAGGAATTTTTTAAAACTTCCGTAATTCTAGGGTTAAGATTTTTAGTTTAAAAAGTGTTGAGAAATGTTATTTTTATCATGTTAAGCAAAAAAAGTCTAGAAAGTGATATTGGGCCATTTTTAAAGAAATTAGGAGAAGGGCCAACTGTATAAGAAGTAAGTACTTCTAAGCCAATAGGAGTATTTCAAAAGGCGATTACCAGGTCAATTCAATTGAAATATAAGTTCGTTGAGTACTCTCTAGGAATAAGTACCGGAAAACATTATCAATACCTAACAGCATCGGTGGCTCAATAGTACAGAAGCGGCTCAATGGTAAAGTTGGTCGTCATTTCAATTTCCATAGAATGCGGCCGGCCGCTAAATTTTTCAACCCTCCGAAATTCGAAAATTTAGAGGTAGATCTCGAAAATTTCGGGTGAAATCCAAAATCGAAAAAGCGGAATCGGTAGAGCTCGTGTGAGTTAAGAAAATGCAATGAACAGATTTGCCAAATATTGACTTTTGGTTGAGATTAGGTCTCAAAGTAAGGGGGACCGCTAAATTAGAGACGGCCGCATAATTAGAGAAAATCGGTTTTATTCTCGTTTGAATTTGACGGGTACCCGCCTTGAACAATATTCCCATCGGCGAAGAACATGCTCCTTTTGGCAGTAGCGCCACGTTCCCCACCTTAGAATTGACTGGATCCGCCCTGTTCATTTTTTAATTTTTTAAGCTTATGGTTAGGCGCAGTGCAGGCTAAGGCTCAAAATAACACTCAAAATATTTTTCTCACGAAAACATGTTTGAGTGTGTCCTAGCGTATGTTATCCTACACTGAGTATAAGTCTAAGCACAAGCAAAAATAGCCAAAATGAACAGGTGAAGGCAAAATGGATTACAGGATATGGCCAGATCATAACACCAATAAAAAAACAACAACGGCATTTTCGCATCCCTAGAGAAAATCACCGAAAAATCAGAAAACTAAAATATAACCGCTTTAACCGCTTCGTTGATTTACACAGCCCTGATTCTAAATAAAAAATATTTGCTAGGTTCTGAAGATTATTTAGAGTATAAGATGCATGGCATTTCAAAACGCCCGAGAAGGTTCATTTTGAATTTTTGGACGTGTTTGCATGCCGCAGTGGGTGAAGCTTTCCGTCACAACATTTTACATAGCAAATAAGGCGATTTTCCTTGAAGTCACAAGTTCAACTTCACTTTCGATTTTTTAATTTTTTGCAAAATTTTAGTTATGGCTCGTTCACGGACTCTGACTTAGACTTTGCAAAATTTTAGTTATTAGCCTATTCGACGTAAAATAAAAAGTTTGGAACTCACTCTTCTGATCAAACTATACGAGTTTTTTTAATTTCCCGCAAAAATTTGCTTGAAGTTCAAAATGCAACTTTTTGGGCGTTTTGAAAGGCCGTAAGATGTATACCAATTAAAAAAAAGTATTGATCTAGAAACATTAAAAATTTGTAACGAGACTCTTGTTACATTGAAACATGGGAAAAGCTTGACGAAAATCTACGTTCAAAATTATTCTTCTATAAGTGTCACAAAACAACCTGCATTTTTCCAAAAATCATAACTATTTACCTGGTTGGTAACTTGCAACTAAAATATCTCTTTTTATCTTAATACACACGTTTTTATTATAAAAAATTATAAAACCTTTTAAAGAAGCCGGAAAAACAGACTGAGCTTTTTCGTTTAATTTGATCGTTCCTGTTTTCTCGTCCAACTCGGTCATTTTTTCTTCTTTTCTTCTTCTAACTTTATCATTCATTCTTCCTAGAGTGGCCCCACCATATATTTCAGCTACGCACATCAAGAAAAAAAAAATTTTAAATACAAAATTTTTCATTTCTCTTAAGTGAATCTAAATTTTTTTATATTATAAGATATGATTTGCGTAAGGCTCCCCCAAACTCCGCCGAAACACGTCTACCGAAACTTTTTTTCCTTTTTTCTTTAAAACTTTCTTTTTTTTTAACATCCAACTTTTTATTTTTTTCTTGAAAATTCTTACTACCAAAATGAGCACAAACATCTGGCAATCATTCTGAGTATGAAACTTTTGAGAAAAATAAATAAAATATTTTTATACTGAATCAATTTCCGGTTGTCTCGGTAGACGTGTTTCAGCGGAGTCTGGGGGAGCCTGTACTGAATTGTTAGGAAATAAACAACTGATTTCAAACTTACAAGGAAGGGACCCTGACTGTGACCTGGAGGAGCTTTTTTTGTTGCGCTTATTCTTGTACAGCGTGCCCAATCTAGCTCCCCAGCTATGAAAATTAACAACACTTTAAAGAATGACTCATGGGTCAGTTATGAAAAACCATGATATGGGTATCGTGGTATTTTTAAAACTTTGAGTTTTGTGGGCCTTCAGAGCTGGGGAGCCAGATTTGTCAGGAACTTGGGTACGCTCTACAGGAATACGCAGAAAAAAAAATTCGTTCAAGTTTTCTCAGGTCACAGTCAGGATCCTTTTTTAGCGAAGAATCAAATAAATTTCGAAGAGCAGAGGTATAGCTTTGGTGAAAATGTCTTATTTACTGATAATGCCTTTTTTATCAAAAAGGCTATTCAAGAGTCTTGTTTACGTGTATATAGCTGACGCTTGCTGTGAAAATCAATAACTGTCTAACTGCATGTCTTTGAAAATTTATGCCAGCCAAATATAGGCCAGCCACATCATTCTTTTTCACAGTGCCGGTTTATCGAGAGTAGACTGTGTGCAGCAACAGAACAATTGCCCCCACACTCAACCGAACGCAGGGGGTGGGGATGTGTTTTAGGGGAACAAATTATTAGGGGTTTTTATATCGAGCGTTGATTGTATTTTCTTTCTTTGTTCTACTGATATTTTTTAGGTGAAAATGAGCATCTCGAATGCTGTAAAACCTCTATCATGAGACCCCCCTTCCCCTGTTAATAGACCACCTCTAATCACAGGGGTGGATAAGGCAAAAAGTGGTGTGAGTGGTAAAATTTAGAATGAACAAGGGCTGCGCACGGGTGGGCTAAATTAAATAGTTGGTATTTAAAAATACCCTACAAAACGTCATTTTATTACTCTCTCATCATCCTTAGAATACTCAAATTAGTACATAAATCAAGTCTTGGAATCTGAAAAAAGATAAAAAAAAGTTTTGCGCCAAGGAGATGCGCACTTGGTTAGGTTGGTTTATAGTAGTATACAAAAGGGCGGTTCTAGACCACTCATTCACGAAATTTTTTTTGTTAATTTCAAAATGGATTTTTTGAGATTATAGGTTATGCGGAAAATGAAAAAACTGACTTCACCATCGTGTTCCTTGAAAAGTTGAGCTTATGTAAACCGAAGTTACAATCCGTAATTCCCGTGTTAATGCAGGAAACTTTTCAATGGGCTGATACGGGAAAGTTTGTAAGGAATTTTGCCAAACAAAAAACCCTAACGCGGCAGTTTTTCATGATGAATCGAATGGTGTAATAAGAATTTGACGACAAAAATTAAATTAATGGGCCACTTTTTTCTACCAAAACAGCAATTTTGTCTAAAAAATTTGAATTCAAATGAGTTTTCGCGCCAAGACCCGAAAATTTTCGGGCGACGACAGGGACCAAAGGTCAAGGTCAATATCGATGCAACTTTTGGCGCCGAAAAACATTGAAAAGAACACTTTTCAAATTTCTCGACAAAAATGGGCATTTTCAGCCATTTGAAATTTTGAATTACCGCAAAAATCGCCTTTTTTAATTAACTGTGTAGGGGTATGGGTTATAGTTGTTTTTAAGCAGTTTTTAGTCCTGAAAAGAATTAAATTAAAAAAAAAAGAAATCATCGCCAAAATTGTCATTTTGGCGCATTTAAATTGGCGCAAAAAGAGAAATATTAAAAAAGAATATAATTGGTTTACCGGGTCTAATGGCCGCGCGCCAGCGCAAGCCTATGGAAAAAGAATTGAGTGACATTACCAGGTATAAAGGCCGCTCGCCAGCACAAGCGTGCGGAAAAAACAACTTACTGGGTCAACCGGGCCAATCACCAGCCAATACCCAAACCACGTGGATACTTCCAAACTACCAGCGGGTACTCGAACAACCAGCGTGTACCCGAACCACCAGCGTGTACCCGAACCACCAGCGTGTACCCAAACCACGTGGATACTCCCGAACCACCAGCGGGTACCCCAACCACTAGCGGGTACCATATGCATTCGTATATGCATTCGTATCTCTGGAAAAAAAAGATGCCTTGGTTCCCCCTGTTGATTTTTTTCGAAAAATTTTTTTTCCCAAAAATCTCAAAAAGTGTTTGTTTTCACTTTTTTAGCAATTTCACACAAAAAAAATTTTCGGTGAAAAATTTTCATGAAAAAATTTTGCCTTGGTTCCCCCTGTTGTTTTTTTTGGAAAAAATTTTTTTCACAGAAGTGGTCTAATAGAAGCTTTACTTGCTTTCTTATCAGCAACGAGCAGCAACCAATCTCCTGGAAGGTAGGTCAGAATTAGATGCACAAAAGTACGAGCCTACCCCGTACCAAATGATCCGGGGTAAGGGTACCCCCAAAACCACGGGGTAATTACCCCCGATTTTGGCGGTAATTACTAGGGTTGGCCTACCTACCACCCCCTCCCCCCCCCTCCACCCGCTCCCATAATTACTCCCCGTCACCCCCCGCAAAAAATGTTTCATCTTAGTTCTTTGATTTAATGGACTGCTAGAAAAGACAATTAATTGAGTCAGTTCGGAGGAGATTCGACAGGGTTTGCATGTAAATAGTAGTTTTTCCCATCTTCATTATCATTACATCTTAATTAGGATTACTTTTTTTTTCTTTTTTTTTGTATTAATCACCGTTTAATTTTTATTATTATTATTTTTAATCACCATCTCATGGACCGTACTTGTCATTTCGTATTTCTTATATTAGCGCGGCATGCTCTTATAGAGTGACACACCCAGGCGGTGTTCGAAAAATAGATCTATTAGAGGAAATACGGGGCGGCACCGAATTGATCAACACTTTTTTGAGGTTACAGATTCGAAACCTGGTGGTAGTAGACATTATTTTTCCTTGAATAGTAGTCATAATCTAGTTTTTAGAGGGCCAGTAAGCCTCAAGGTGGGTAGGAAAACCACCGGGTACGTCCCCTAAATGGGTATCCACCTCATCAATCTGAAATTTTGAATTTAGCTGAAAGTTATTGAAAATCATTGTACCTATCCAGAGTCATGTTCTGGACACGGTTTAACAACGCTAA